>RCWM02000098.1:600000-1200000 GCA_003667255.2 Euschistus heros | reverse complement strand
TTTGAATGCTGATTAAGATATGGCAGCTATGTCGAGATCGTCAGCTTATCCTAATATCAGCACCTTTCTATTTATATATATATATATATATTTTTATATATATAAATAGAATATATTATATATATTATTTATATATATATATATATATATATATATATATATATATATATATATATATATTTTTTTTTTTTTTTTTTTTTTTTTTTTTTTTTTTATGACTGGTATATTGAGAAAAAATGAAAAAAAAAATGGATCTTTGACTTCCAAAAAAAAAAATGAGAAATTACAATACAATATTTTGAAACTCATTCATTTTTCGAAAATATTTTTTAAGCGAAAGCTTTCAGAAAAAAAATACAGAGAGTGAAGATGTACGTTTGATCACTAATATTCCTTATTTTGTATTATTTCTTAAATATATTGTTCTATAGTCAAAGGTGGACAGAGTTTATAAGTCACACCACATTACCCCCCTCCCCTCCTCATCTTCTGGATACAGGAGACCGTGTAATCTGGCAATGATTAATATAAATGTTATACAAATATGGTATGCTCTAGAAGGCATTCCACTAATTATCGGCTTTAATTAAAGCATGTTAGAAAGGTAGTTCTTGATACATTATTCATCGCGCAAGCTTAGCAGACAGGAATCCGATCAAGGGGCTAGATATTCATCCATAAGCCTTTAGTTTTGGTGGAATCAATTATGAAAGTGGTTTTAGTTTTAGCCATATACAATTTAAAAACGATAATTTTTTTGTTGTTTTGTGAGGCTTAACGTCCTTATGTACTGGGGCATAAAGGACGGGTTATCCTGCTGGTTACCAACCTATTCTAGCCAGAGTGGAAAGGTCAAGATTTATTCGTGGGTTTGCCACGAAATAAATTTTAACCCGTCCAGGTGGGATTCGAACCCACGACCTTCTAGTTACGAGCGCGCTGAGACCCACGCCCCAACTCACTCGGCCATCGAGTCCCCGCAAAAAGATAATTTAATTTATTTTTTCCTCTGCTACATGCAAATGAATCAAAAACAACGTATTTACAAAAGTACTTGTGCATGAGCAACCTTTATTCAGGTTATTACCATTATTATCGAATCTTAGTCTTCAAAGTCAAGTCCATTGTTTTCAATTACTTTTTCCCTTCTTTCTGATCCCATTTTAAGTTCCTAGAACTTATCAAAGACCTAACCTTTAAAATAATGACCCCTGATCGATATCAAGAAATTGAATCTCTATTCTCGGAAGCGATATCTCAGTTTAAAAATAAATAATGAATTTCAAAATCTAATCCAGAAATAATATAAAATCATCCCTTTAAAAAAAAACAACTAAGAAATAAGTAAATCCGCTGAGAGTATTTATTATCCATAGCTTATAGTATATGTTATTCATTATAATCCATACAAAGTACCAAAATATATCAGATTTCATTCACAAAATCTGATTTATAAGCGTTTCATTTATTGATGAAGTAATTAAAAATGTGAATAAACTCTTCCACTAAACATTGAAGATGAACTTGATTTGTTTTAATTGAGTATTAACCCTTGAGTAGGCGCGTTGCTGGTTATCATACGTCACCATTGCTAATTTTTAGTTTTAATCTATGTAAATAAATACTTTGTGTTAATTCTGCTTTTATACACTTTTTTTCGAGTGTTGTGAAAAAAAAATTTCAAATTAAAAATCATACAGAGAAAATATAACAATTATTACAAACATTTTTCAAGTGTTCATTACACATCCATTTTTGGCACTTTTCGCACCATTTCCTAGCAGTTCTGTTGCGTTTAGGTCCACGATCATGCCAACGATCTCTTCCTTCCTGTTGATTCTGGTTGCTTCTCATCAACACCAAAGAGGACACAAGCCCGCCTCCTGTGATCGCTTCTGCTTAGGTGGGACACTTTCTCCTAAATCTGATTCATCAGTGTCAATACCTTCCTGGTTACTCGTTTCGTTCAATTTATGTAGCTACTGTTTCTAAACTTTGGGATCTGAAGAGACTTCGACTCTTGGCTTTTTGGGTTGTGACATATCTTCCTTTAGGGCCACAATTTGTTGAAAATAATCTAAATAATAATCATAAACTAGTAAAAATATTATTAACAAATAAGTAGATAATTATGTGTAATAACAATAATTTAAATTGGTAAATTACAAAAATTGCTTACCTTAAAAATTGTATGTTGTTCTGTCGCTTCAAATTGAGTGAACTAATCGGTTCAAAAGGGTGACAAATGGCAAATGAAGATCCCCCAAGAATGGTATTGAAGAGCAGAGCCTTGAGGGAGGGGAATTATAAGTAAATAAACGGAGGTGGGTGACACTTGTCAACCACGCGCCCACTAAAAAGGGTTAAGGTTCAAAAACTATTATTAACACGTAATAAAAAGGAAATCTCTACTGTGGGACATATCGCCCCTTAAGAATAACAAAAATATATAATAAAATTGTATGGTCCGAGAGGCAAGTTTTTCATGATTATAGATAGTAATCCTATTTTTAAATTTTTCAATAATGAATAAATTTTTTTAAAAAACTAAAGTTTAGCTTGTTTTCAATACAGTGCGAAGGAGGCTTGGTTATTAGGATAAGAATGATATACAACAATAACATAATTAACTGTATTAAAAAAAACTATTGTAAACGTCAGTAGTATGGTTCGGTTCCGAGGAATCGACTATGGATCATCGATTCTCCTTCGATGACCTAAATTTCTTAGGCAGCTGTTTTTGTGCTTAGGCCTTTTTTCTTGTTTTATTTTTCCTTTTGACATTTCACATGTATTTTAAAAAAAATTAAATGAACTCATAAAGCCAAGTCGAAACACCTGTTTGATCAAATATTAGGAACGAAAAATTGTTATAGGATAAATTATTTTATTATAATATTTAATTATGAGGAATTATTTTATAACATTTTTTTTTAATTATTTGTTTATATATATATATATATATATATATATATATATATTTTTTTTTTTTTTAGGATGGAATTGTTGATTGTACTTATAAATTTCACAGCGGTTTCAATTTGCCGCGTAACGAACCTAATGTTCTTAAGAAAACAACATACTCTAAAATTTTTAATTGGTAGCCGCCATGGTACTCATTTAATTCAGGCCGTTGTATTTATAAATATGGAAAAATAGTGATTAAAACCAAGTATAGGGATATCGCCATTATAAAAGGGTATAAATATGGATCGTGCCCTTCTAGCGGCTTTGGAAAGAGGCCCTCAGCCCTCAGCCCTAAGGAACAGATTAACATTCAAATAGGGTCCCGGATCTAATACATTAACCTATCCAGGACCCAAATTAATGTTTATATTCTCCTGTTCCCTTAAAAGTTTCCGAAATTTAAAATTAAACAACCTCTTTCAATGATCATATTGTATATTGTAAAAGTATTAGTTATTTTTATATATTTTAGAATAAGGTTTGGTATTTTAATTTAATTACCTAATAAAAACAGATACCGTTGGTCGTCCTTGAAGTCTTTTTCCATCCGGCATGTTGTCCATCGTCTTGGGATGATCCTGACCACATGGCAGAACCATTTCGGCCAGTAGCTCTTTTAGCGGGTCAATTTTCATTTCCTGGCGAATCCTCTCAATACAAACGCTTAACATTTTTTTTCCTACTTTCCAGTTTCCTAATATAGTGTTACATATCTGGTAGTAAACCGTGTTTTGCTTGTCAATTCTATTGGATCGTTCCACGCACAGCTCCCAAGACCTGTCAATTACTGTACCGAGATAAGTGAAGTTCCATTTCCTCATCATTGCAGTGTATGTGTTCACCTTCCTGTCGCATATCCGCTAGTAGGTATTTAATGACTCTGGTAAATATTTAATATTATATATACTTCGCTTATAAGTCTGGTTTCTTCACACCTAATATGCTAAAATCATCACACATATATATATTATAAAAATTATTATATTTGCGCTACATTCCTAGTCAGGCATCACAAAGAGTCGACAGTCATCCCTGTCTTTCTTCTGCCTTCTTTATCCAACCTCTCACTCCTAGACATCTCGTTCCACCTGCCACTCTCCGACCTGCCGTTTAAGATCTTTTTTACTAATATATCTTTCGGCGTCCTCTTCAAGCGGTTAAGTACTTGGAAGCACCGCAATCGCCTCTTTGATCGTAGAAATAACAGTTGGCTCACCAAACAGCTGTTATGTTTCAATATTTGTTCTTTTCCTCCATTCAGTAAACAGACCTAATATTTATCGAACGACATTTCTTTTCCTAAAGCTCAGTATCGTCTCGTCGGATTGCTTTCAATACAACAGAACACTTACCTGACAATTCCTATTACCTTTCGATTAAGTACGAAATATTCATTTCATAGTTCTACTAAAACTAATATATCTCATTTTCAATCTTCACTATTCTAAATGCGTCTTATTATTTCAGAAATAAACTTAACCTTAACCCTTTAATGGGCAGGCCGGGAATTTTTGAATCCATTTCTTCTTCTTTTGGTCTTTGAATGGCTATAGCCATGCTGATACCCACACATGTATCATGAGATTCATGGTTGAATAAAGGATATTAGACGATAATGCGTCGGATATTACGTCATTTATTGAGCAAAAGGCATAAAATATGTGTACCCAAGGACTCCGTTTGAAAATACGCCTTACTTCTAATACAAGACTGTCGATTTCGACTACTTTAACACAATAAAAATCCTCCAAAACCTTTTCCATTACATACGGAGTTGAAATTGGGCTGCACTAAACCTTCGTACTCTTCTCGTAACCAATCCTTACAATCCAAAATCCTTCGTGCAATCCTCAATGCTCCTTAATATGCCACAAATAATCTTATCCATAATGATCTCAATGTCACATATTTTATTGAACCAGATTTTGAGTTGAACTTACCCTTAATGATAAGCTTTGTACCAACCTGAATACACTAGTTTCCGAAGTTACTTCCCTCTCGGTTCCCAAAAACTCTCTGAGATGTCTGAAAAAATGATTATCTGGCTCTTTTAATTTAAATAATACGACTAGGTAGTAGCCTAAGAAAACATCATTCATTATATACGTTATTCTTCTCATTTCCTTTTTTCCTTTTTTTTTTTTTTTTTTTTTTCTCGAATTC
The DNA here is from genome assembly GCA_003667255.2 of Euschistus heros. NCBI lineage: Eukaryota > Metazoa > Arthropoda > Insecta > Hemiptera > Pentatomidae > Euschistus > Euschistus heros. Next base: position 1,194,870 of record RCWM02000098.1, on the reverse strand, counting down.
ATAATAATACAGTAGAAGAAAAGGTTTATTGAATACCAAATGCTGTAGGTAGATTTTCGTTGAAAGAGAAAAGCTAGGTGAAGAACTACCCCTCATTGTAGCGGTGGTTCACAGTAGCGTCCACTTACGCCTAGCTTAAGCCACTGAGTCGGAGGACACCGACCGACAGTTAAGTGCATTTAGCGGCCATTTCCTCCCCGCCCCTCCCCCGGGGTTGGATAATTGCTACTGCCCTGTTCTAGTTAGCCCTTACTACTTCTAATGCCCTTAACATGTCTAATTCCTAATTATCCTTTTTTTCAGGTAAGATGCAGCTTGGTCGAGAGGGAATTTTTCGAATCGGTGAGAACTATAAATAAGTTGAAATTTTATCCCTGAACATTTTTTTAATTTCCTTTATCTGATATTTTTAATTATTTTTTTATCTGATTATTTTAGTTATAATTAATTTGATTTTTTTTTGGTTTTTATTCAAACACTAGTCTTCAATCTTCAACAGTTCTGAAAACTGTTTATTAAAGTGATTAGATAACTATTTCTAATAGTTCTATTTTAAATTCGTTTCCTCCACTAAACCTACCAACTCTTCTCGTATCCAATCCTTACAAGATATACCTATCTTTTCATAGAACTCCATACCCACTCAAATCCACTAGATTTCCAAGCTTCTGAAAATAACATGACCGAGAGACCTTCTAATGTAAAACGTTTATTGAAATGCTACTAGTGAATGTTTTTTTTACATGTTATTGACAAGTCATTGTTATGATTTTCTCAATAGATCAAAAATAGTTTTAAAAAAAAATATATTCTCGCTAGACAGAAATACCAACTAGTCAAAGGGAAAACTTAAAAAATTGTCTATTCCTTCATTATTTGGCTAATCTACTCCCTTTCTTTCTGTTACATCCCAGTTTATTCTAAGACATGATCGCTTTATGAAGCTGTTTTTGATGACTTTGCTTCTGTAAGCGAGTATCAACATATCTGATTTCTGGTCTTAAATTTTAAAAATTAATAGAGGGAAAGGTGTAAATATGGCACCCTCTTTTGTTTTTGATTTAAAGTTACTTTCAACTAGGAAAATTCTAGATTTTGGTCTTTCATTAACAACTGTTATTTCATTTCAAAAACGGCGATTTACAAAAAAAAAGGACCAGAAATATTGGGGTGTCAAAATGGGCCCTTTTCAAAAAAGTAATTAAAAAGTTTAAAACTGGATAAAGCAATTCAAAACGGTAGACAGTTTTTTTTTTTTTTTTTTTTTTTTTTTACAGATATCGCAATCATACTGGCTCTTTCAGCCCCGGCACGATCTAAGTTCCCACATTTGGTGCATAACACATTTTATTCACACCTGAATTTCACTCGATAACATTACTTTACAAAAGATTGTAGTCTGATGAGTCCGATGATGAATCGTATAGTTGTGTTGGTAGCTTTTTTTTTTTTTTTTTTTTTTTTTTTTTTTTTTTTTTTTTTTTAGTTTTTTATACAAATCAATATTGTAGTGATAAATGCAATACTCAACGTTTACAATTACTGAACTAAAAATATTTATTGACGAAATTATATGTGTTAACTATTGGCAAATCAACATTTCTTTTTTTTTTTTTTTTCAATTAAACTTAAAATAATTACCGTTACAAAGAACAAAAAAAAAATAACTAACAAAATTTGTGGAATCTCTCAGATAAAATATAATGTTTACAAATTTGAAAAGTAAAAGTGACATTAAAGTTAGAGCGTCGGAGGGTCAATTAAAGTTTTACTTTTTTTTTTTTTTCAATTAGCAAAAACTGATTAGTATTGCTAGTATGTAATTTTTTTTTTTTGATGGAGCTTTACTTGTTTGAGTTGGTGAAGTTAAAATTAATGTCTAGCAAACTTCAAATAGATTTATGTCTTCTCTTCTCATTCCTCCTTAGTACCTTTTAGCGTGGAAGTACCGCGGTTCAGGGATGCCAGGACTCGAAATCTCAAGCCAACACTTTTATGGCATTCAGTTGCTCGTCCTTCTGGAAATGTGGTCAATCTACTCCTAAGTCGTGCTCTTGTGTGTTTTTCTTTCCGTTCGACTAAAAAGAACAACACGGTTGTTATCCATCCGGCAAAGGTGTCCAATTTTCAATGATATATCTTAATCAGGCAACCCTAATTATTTTTGTTTCTAACACTGTTTTCCTTACTCGACCATCTACTCTTCGGAGATTTTTCATTTCTGCCAATACAAGTCAGCTTAAGTGCTTGTAAAAAAGCTTCCAAATTATAGCGTGAGCAGATAAGAGGCTTAAAAAAAAAAATGTATTTTAAAACTCTCTCTAATTCCTTTTTATCAGTAACTGTGTTTCAGAGGTTGTAGTTGTTGATATTTTACTTCCTTATTTTGTTGAAAATTTCTTCATCTAACTCATCACATTAATTAAGTACGTGTAGTCATCCGCCCTTTCTTTTAATCCATATTTGCAGCGTATTTTAACAACTATGTTTCCAGCTAACCGGACTTATGTGTGTTACAGTTTTAAAATGTTGACTGCTATTTTATCATTCCTCTTCAAGCAAAACATTTTATTTTTTTTTAATTTTGAAAAAAAAAAAAATCAGATCTGAAGTGTGTCTAAAATAGTATGCGAGTAAGTACACTATATTTTTTAAAGTTGTATACTAGCCAATTTGTTTCCTATATGAGTCTAGGTTTTGGCAAACTTATCAGTGACAAAAAAGGCAACTTTATAACAGTCTGTGAATATCAGTGAAATCAGACATGGACTGACATTCTTAAATTAAACGTGTATTATTTATTTATTTTGTTATATTTTTTTATTTGCTAATAACGTATAGCTAAGGTGCGTATTGAAATTTTGTATGGAATGTACCAATCAATAAAAGTTAAAAGGTTTAATTTGGAGCGAAAAAAAAAATACATGTATGATTAAAATTAATTCCATAGTAAATTCCTGATTCACCGAAAGTTATTATTATTGAGGATTTAAATTAAAAAATATATATAAATATGGTTGTATTAAAGAAACAATTTAATAACCTAACTTTGCTGCAAACTAACGAAGAAATTTCGTAAAAAAGACATATCCAACTACAAAAATTAATAATCTTTAAATTATTCAGATTATTTTTGTGTTGATTAGTCTTTTACCTCGGGTAAGCGAGAAGAAAAATTACAACTTTTTCCTGTGCTCCATGGGCCTATTAACTTTAACCCTCGAACAAGTGTTTTATAGTATTATTTAATAGTTTAATAAATTTACAAAAAATATAATAATAAATAAATAAATAAATAAATAAAACAAATCCATTATTCATCAGCCTTTCATTTTAAAAACTAAATGATATTTTGATATATGGAATCATGCAATCAGATATGTTAATGAAGATAGAAATAGATTTATGTGTTATAAGGTAAATGAATATGGTTATTCGCTATGATTAAATGTGGCATAAACTATGTGAGGTAGTTAATGGTGGAGGTACTCGAAACCGATGGGCAAATATTCAGTTTAGTTTCACTAAAAGTTTCAGTTTGAATACATTGTTCTGCAGATTGTATGTCGCCTGGAACTTATCTGTATGGTAAATGATAAGTAAGTCAGTAGGTAATCTGCATATAAATGGTTTTGAGAATGGAGAACTGATTTAGGTAGATCATTAATGTATACAGGAAAAAGTGTTGTTGTAAGTGAGAATCCCTGCGGAACACCTCGGACAAGAAGGAGAGAAGAGTTGACCTTGTTAGGGATAATGGAAATTTGTGGGCGAAAAGAGGAAAGAGTGAAACCAATTCAACGATAAATTGCATAAAGGTAGGTTGTGAAGCTTAGTTAGGATATCATTATGATTAGCATTGCTTTTGAAATAACTGTAGGCAAATATATCATTAGTTTTTATTGATGGAAAGGTTTAGAAAATTATCAAGAGAGCCAGTTCAGACAAATTTAATCTACCTAATTACGGTATGCATTTTTACCATTCACTTAACCAATAAATTTAATTAACGTTTTATAAAACGTTAAACACCTTTATTAATTAAGCTATTTAGGACCTCAGTTGTACACATTAAGTCCAGATTAAACAAAATAAACTATAAAATTATCCAAGCAAATATATAAAAATTCTATGCAGAAAATAAATATGTTAAGTTTAAAAAAAACATATACATAATAAATTTAGTGGATGTATTATATCCAATATAATGCAATGGATTGGGTCGTCACATGTGTGTCAAATTTCATACCAAATGTTATTTTAAAACAATTATATGTAACTTGAATAGTTATTTAAAATATTTATTTTTATCAACCAAAATATGCAAAATTAAATAAAATTAGAAAAAATTTTCTAATGCGTTCTAATAATAAAATGGTCTTCCTAAGCAGACGAAGGTCTGTTACAGATTAGTCTGAAGGGTCTTTTAAAACAGTTTTCAATTCTTTCTATTTCGATATTTCGAACAAGCGAGTTTAAAAAAAAAAAAATTAAAAAAAAAAAAAAAAAAAAAAAATTTAAAAAAAAAAAAAAAAAAAAAAAAAAAAAAAACGGAAACTTATCCCTACCGTTAAATAATAGGAGCTGAAGTGATTAGGATGATGAGAAATTCAATATCTTTATATACATATTTATCGAGGTCTAAAATATATAGAATATTATCAGAACGTATGGTATTGTAGTTTAAGTGGTATGCAGAATAGGCTTATGTTTGTGAAATTCTAGTTTGGAAATTCAAATATTTAGTATATACGTTTAGCATGTGGATATTCAACTACCCTTAACCCCATCAGATGGTTTTCATTACATAGTTGGGTAAACTAGTAGCTTGTCGTCTATTAAAATGCAAGGGAATATATTGAATAAGAAATTGAGTCGGACCAGTCAGAAAATAAAAAAGCAATGTTTGTTTTTACGAACATCGCCTTCTTTTTCTCAATCACTACGCATTTTTAGTCTACTATAGAATCTTTTGAATTATATTGTGATTTTTAGATTACATATATTTTACTATAAATTAAAACCATTACGTATGAAAATTTTCATAACTATATGAAGGATGTGTATAGCATTTATTATTAGAATAGTTTATCAAAAAAATTTAAATATTTTAACTTAGCCACAGTCTCTTAAAATAATTTTTGAAAAATATAAATATTAATTTAAAAAAATTAATATAAATTTTTAATTTCTTTTTTTTTTTTTTTTTTTTTTTTTTTTTTTTCCACATTGCAGTAACCCTGCAATGGGTGCATGTATTTCTACGCGTACCATCTCTCGACATAACGCGTATTATCATTAATATTTGTACAAACATGTTCAGTTATATATATTGCAAAAATATTTTAAAATAATATAGAGATTAATATGAAATATAAACAATAATTACTTAATGGTATTAGAAGTTAATTAATAAATACAATTAAAAAATAAATAAATAAGTAAAAAGTGAAGCCAAACAAAATAAGTAAATAAATAAATAAAATAAAATAAAAATAATGTATATAAACAAATAGAGGTAGAATTATATATATATATATATATATATATATATATATATATATATATATATATATATATATATAGGTATAGGTATATTAGATATTGTATAGCTATTATAGATTAATTGTTAAATTGTTGAGTTCCATATAATCAACATGATCCACAAATGCATCAAACTCCTCAAAATATTTATCTATGAGATCCTTCTTTGAAGGCGGCCATTCGCCTCCGTTCTGTAGGACTTTGGATATCAGCTTGTATCTGTGTCTTTCCAAATTTCTACAGTCATAAATGAGATGATCGTAAGTTTGCTCACTGTTTCTATCGCAGTTACAAATGCTGTTGTCAATAAGTTTAAATCTGTGTGAGTAACTTTTAGCTCAGCCGTGTCCTGTCAAAAATTGGGTAAGTTTGTAATTCAGTTTTTTAATGTTTTTTCTGTCGTCTAAGGTTTTAATGAATTCATAAGTATGTCTTCCTTTTGTTGAATTTGTCCATCTTTCGTTCCAAGTTTGACGAGGCGTTGTTTTCAAAATGTGCTTGACTGCACTAATTGGTGCTTTATTGAATACAATTTGAAGGTGACCCCTTTTTTTTCATTTATTGATATTTACAACTGTACAGAATAATATACAACAAGTAAATGTGTTGAAAGTGAATACAATGGCATGTAAATAACTTGTGAAGAACTACTCACTAGTAACACTTCAATAAAATCTACACTAAAAGGTCTCTAGGCCATCTTCTTTTCAAACGCCTCGGAGGATTATCAGAGATGGAGGAGGAAGCAAGTTGGGAGACTAGTGGATTGGAGTGGTTATGGAGCTTACTATGGAAGGATAGGTATCTGGTTTGGGCTACCTCAGCAACATATGGAACATTAAGGTCTTTATGGATAAGCTTATTGATGACAGGATTGTAAGGATTGGATACGATATGAATTGGATGGTTTAGTAGAGCCCCAAAGCTCAACTCCGTACTTCCAAATATGTCTAATAACAGTCATGTAAATAAGCCTTTTGTAATAAATTGGGAGGTTTGATCGTTTGTCTAGTAAATGTTGAAGTAGTCTGTAACGACGAGCAGTTTCTTGTCGCTTTAGTCTTGGACAAATTAAAATGTAATTAATTTTTTCACACTTAATCAAAAAATTCAGAAATAATAAAATATTGAGTGTAAGAACTAGGCATATTGAAATTTTAACAATTATAAATTTCTAGTCAAATGACACCTATATATTCAAACAGAAAACAAACAAACATGTAACTGTTTTTCATTTACATATTCCCTACAACATAATTAATATATGTTCTTTGTTTCGTATTTACTTATTTTCTTAGTTGTGGAACATTTGGTTTTCCCATATAATTACACTGCATAATAGTCCTTTTTGTAATAACTATGTAACAATGAGATTTTTACATTTTTTCTTTCACGTTATAATATATTTTAGATAACAGAATAAAGGGTTTAATGCTATACGACTGACTAAATACCCGTTGATGAGGGATGATTGAAGCAGCCAATTGAATTTATGTAGTTGATTTAGCGATTGGGATCAATGTTTGCCAGGAACACAGTGGCCACTCAGGGCGAGAGATAGGTGTTTGCGCATAGCCCTTTGTTTCCCCGCTTATTCAACATAGTTGGGTGCAATATCTGTGTTTACCCTCAGATTGTCAAGCCAATAGTATGACTAGCAATCCAGCCAATAAAACTCAATAGGTCCTAATGTTTTCACACGTTTATTTGTAATTTTAACTGTTCATCTAATCTTTGTACGATGTCAACGATAGGTGGCACAGTACGGTATCTTGGCTTCCACTTAGACAAAAGACTAACTTGGAATCCTCACACTAGACTTGAAAGGCAAATACATACAGGCTACTAAATAGGACATCCCAACTTTCCATTGAAAACAAACTCCTAATATACGAAACCATCATTGAACCTATTTGGACTTGTTACCTATTTTATATCTATCTATTAGAACTTTTTTGATTTTTTCAGAATCTTTGATTCGGTTTACACCTTAATTTCAAATCCATCGCTTTAATTTGACATATCACTTTATGAACTAAAAATGCACTTTACGTAATGCCTTAAAAAGTGGAGACAGCTGCCTATCTTCCCGAGATACATTTAACGTAAAGCCGCAGATGTCACATCCCATGAGGTCTCCCATGTCAGGGTGAGCACCCTCCCGTCATTGAAACGTTTTTTGGACCATAGCCCGAAATACTTCAGGCATGTTCCGGGCGGTGAGAGGGGGCAGAGTGTAGGGGGCTTGCTCCGTAGTATTGGGCAGTGAAGGATCCTAAAATAAAAAAAAAAAATAAAAAAAAAAAAAGGTTTTAAGGTACATTTCAGAACATTTTGTTATAAAAGCTTTTCGATGTTTTTTTTTCGTATTATTCAAATAACGTCTTGAAAGAGATAGGTACCTTGGTCCTCAGCTTACAATTTTTTAGTTAGTACGGACGGGCCAGAATTACGGATAGCTTCTATGTAAGTGTTATAACTAGGGCTGTGAAAAATATCCATTTGTAAATTTTTCCTAGCCAACTAAAACATATAATATCATCAAAATGTATATGTTTTAAGGCATTTGGAATAAAATTGAGTTATTTTTATTTTGCATTTTTTAAAAAACTATTTATTGATATTTTCCATTGCATGCACAATATACAAGTAAATTTGAGAAAAGTGACTATAATTACATGTCAACAATATGTAAAGAACTATTCACTAGTTCTACTATTAGCACTTCAATAGTTCTACATTAGAAGGCCATCTTTGTTTCAGAAGCCTCGGAGGATTGTAGGGAATGGAGAGTGTGGCAAGTTAGGAGACTAGTGGATTCGAGTGGATATGGAGTTTACTATGAAAGGATAGGTTTCAGAAGAATAATTGGAAGGTTTAATGGAGCCCTAAAGCATACTCCGTATTTCTAAATGGCTTACTGTGATATAAATAATTATGTTTAATTAATTGGAATCTTTGAATGCTTGTCTAGTAAATGTTGGAATAGTCGGAACCGATAAGCAGATTCTTGTTTTTCAAGTCTGATATATTTAGCATATTTTTGCATTTTTTGGCATATACATATTTTAAACTATAATTGCATCTTTATATACATATCCGTCATATCAGGGTTTGACATTTGAATTTTTTATGTTTCTACAAAACAATTAAAACCGAAATATTGCTATAGGAACTTCTGCTATTCTTTTTGCCTAAGGTATGGATGTTATCTAGGTGATGATTTTTCTCTTTAGGTGAACATTCAATTTTATTTGCTTTTCTTGGAATTGTTTCATCGGATTAATTTCTCATTCTCACTTCGCTCAAATACTTGGAATATTAATTCACTGTTCTTATTTCCCTATCCTACCATCATTCCATAACCCAATTTCTTAAGTAGTGTCCACCAAGACACATAATTCGTTGACTGTTTATTTTCGTACTCCTAAAATGTCGAAAATCACACTTGCAAAGACGAAAGATCTTGTAGGAAATTATGTAGATGAGTTGGTGGAGACGTTTAATATTGTGTTTTTTTGATCAATTTGTATCAATCACTGCATGGGTGTTAGTTACAGAACATGAAAAAGCAAAGAACAAATAAAAGAAAGGTAAGAGGTTAAAATTAAAAGAAAAGAAAAACTTTTGTTACACAAATTGCCACTGAATCAGAAAAGTCTGGTTTCGATAACAATTTATGTTGAACTTTAGTTCGTGCTGACTTACCCTTCCATAAAGCCACTTTATAAATAAAGTTTTATTTCGTTTTTTTTCGTTTACAATATCCCCCTTGTATTTTTGTCTTTTAATAGTCTTATTTCTATTGTTTTCATTTTCAACACAATTAGTTACTTGTGTTCGTACTTATAAATAAGTCTATTTTACTATTTTTCTTAATTATTTATATAGCTGCATATTTTTCGGTTTTTATTGCATATGTTTACAGCCCTAGGTATAACAATTCAATAGGCTTATTTTATATATATCTAACTTTTGGTCAAATATTTAGGTACCTTCCACAGTTTAAAGATATAAGGATAAACCTTTTATATGTTTGTAATCATTTTTGTCAGAATTACATAAAATATTTTTTGAAAAATCTATATGCTGGATCCTCGGAAGCCCAAGATTAAACTGAAATCGGTCTGATCTGCAACTTAATTATATACTAATAAAAATAAACTAATCCGATCTGCTAGTAATTAATAGCTTTTCCTTGTTATAAAACGATGACAATTTTCCTGAACCGTTAAACGAATCCATAAATAATTTAAAAGCAAAACCATTTCCCGAATAATGGAATACATAACAGTTTAATACATCGAAATCATCAAAAATAAATTAATGAAAATATCGCTAACTGAATTGTTTAGAATGATATCTAGCTATATTGAAAAAGGTTTTTGTACTTGGAACTCAATCGTTATCACTTATAAATTAATAATTATTTTATTATTATTTATAACCCGACAGAAAAAAGGTCTATATTTAAAAAAAAGTTTAGTTTTTCATCAGGTGTTTACGTCCCCATATTATTTAATTAGAGAATATGAAACATTTTATGAGTACTAAAATTCGAGCAGAATTAAAAAAAAAAAATATATTAAAAATATAAACTTTTTAAATGTACGATTTATCACAGTTTATAATAGTTTTGTGTTGGATGGACCATATTCCCCACTATTTTTTCAAAATCACATTATACCTATATACTATCGAATTCAAGGTGTGGAAATTAATCTTATTTATTAAAAAGTTCGCAAATTTAAAATTGCGTTGATATATACCTATATATATATTTTAATATTGCTCACTTTTATTTAATTAATATTTTTTTAAATAATTCTAAGACATTTCGAATACCTTAGTTAAAGTATACGGGGAAGTAAATCCCTAAAAAAAAGAATAAAATTTAGCCGAAAATATTAAAAAAACCAATAGGGGTAATTTTTGCCTTTTAGTATTATTTGTATTACGCATTCAAACGATTTTCTATAAATGAACAATGCGTCTTCTTCTATTTTCTTAATTTCCGATGTTTCTCAAGGAACCCACTCAAAGAACAAGACCTATTTTATTTTATTTATTCACAAACAGCTTTCTAGATATTATCCATTTTTTAAAACTAAGCGTCTTCGTACATGTCATAATTGATTATCAGTAGTCGATTTAAGACATTGTTCGAAAATTTAGTAACAATAGAAATTGATGACTACAGATAAACATTACAAAAATGGAATAAATTGGGGGAATCGGTTTTAAATTGGGGAATAAACAGGGAAATTAGTTTTAAAAAATTATTTTTGAAAACACTAATCTATATAAAAAAGATCTGATGATATCACAATGACTTGTAGAGGAAAAAAAAACAAAAAAAAAACTGATTGGTAAAAGTTCTAATTAACAGGAGTTCTAAATTAAGCACAGAGAAAAAGTGATTATTATATCAAGCCTACTTAAGGCATATACAAATATGTATGCTCGATATTTAGTTATATGTCTAAAACTTATCATATGAAACTACAAATATTCCAAAACAAATGCCCTAGAATCATTGAAAATTATACATAATGCACAAAAGTTAAAATTATCTAAAAAGAATTCTGCATAACTTTTAGTAATAGACTATGTAAAAAATTCTTTTTCAAGTGTAAACACAATAAAAACCCACTTTAAAAAATAAAAGGAAATATATATTTTTAAAAAAATAGTTAAAAACGATGTATACATATAAAAAAAAACTCTTATTATTGTAGGATACCAACTTATTTTATTTCTTGTTATATTTAAGTATATGTGTATGTATTTTTTTTTTCGAATCCCCGCTTTGGGGTACGTTGAATCAATTATTTTTTCGTGGATACTTCTTTGCGCTTCCTCCAATACTCCTTCATTCTCTCCGATGTTGCCTTTCTTCCCTCCCCTGATACTACAGTACCTCTTCTTGCTTAAGATTGTTCTTGGAGTCTTTTATTTTCATCTTTCAACAATCTTTTTTTTTTGTGTGTGTTTTTTATTGTATTCTCTGTAATATTAAATTCATTAAACTCAAGTTGGTCTTGTTTGAACCGGTTACATGTCCTTCTCTTTTTGAAAATGTTGAAAATCAATCTGCTGTTAATTTTTTTTTGTACAGAGTTTTATTTAAAATCAACTACACTACATTATTTTTAAATTTTGGTCTTAATATTTCCCGTAAACTATTTCTTTCTTTCTTCTTCAAATCAGATCCTGTATTTGTTAAAGCTAGTTTTCTGCTGGATAAAGTGCTTCTGGCCTTATGGCGTTTTTATAAAGTCTAAATTTTGAAATCGAAGACAGTGATTTATTAAGACGTATTCTTGGTCAGCTGAAAGGCAGTTTTCATTTTTAATATCCAGGGCCGAATAGTTTTTAGAATAACTGCTGCATCTGAAACAAATAATAAAACGTTCAATTTTCGAAGTTTTGTATTCGTTATCGGGAAATGAATAATGAAAATAACAATCGGGAGCTGAAGTAACAACGAAATAAATCCAGGGATACAATAGCACCGTTGTATTATACTTGTTTTTGTTATCCCAGAATACAGATTATTTCATTTTATTACACTTTATTCATTCACATAGCTTACTGGTTTTCGAACCATAGATATTATTGCAACACTTGTTAGATGAATTATCTCATCTACAGGGTCTCGAAAAAACATTTCCGATTTTTAATTAAATCTAGGATATTAGGAATATTTTTTCGTACATTCTCTTCATGTAATTAACTGACATGACAAAGATAATAAATGCTTGATGCTGTTTACCAAATTATTTCTTGCTCAAACCATTACTGTTTTTTAAAAGATTTTTTATCTCTCAACTAATTTTTTGTTTGTTACATATATTATTTTTAAATAGTGGTATCGATTTATTGGCTTCGGTACTATAATCAAAAAATTTCAGTACCGACACATCATTAGTTATAATATAATGCTTTATTGAAGAAATATACAGTTCCAAAATCAAAAACCTTCAGAAAATGGGTTTTTAGAGAAAGTTTGCTGAAACCTAAGACTTAAACTTCTCTATTCTTAGGGTATAGAAAAGATATTTGGAAAAAAAACTCGTTGGCAGAAACGTATGGATAGTAAGAGAGAGTATTTTGATTAATAAAAAATGTTTTTGATTATTTATTACATTTTAAAAACCTTGTAGCTTTATAAATTTCAATATAATCCTTTATAAATAATGGTTTCAGGTAATTGACAGATTCTTGGACAATAAAATGAAGTCCTGATAGAATTTATCAATTAGCAGTTCAATTAATTCGCCATAATATAATCCTTTATTCAGCTGTTAAACTTTATGTAAATCCACTTATCTGAATAGCGGCAATATCAGGTATACTGCTCTTAATTAGAAATTTGCTCTCCGAATCATTTTATATGTTTCAACATTGACACTTTTGGAAATTTGAATGGATATATATTTTAGCTTAAATAATTAGCCTCTTGCCTATACCAATTACTTCCTCATTGGAATTTTTATTTAATAATATGAAATCTGTCAATGTTGAAAAATAAATTTACTAATTTAAATATTGATTCACGCAAATATTAAAATTTAACTCAAAAATAATTTTTTTTTTTTTTTTTTTTTTTTTTTTTTTGACTACTCCATTATATACTACCCAAGCGTTCAAAACTCCCAGTAAATTACAAAAGACCTATTTACATGACAGTAATTAGACCCATTTGGACATACAAAATTGAGCTTTGGGGCTCAACAAAATATTCTTTTCGTATCTAATCTTAACAATCCAAAATCCTTGGTAAAATCCTCAATGCTTCTTATAATGTCACAAGCAAACTTATCCATAAAGATCATAATGTTCCAAATGTTTTTGATTTGGCTCAAATCTATCCTTTCATAGGAAACTTCATACCCACTCGAATCCACTAGTCTCTCAACTTGCTTCCCAGTCGATTCATGATTACCCTCCCAGGCGTCTGAAAACAAAATGGCTTATGAACTTTCTGATTTAGAACATTTATTGAAGTGCTACTACTACTAATGGGTAATATTTTTTATGTAGTTGTGATCGTATTACCACACATTTAGTTATTGTTTATATTTTATATAGTTGTAAGTATCAATGAAGTTGCCTGGTTTATGGTGACATATACTTTTATAAGACATATTGAAGTGAATCATGATCAGTTTTCCAGGTTTGTCTTCGACATCCCGAGGCGCTCCCACGTTTTCCACCTTTATTTCGAATTGAATTGCCTCTATCCCTTATATATTTCCTTGTAAAATCCCTTTCCCAAATTATCAGTACCCTTTATCCTTCCTATTTTCATAGTTTGTTTCAGTCCACATTTGACAATACAATGCACAAAAGATCCCACCTACATACCCTATCCCAAAGAACTGCATTCTAACGCTCCTCTCTTCTCCGCTCAACCCACCTCAGGAATTCTATTCCTCCTCATATCAGACAAGTAAAATCCCTTAACATTAGTTATTAAAACATTAGTGCTCATTCTTATCCCCAAGGTGATGCTTGGATATCACTTAATAAAGATTATTTTTACTGTGTTTTTTGAACTACACTAAGCATTGTATGATAGTAATTTATTTTTTACTTCATTGTGTTCTCTCATTTTTCTTCATATTCTCATATCTTTCCTATTCTCATTTTTCTTGTGTTCCTCTCATATCTTTAAGTTAGTATTTATGAAAATATTATCTTTATTACTATTCATTGCTAGGTTTTTTTCATTTTAATAAGTCTCTGACCAGATGTAATTGTATTGTTTTTTTTAATTATTGCTATATATTATTGTACCTGCATGTATATTATTCTTAAGGGACTTGTGTTTAGGATATAAATACATTTATATTCTAAAGTATTTATTAAAAAAAAGTAATGGCTTCTTATTTTTTAACCAGAAATAAATTAGATAATTTACAACATTTATTTGAAACCATGGTATGCTCACTTTTTGCACAAAACTTTTTCCATAAACAAGTAAAGTAAAATTTACTTAAAATTTAATGTTACAAATTTTAATGATAGGCTAAATATATGGGATTTTAATTACACATTTGGAGCATAAGACGAGATGATAAGTCTCGCCCTGAGGGTGTTGACCCCAGACGGGGCTAACTCACTGCAAGGCAGGATAAAGCTGGTCAAGTAGAGACCTGTTCATGGTTCGTTATCTCGGTTCCAGGTGACCACACGATTCCCTGATAAGCAGTACGCAGCACCGAATAGATAACACATGTCCTATTATCGATAGACCGGCCGATCGGTGGCGGGGGGGGGGGGGGGGGTTGCTGTTATCTATGCACAATGTGTTTGTGTTAAAAAAAAAAACCCTATAAAGTACTGCTTTCTCTTATAATGACTTTTTTTTTTTACATACATTTATTTTTTTTTAATTTACAACTGTACAAAATATATGCATCACGTAAATGTGTTAATAACAATTAAAATAACATGTCAGAACATGGAAGGAACTACTCATCAGTAGCACTTTGATAAAAATTCTACACCAGAAGGTCTCTAGGCCATCTTCTTTTCAGGGGCCTCGGAGGATAATCGGGAATAGAGTGGGAAGCAAGTTGAGAAACTAGTGGATTTGAGTAGTTATGGAGCTTAATATGAAAGGATAGGTATCAGGTTTGGGCTAAACGATCAACATATGAAACATTTATATCTTTATTGGTAACAAAGTAAAAACTAAGGATTTTGGATTGTAATGATTGGATACAAGATAAATTATTATTAAGGTATAATCACAGTCATTTAAATAAGTATTTTGTAATTAATTAGGAGCTTTGAACATTTATTTCAATAATTTTGAAGTAGTCTGTAATGACGGGCAGTTTCTTGTCGTTGTCTTGTATGTGGATTCCTAGCAAGAAGACGTTTGTCCAAATGAAGTCCTAGGTAGCGGATCTTTTCAACAGGGATTAGTGGAATAGCGTTAAAGGAAACTGTAGGGCAGGAAGTTGTAGGTTTACGACGAAGGGTAAACGTTATATGGTGGGATTTCTGTAGATTTACACACATGTGTCATCGGCGTAAATGGTGAGGACTGTGATACGATGAGTTGGGATTTTTTTATTTCTTATTTCAATGATAATTTAATCTGGCACAATCAAGAGTAATAAGTAGCATTCGTCTACTTTTACTTTATCTATAAGTTAATAAGTATTGCCCTTTTTTGCACCAAATTGTAATAGTCAACGAATATTTACTGTAACTTCAATCTCTCTCTCTCTCTCTCTCTCTCTCTCTCTCTCTCTCTATATATATATATATATATATATATATAGTGTGTGTGTTATGTATATACAAATGAAAAAACATATTTACACTCAGAAAAAGAGCCCCCAAACCTGATTTCTCCCCACTGCGTGATAGGTTGAGCATTCCCCTTTGAAATCATATGTATCAGAGCAGTTTCAACTTATCCTCCTCCTGCCCGGCTTTCAGTATTCTCGTTAAGCAAACTGATCATGACCTAAACACTTGCAAACGTAATAAAAATAAAATTTTAATACTTTACATAATACACAAAGTTTCCCTAAAGCTTATCGCGCAAAACATCGCCACCTTCTGAATAAACATTGAAATTAATATTTATTGAATTGTTATATTTTAAGCTCAAAATAAATTAGGCATTTTCAATCCCTTAAGCCGATTATAAGCGCAGGGTGGATAAATTTCTCCTTCACTGTTAAACATGGCTGCGGCTGTTATGTTGTGGGTGGGGCTCCCTTCTAAAGGGGTTAGAAATTTACATTTCATTAACAGGATTATGAAAACAGATGTTTATGTTTGAGGGATGATTTCCAACAAAGTACAAGCGAACTATGGATATGTAAGATAAGATGTTTTAAAATTCTTTTTAAATGATCTTAGGTATTAATATCATAGAAAATAATATGATTTTTTTAGGGTTTTAATAAAGAAGTTATTAAAAAGATTACAATTCCATATTTGAAAAAAAAAAATATGAAAAATTATTACACCGTAAAAAAAAGATAAAATATCAGTGGATATATAATAAGTAATTACTTGATGGGAAAAAAAAAAAAGTTTCCAAGCATCTAAATATTTTTTATCAATTTTATATATCCTTATAATTATTTTCAATTTTTAAATCTTCACTAAACCATCCAAGTTGTCTCCTTGGATCTTAAAGCTAGAATCCTCCTAAAAATCTGGAATTCTTTAAACCTTTCACCGGTGACGCGGATGTATTGTGTACAACACCCGACTTGTTTTCTCTCCCTCTCTCGCTTCCAGTGAGCTTCTCAGAAAATAGGCTTTAGCTAATCCTCTAGAAACTCCTATAGTTGCAGCCAGTAATTTTCCACTGTGGTAGGGGAGGGATGTAGTTTCTAGCCTAGAAAATATTTGGTCAGTGATTGTCATCATTGTTGCACAAAGTACAACAAGTGACCTCTCTCGTTCTTATTTTATCTCGTCCTTTTCCAGCCACTCAGCTAAATTAGCATATTTAAATAAGGCATAATTTTACTTTTGTTTATTTTAGTGAGCGAAGTATTAATTATTCGGAATGTTTTTATTAGGTGGAAACCTATAGGTTTTGGAAAATATTTCTCGAATTTTAAAGATAAACTACAGGAAGGAAGAAAAAACAACTCTAACAAGGAAGAAAAAGACCCGGGCAATCAAATCAAAACTTGGATTTGAGTGAAGAGCAAGTATAAAATGTTCTAGATCATGATACAGAAATTGATTTATGAGTAGTGATGGTGATAATACGGAGGGGGAAGGAGCCTGGGGATTTCTATATTTTATTTGTGAAATTCTTTCCTAAAAAAAAAAAAAAAAAAAATTGTTCGCGATAATTGTTTTCAAAAACAAACATTTTAGACAAGAAAATAACTGTATTTTACTGTAATATTGTAAATAAAAATTCACTAGCTATATATAAATATATATATATATATATTTTTTTTTTTTTTTTTTTTTTTCAATCATACATACTTTCAATTATGTTCAAAATATTACTCTCTCAGGTAATACATTGTACATGTATTCTGTTTTAAATATAGAATGATCAAAATGTCTGATATAAAATATAAAATTTGGAGAAAAACACATAAAAATGTGGATGTGGTACATTGTACTATACGTGACCACACGTGTTACGGTAATTACGGCCGGTGGAAGGTTAACTATGTCCAGAAGGAATTTGTCCATAAATATTTTAAAGTACGGAGATGTAGATAGTTAGGGTAGGCAGTCATAGATACTCAGCAGATAAAAATAAAATGTTTATTTTATTTTAATTGTTAAAGCCAACGTTTCGACTTGCATTGCAAATCTTCATCAGGGCTAGAAGAAAAGAAAACAAGCAAAAAGGTATGACTACCTTGTAAAAATATATGAATAAACATACACCACAAAACATAGGAATGAGTGAAAAAAATAAATAAACATAAAATGAAAATCTCGAGATTACTCATTAGCATTTAAGTAACTATCACTCATTTTAATTTATTCTCATTTCAACCTCAATTCAATAGTCTTTATGTATTGTCTTTATGGCCGTTAGATATTGCCTTTATGTTACTATCCTTACTCTTATACAGTTATTTATTTTTCATTTTATATTTATTTATTTTTCTCACTCATTCCTATGTTTTGTGGTGTGTGTTTATTCATATATTTTTACAAGGTAGTCATACCTGTTTGCTTGTTTTCTTTTCTTCTAGCCCTAATGAAGACTTGCAATGCAAGTCGAATCGTTGGCTTTAACAATTAAAATAAAATAAACATTTTATTTTGTTCTGCTGAGTATCTATGACTGCCTAACCCAACTATCTACATCTCCTATAAATCACAGTCAACTATACCTTATGATTATTTTAATGTACTATACTTCCTTGAAGAACCCAGGCAGGTTAAGGAAGGAGGTTTTCATAGTTATTGGTAATTGACACATTTATTACCACTAACTTTAATGAAAGTATCAAATAATGAATAAAAAAGTTATTTATGGTAAGACAGTTACTTGGTATTAATTTTTTTTTTTTTTTGTAATTAGCACAATTTATGTTTATAATAATTTTGTTCAAGATGAGATAGGCATTCTTAAAACGTGTAGCATGTATTTTTTGCTATTAAAGGGAAACATAGCTTTTTATTTATAATTTAACCATTAGTAAAAAAATAAAATAAAATAAATTAAAAAAAATATGGGGCCAATTAAAGGAATGAAATAAAAATTTTAATATACAATATAACGAAAAAAAAATGCACCGAATAACTCTATGTTCTAAGAGAATAATTAAACGGGGATATTTTGTTGAACAGGTCTAGAGAGCTAATAAGAGCAGAAATTAATCGGGGATTTGATGGAGTTTTTGGCAAAATCAAACACTTATCTTTCCACTACCGCCCTGAAATGATGGCCATGTTTGCTCCAGATAGCGAAGCAAATATCGCCGGATTTTCCAATTTCAACCAAGAAGAAAAATAATGTAGGGATTAAAATACTTAAATAAGGAATGAATCGTCTAATTCTTTGCCAATTCTTTAATCACTTACAAATCATGAGTAAAAACAATTGCTAAACACTAATTAATACAAGATAGTTGTATATATTAACAAAAATATACAGAACACAATAATTTTTGTTTATATAATTTTTTACTTCTTCATCATATTTGTGTCATATATACCGAGGCTCCTTCCAAAAAATAACAAAATATCCACTTACACAAAACAATCAGAACTACTTGGACCTACGGATTTAAACTTTGTAATTCTACCAACCTATCGAACTCCTCCCGTATCTAATCCTTACGAATAAAAATCCACCATCTTCCTCATTATGTTTTGATTATTTATACCTTGATGTCCCATATTTTGTTTAGCTCGTTCAAAAAAAAGGTTTATACCATAATTATACCAATATATCCATACTCGAATCCTCTACTTCGTTCCCTTACTTTCTGTAAATTCCTTTCCTCCAAGGCTGAAGCCTCGCTCTTGATATTATTTAAATTATTGATGAAAGGTGCACACACGTCATCGTTTCTCCTCACTTTATTGACGTTTCTGACTACTTGGCCTATGTTATCCCAGTAAGTCAAAGCAAAAAAGAAAAAAAAAAAAAATATATATATATATAATATTTTTTTATAGCTATTTATTGAAATTTACAACTGTAAGCGATATATATATATATATATATACGATATATATATATATATATATATATATGTATGTATATATATATATATATATATATATATATATATATATATATATATATATATATACACAGGGTGTTCAATATTCGATGGCCACCCCCTTTTTTTTCCACAGTTTTTGAAATTTTGAAACGAAACTCTCAGGGTCTTAACTGTGTCAAATAAAGTTTCTTTTCAGGTTATAGTCTGCTTTCCAACATTCTCCAGCGACCCTAACTTTGGAACTCTCAAAAGGGTGTGGTATTTTTTACGAAGGATTTCGATAGAAAATAGAATTTTGAATCGATTATATACCGGTGAATTTTTTTATCCGGGGCACCGTTTCGCCGCAAATCGCGAAAAATCGTTTTAAGAAAATAAGCAGTCTAAAACTAAAAATAACTATAGCAGTCTAAAAAATAAAATAAACTTTGAACAAAAATATGAAATCAAGGCCTTCCCGCGATTGGTACATTCAATATTGAACACTCTGTATATAAATATATATATACCTATACTTTTTTTTTTTTACGCAAAAACGATTATAAATCGATTTTGATGATTTTTTTTTTTTAATAAATAGTAGTTTTTCATTCAATCATTCATTCAATACCAGTTTTTGACTGCTTATTTTCTTCAAAATATTTTTTGCAATTTGCGGCAAAACGGTGCCCCAGATAAAAAATTTTACCAGTATAAAATCGAATCAAAATTAGATTTTCAATCGAAATCCGTCATTAAAAATACCGTTAGGGTCACTGGAGAAGATTGGATAGCTGACTATAATCTAAAAAGAATCTTTATTTGACACAGTTAGGTTCCTGAGAGTTTCGTTTCAAAATTTCAAAAACTGTGGAAAAAAAAGGGGATGGCCATCGAATATTGAACAACCTGTATTTATATACATTTACGAAAATCATCTGTAAACTTTAGAAGAGGAATAATATATATTGACATTTATGCAAAAAATATAAACAGTTTATTATGCAGAGGGGTAATTTAAAAAAAAGAAAGGCTACAATATTTTCCAGACAACCGAATATAGAGGATTCCCGAAAATTCCTCGGAAGATGAAGATGATGTCGAGCGACCCAATAACGCCCACAGTCTTCAATATTAAAAAGAAAAAACAGACATGGAAAGAGACAGATATTCTAAGCAAACTCGGAATACTTAAGTGCCATAAAATTGAAGAGAAAATTGTTTGCATGCTCAAGGATCATATGAGAGAAGGGACAAATATTGCTTCGAAGAATGCGGTTGATGTGGAAGGTGTATCAGTTATACTCCACTCTGTTATATTCCACAAGCAAGATTTTAAATAAGAAATGTTTTCGGATGTATAATTTATGCTATTCAACGGACATCTTTATAATTTACGGAATTTAAGCTATCAGTTGTAAATTAGAGAAAAAAGAGTTATCGCTATAGGAACAGGAGGCAATCAGTCCATGGAACCTTTTGACTGTGAAAAGTGAGGATTCCGGTGAGTTTGTTGAGCCGGCCGCTGAGCGATGACTAACTGCTGACAGACAAGGTCCGTTTCACCAACCCCGACAATGGCTCATCCGCACCCTTGCAAATGACTCGAGCACTGAAAATGGTATTTTATAACATTTTCGAAATTACAATATATATATATATATATATATATATATATATATATATATATATATATATAACAGATTATAAATACATTCTGATATCGCTGTTTATTTGAGATTTTGAAGTACGCATAAACGCAATTTTCAAGTAATTGGGCACAAGAATTTCATGGAGTCAAAATTATATAAGATGTAGTTAGAGAAAATAATTTTAAAAAAGAAAAAATACAATATTTTACAGGAAAACAATTTTTTTATTTCAGTTCTGTAATTTGCTTCAGTCATTTTTGCTAATAGGTTTGCTGTAGTATTTCTTTCCGACTCAGAACTATTCAGATCTATTTTTTTAGATTTTTGAAATCATACAAACAACAAACGAAACATTTTCATTTAAATTTCACCTTAATCCTACAGTTACAGAAACAATAAAGACATCAGTAAGCAATGGTTTGTATTACACAGTTATTGTAAAAATGGTCGTTCCACATAATGTACTGGAGGCCTTGTAAGGTTAAATGGTAATGTAAGTATTATCATAACCTTAGGAGTTGTTTTTTTAAAATTAATAGCTAGTTTGTTAGATTTGTTGGTTTAATGATTTCTAGTTTCTATATAACTTGAGCCAGCAATTCTCTTTTTAAAAATTCATCTTAAAAAAAAAAAATGTATAAATGATTAAGATGATTATTCATTCATCATAATTCCATTCCTTCACTTTGTAATTACTCTTAGGGAAATGAAATAAAAACATAGAACTCAGATCTATAGTGTCTAGCAAAAATACTCGATATATAATAATAATAATATAATTTAAAAACGGGTTTGAAATATTACATTCATAAAAAAAAGTAATAATAATATTAATAATATAAAATAAATAAATAAATGATTTCTAGTTTTATTTAGTATTACATTATTAGTTTTAAAATTATTTTTAATTGTTTTCATTATTTTATTGATATTCAGCACTGTATAGAATTTAAAAATCTCGTTAATGTTTCGAAGAATATCGGATTACGGGATGAATTAGATTGTCTAGTAGTGTCTCGAAGATCAACTGTATATGCCAAAATGGGTGTAATTACTATTATGTAAACGATTCTTTGAACGTTTGTCCTGTAAATGTTGAAGTAGTGAAGGCGACTTGCAGTTTCTTAATGTCTAAGTCTTGTATGTGAGATCCAATAAAACGTTTGTCCAGATGGGATTCCTTGGAAGCGAATCTGTTAAACCGGGATCAGTGGAATTTAATAGATAATTATATTAATTGTGTTAAATAAATAACTAAAATAATAATAAAGAATAAAGAAATAAAAGATAATACAGAAATTTGATACGTGACACGGTTATGAAAATTCTAACAAATTCTTTTTTAAAATATCAAGTACATGGAACCTATGCTTTGTTGTTCATAGGTATACTATATGCTTACATAGAATTTAATCATGCGTAAGAAAATGCAATTTTAGAATGAAAATTCATGATCTAATACCGTTAAAATACAATTTGTATTGATTTAAACCGAAGTTAATGGTGGAACCATTATTCTTTCAGTTTGGTGTTATGTTTCGTATAATACTGATTCACCGTCCATATAATCCGTCTTGTATTATTTTTATTCTCTTTTTCTCTTAAGACATATTGATGAATACTGTAGAATAGGAAGTAGATTTAAGTGAGGGTTAAAGGTTATTTGATGGGGTTTTTGGGGATATATTTTAATCCTCTAGTTAGGCACCAATGTAGCTTTGTGGTGAATGATTAAAGAGATCGGTACGCGATAAATAGCTGTTTAGAAACTGATAACGGTTATCTAGCGTGTGAAGAGCTGTATTCCAATGTCAACTATATGCACCGTTCTATATTGCATACATGATAATCAGTCTAAAGTGAAGAGGAAAATGGCAAGCGAGTATTATCATTAAATGAAATGCAAAGTGTCCTATAGCGGTGTGATTGAACGCTTCATTATTTGTCTTCGGGTAATTGTGTAGCGCACTCACCCGTAATTATGGGAATTGATCAAATGTTGGCTAAAGGACTAATGCTGATTTGAAACATTTTATGATTCTGTTGCTCATCCTTCTGATTCACTGTTGTTGTTTTTTATAAAATTGATTTTACAAATAAAAATCTTTATTGTAATCGTGATATACTTCTCTGATGAAATGTAATTGTGTCAGATTCCATATTTGCAGTAGAACCTCACTAATCCGACTTCTGCCAATCAGTGCCAGTACCAGTACCCAATAGTGAAAAAGAATTCGGTACTTTTATTATTTCAACTGATAATAATAAATGTTTGAGGAAATTTAATTTCAAACATTTGGGGCTATTGTGTAAAGTAAGTAGGAGACATGTGGTATAGAGCCTGGTATGGCTGTGAATGCCAGACCCTGGTTCACAGTGGTTGGGCAAAGGACGGGATTCAATGAAAAGCATCGCTATCAAATCTATCGGGTCTTTTGAGCTTTGCAATGCCAAATCCACCCACCCTCTGAAGCCACTAAACTCCCTCGTCCCCCTCCATCCGGCTTGTTGGGGACATATTAAAATATCTTTGTATTCCGGGGCCCAGCGGCTGACTCGAAACGGATTATATTTTATATTCCGTTTGAAGATTTCAGAAGAAGATACGCCCTGTAATCCTATTAAAAATGAATTAGAACCCGTCCTGCGATTAGAATTTTTGGAGATCTAAACCTTCTAGGTGCAAAAAGGAATACAGTAAAGAAAATATCAAAAGTTCAAAGAAAAAATATAAGTATATCTTTATAGATATTAGAAGAAAATGTGTTTTTGTTTTTGATTTAATGCTACTTTTAATATGAAAGATTCTATATCATTGCCTTTCATTAACAACTATAACAAGTATCCTAAATGCAAGAAGGCAATACAATGATTACCATAATTTATTTCATTTCAGAAACGACGATATACAAAAAGTTGTCAAAATAGGACCAGAAAAATTGGGGTGTAAATATCGCCCCTCTTCAAAAAAGTTACTAAAAATAGTTTAAAATATTATTAAACAATACGAAATGGTATATAATTTATTTATTATAGGAAAAAAATATATTTACAAAAATAGCATATCTATTTTTTTCAGCCTTGGCACAATATAAGTGTGCCCACATTTGGCACATAACGCATACAAAAACCTCTACACGAAGGTCTTCAGAGAACTTCCCACCACAAAAGATGCAAGTTGCATCTCTTGAGTCTGGTTTATTCTCGAAGTTGACATCTAGATTGTTATCATTATCGCTATCCACAAGGGAAGGGTCATGTAGTCTGATGAGTCCGATGATGAATCGTTGCCTGGGTCGAAATTTCTTTATTTTTCGGCCTTTCGTCTTCTCACTCCTGCCCCCTGGCTGGTCTCTAGCCCTGGGAGTACTAAAGGAGGTCTTATACTAAGTTGACGGTAGGGTCAGCTATCTTATATTAGCAAAAGGGCACCATCGACAGTCCTCACCGCCAGTCATCAGTATCTCCCATAGCTAATGGGGAAGGGTGCCCAAATTTACACCTGTGCCGTTTTTACACCTTTTCTTCTATGCATATGTATATTTTTAAAAATTGTTTCGAGACTAATTTCCTGGATTCGATCATCTAATTTAATCATGAATAAATATTTCAATTCGTTCTTTAGCCAACTAATGATTTAATTAACTAAAAAATCACTGGAAATATCTAATCATGGTTAAATTAGATGATTAATTCCAGGAAATTGGTTGGAAAATGGTTTATTATTTTTTAATTGTTCTCAAATCTGTAACTATACTCTTATGGTATACAACAATACATGTTTCGGGTATTAAACCCTGTCTTTAGGTTTCATTTAATCTCTATAACTAACTGTCAACAAAATGTTTTATTATTAATATTCCTGCATAAATATTTGCAATAGAAACATAAAAATTCTTAAAATTGAATTGGATATCTTCATTTATTTTGAAATTTAAATAACTGGATTTTCTATCGTATTTACCTTTAAATACTTTGTAATTTATAACGATTTGGTTTTGTATGATATTTCGTCAAATGCATGGATCCCAAGAACTATAAACAAGTAAACATATTTATTATATACAAGCGATGTATTCTCTATTTAGAATACCAATCTAAATGGATTTATTCCCAATGGACTGCTTCGATAAAGCGTTAATTCAAAAGTTTTAATTGAAGAAAGCAAGTTGTGCTGGCGCACAGTGGGACGAAACCGGTGATTGTTTGGACATGGCATTATAATTTAGATATGAACTGTGATAATAAAGCAACACAATAAACCACCTATAACAATATAAAATACATTTTATTATGCAATTAGAACTGAACAATTTTTTTTTTCTTTTCCCTTCCATTATTTTAAATTGTATTATTATAATAATAGTTTGCATAAATATAAATTAAAACATGCGTTATGTCGAGAAATATATGCATGAGAACACGTAGAAATACATGCACTCATTGCAGGGTTCCTATTACCATTACTGCAATGTGGACAAACTGAAAAAAAAAATAACAAAAAACTATGACTAAATATTTTGAAATTATCAAAATACAATTCTAAACTAAAATTTTTAAATAATGTTTTGTTTTTCATAACTGGAAAGATACAAATAATAATTTAATTAGGTCCAATTACAATATTAGAATTACAAGAACAATGCATAAAAACGGGTAAATTCGGCCGTATTCGGATAGTAATGGAACGTATTTTTCTCATTAAGGTAAAAACCTGTGAAGTCCATTTGTTGGAGGAATTTTGAGGTTTTCTTCAACAAGCAATAATATACTCAAAATAACCTGAAAGTTACTCCAATATCATTGTTTTATAAGATCCTAAATAATTCTAATAATAAAACCATAACTACCACTTGTTTCTTGGTTTGAGTAGACTTGTAGGAACTAGAAAGTAACTGATTATTTGAGATTATGAGGTATGATTATCAGTAAAATTAAAAGCTTAGAGAAACAATCAAAATCACTAGATACGATTTTAAGCATTTTTGTATCAATTTTTATTACCTTTTTTTATCTCAAACAGCATTTTCGCTACGTATTTCTGGAACATTCCCACATTTTCTTATTCCTAAGAGGCTAGAAGATGGTGCACGGTGGCCGGGAATTTAAATATATTTTTTTTTTTTAATTTTTCGTCCATGTCGGGAGAATTTGGGCCATTCGTCCCACTGTGTGCCGGAGCGGTTCCTGAAATCAACAAAATTAAAGAAGATGCGATACGAGCAAACCATGCAATAAATAATAGAAAAACAATATTATATGATATTTTATATAAGTTGTGGTCTAATGGAATTGTAAGTTACTGACAGATTAAAGATTCTACCTAATGTATTTTTTAAAATTATTTTGACTAAAAATTTTATTTTTCTTTAGATATTGATGTACCTGTACTCTAAGGGTATAATATTCAAACTCATATAAACAAAGCGGTTGTAAACTACGACCTACAACTTCATTAGTTCTACAGCCAGCAAAAACCACATTAATAAAATTATAATAGGGCGTATCAAAAAAATGACCATTTTATCAGATTCCAAAGTTCAAATGTCTGTAAATATCTTAATGTTATTTATTATTTACCAATACTTAATAATCCCTTTAGAGCATTCTCTAAGCGTGTTAACTGACACATGACTTTTTCAAAAAAAGCCTTAGTTCAGTTATTTATTTCAAAAAAGAAACATAACAGTGTACTACGAAATTCTCGTAATTTTAAGACATTACTGGAAAAAAAAGTTCACAGCTGCTGAAGCAATTCATGAAATTATTAAATATGAAGAGGAAGATGTCCTTGAAGAGAGCACTGCGCGGCGTTGGATTGAAAAATTTAGAAGTGGAGATACGACGTTGGAAAGGAAGAAGGGCTCCGGGCGGCCATTATTGGATATTGATGAGGTTCTGAAGGAAGCTGTTGAGTCAAATCCGTCCACTAGTACTCGCGAACTTGCCAGGGAGTGTGGTGTGTCGACAGATACTGTTAGTCGCCATCTTCTCTCCATGGGGAAGGTTAAAACAGACCTGTAGACTGGTCCCTCACGAACTTACTCCTCAACAATCAACAGAAAAGTTTACAGAATCTCACTTCATGGGTTTTAACTACAGCCTCATCCACCATATAGTCCAGACCTCGCACCTTTGGATTACTACTTGTTTCGATCCCTGGCCCATTTTCTTCAAGGGAAAATTTTGATAACTTTGCGGAAGTGGAAAATGCTGTCCAAGAGTTCTTTGATAGCCATCCCAAGGAATAATAGCGTGGCATCGAGCAGTTGGCTAGCAGATGGGAAATGACGGTAGATAACAATGGAGTATACTTTGTTTAAGAAATGGTCATTTTTTTTTTATACACCCTATTATAAGTTTTAAACAATATATATTTTTTGGTATGTAGAAAAATACATGCGAATAAATGTAAATATTTGAAAGTTATAAAGTATAGCTATTACAGGGGGAATGGTGGGGGTCCTACCCCACGTTTTCCAATCTCACCAAAGGAGGAGGAGGGGTCCTAATTAAAAGAAAAATACCTGAGGTAATTAATGGGCGCCACCCAACAAAGGCTAGTGAGGCAGCGTGGATGGAGGGTGAAGCTAAGTTTTGAACCGACTTGCATTGCCTCATTCTCGATATATTCTTCCACCTTCTCATATATAAATTATTATAAGTGATGTATCGCTACCAAAATTCTTCGATTACCTGCACTGGTACCTGCACTAAAAACCCATTATCGATTATCGGGGACGATACCTCATTTAAGAATACATTGCTGTCACAAAAAAAAAAAAAAAAAAAAAATCTTATGATAGAAAAACAGATTTGTTAAAAATCCGACAATGAAAAATAATTCATTTTACTGTTCAGTTTTTTTTTTTTTTTTTTTTTTTTTTTTTTTTTTTTTTTTTTTTTTTTTTTTTTTTTTTTTTTTTTTTTAAGATGACATATATTCCGAAGGTTCTTATTGAGTTTATTACTTAGGGAATAGTATTGAACTACCATAAACACATTAGATAGGATGCTTTGACATTTCTATGGGTTTTGTTTTAATACTGTATTAGGAGAAAATTAGAACGAGAGTGTAAAAGGAAATCGATTATAAAAAAGGAAAATGGATTGGAACAAATCTTTATTTTAATACATATTTAACGGTTATAATTAATTTTTCATGATTTTATTGTTAACATTTGTTAACATTTGCCAATATTATTACTATTTTGTATATTTTTAAACAACGATCACATTGTCATTTGATCACTCTAATTTGAGCTCTTGGTGTTATTGAAGTGTTTCACTATTCTGTATATATTTGACCTCTGTACTCTTCTACAGCCTACTTCTGCATGACTCTACAACATTAATGTAGGCATTGACAATGGACGAATTTGCCACTTGACAGGCGTCAAACTTCCAAGGGCTCAGCTAACAAAGACTAAAAGACTAAAAGACTGAAATGCTGAATCAGCAACTATCGAACCGAGATCAATGAGCACTGGGACAATGCAGAGCTGAACGTTCTTCAAGGTGCAACTGATGGATCTGTTAACGTATGGGGATTTTGAAGTCTGTTCAATTTTCCAGGTATTTCTTCAAGTTCTGATATTTTATAAATATTTTTTTATAGCTATTTATTGAAATTTACAACTGTATACGGTATATATATAAAATACAACAAGTAAATGTGATGATAATTCTAAAAATGACGTGTCAATTGCTTGAAAGCAACTACTCATTGGTAGAACTTAGAAATGTTCTGTATAAAATAATATTAATATTAGCAGGTCCAGAGGCCATCTTCTTTTTAAGCGCCTTATCTGGGATTGAGTGGAAAGCGAGTTGTGAAACTAATGGCTTGGAATGATTATGAAGTTAGATATTAAAGGATAGGAATCTGGTTTTTATAAATATTTAAAAATTAATTATATCCAGGTTAAATTGTTCTTTGTGGAATTAGGAAACAGGATGACAACACTTATTTCTGAATCTTCTTTTAAAAAAAGTTTCTCAATCCTTTATTTATTTTTATTTTTTTTTTACATATCACCTTCTCTCTGCCTCCACTTGACTAGACAGTTGTAATGTAAATGTGACAGCAGCATTGAATTAATGGGATGAGCCAGAAAAAAATGACCGTTTTCTTTGTGTTTGAACTTTGAATCGTTATTGCTCTCTTATATACATTCTGGAGCTAAGAATCGTGATAATAAGTTCATACTTGATCCCGCCTAAATCATTTGGTAAACAGCATGCCCTCTATCCGGGTTCAGTACTTCTTTAGCTTCCCTTTGTTCACAATGACAGTAAATTACGTAATTTTGCTTCATTATTGGAAACGGAAGTTTTCAGCAGCTGAAGCCACTCGTTTAGAGTTTGAATTTGAGGATGAAGACTCTTTGAATAAAAGGACGGTGAGAAGGTGGTTCCAAAAATTTAATGAAGGTGATTTGAGCCTTGAAAGGAAAACAGATTCCGTAGTCAACCAGGACGTTCAGAGCTTTGTTTCAATTCAGAGCTCTAATGAGAACAACTGCAGAGAATGTACAATGTTTTGGTTCAACGGTATCCAGGTTTAGTCAACAGGAAGAAAGTCTTGTTCCTACAAGATAATGCCAGACCCCACACCTCTCGCCTTACAAAAGAAAAACTAGCTAATATGGATGGAATCGAGCTTCTCTCTCACCCGGCATACAGTCCAGCCTAGCACCATCAGACTACCAACCACGTGGTTAGATCAATGGCTCATTTCCTTCGTGAAAAAACATTCAACAACTTAACTGGAGTTGAAAATGGGGTTCGTGAGTTCTTCGATTCAAAACCCAAAGAGTGGTACCATCAAGGAATACTACATCTTGCTTTCAATTGAGAACCTTGTAAGTAGAAGAAAAATAAATTTTGATTTTTACCTATAAAACGGTCATTTTTTCTGACTGACCCCATTACTTTGAGATTGCCCTCCCATTAGTAGGGGACAAGATTGTTTCGGTGATTTCCAGGGGGTAATTTTATATAGTGTGAATGTACTTTTATTTTCCTTAATTTTTATTTTATATCTTTATTTTTATATTATTATATTTTTCATAAATAGATTGATTGTAATACACATTTCTCATTGACCTTGATTGAGGCAGCTTGTTATATTTATTCAATTAAAACAATTTGATTTAAAAAAAAAGATTTTGAATTTATTTTTATTTATATTTACAAATGAAAACAATAAAAATGACAAGTAAGTGTGTGACAAATGATTACCATGATAAAAGTCAATAACTTTAAAGAAACAATCCATTTGTAGTACGTAAATAAATGCTCTACATTATAAGGTCCTTAAGCTGTCTGCTTACTCTAAATTTAAGTTCTCCATTCCATCCAACCTAAAATTTTTTGAAAAAATCCTTATTTATTTTTTGTTTTTTACAGTTGTTAATTTTAATTATTAGATGATAAAGAAAAAAAATGTATTATTATTATTTTTTTTTTAATAATCTGGTTAAAAAGCTGGGTAAAAACATTGCGTAACACTGCGGTACTGGGCTGACGAAACTGGCGGGATTAAAGGGGGTCAGATTCAGTAAAGGATAAGAAGAAAATTAAATTTTATTGTTTTATTTCGCCGCTTAATATTTTATCAGTATTTATAGAGTCAATATTATACACAGTGTTAATGGCGTATGGTCATTTACTCCATGAGGGGAGGGGGTTAACGAGACATCCCTGCTTGAGGATTTGGAGCAGACAAAACTAATTGATGATTAGGACGATAACATTCGAAGGGGGCAGCCAAAGTTGATTACTTCAGCCAATAGGATCATCCCTTTGCTCCTATTGGTCAGGATAAAGTCCGACAGCGAACGGCTTTCATCGCACCCTCGCTCGCCATCCAACGGCTATATTTCATCAAGGGTCCAAGTATATTTCATTAATATATGTTAATTAATTATTTGAACTTCTTTTTTTTTCATGCACCAATTTTTTTTTTTTTCCTGAAAAATAAATTGGATATCTAATTTTTTTTTTTTACCAACTTTATAATAAAAAAAAAAAAAAAAAAAAAAAAAAAAAAAAAAAAAAAAAAATCAGCATTAGTTAAAGGTTACTACATATAAAATAAGGATCCATTCATATAAAATAAAGAAGATATTAAATAAATAATTTTTAACACATACTAATTATAAAACAATATAATGATACAAATTCGTTGAGATTTAAGTCCAGATGTATATGGTTATATTTTGTGCGTTAATTTAAATGAAATTAAAAGGAAATCAATTTTTTGTTCCTATGTTTCGGCTAAGATTGAAAGTCATCATCAGGATTTTGCATGGAATGCGCCGGACAAAACATTATCCGTCTGCCACAGTCAAGGGCAATAAATAATTGTGAAATAAGTATACACTCATTCCTTATCTACTGAAAAATTAAAGGAATAATTTCGATATAAACAGGTCAATTCATAAGAACGACAATAATAATAGAAATAAGCTAAAAAATAAAATAAAATATATAATCAAATAAGAAGGGGGGAAAAAAATTACATCCATTCGTACTTATTTAATACTCAGGCTAAGAATGATATACTGGTGCCCTAGCTGAAAAAAATTACTTCGAGTTCTCAATTTTTCGAAATAATAAATTTTTCGAGATAACGAGTTCACAAAAAATATTTCTTTGAGTTATTAGTAAAGACATCAGCTTCTACCCCTGGTAGATATGATTAGTAAAAAGAAAAAAATTATACAGTAAACGTCTGTCTTGTCCCCGAAATGAAACAGTACAGTACAGTAGAGGATAAGCGAGGATAGGGTTGAGATAGACTGGTTTGTACATGTTCCAGGTTCCAGGGAACTTGGACTTATAGAACCTCCCGCCTCAGGAAATTTGACTAACTGCGTCTCAGGAGTTGCTTAGACAAAAATTTTACTTCGAGTTTATCATTATTCAGCTGAAGTAAACAAGTACAATACATCATATAAACGTAATTGGGAAATGGGGTTCACCTCGACTTAATAAGATTCGCCTTATCGAGATTTATCTGTAATAAAATAATAATAATAAATAATATTCCACAATCGATATGGATGGAAAAAACTCCCATCTACATCACTGTTAGCAAAATAAAGTTTTTAGGATACACTAAAAAAATTCTTCAGTGTATATTTTTCACTAAGTGATTGACGAAAAACAATTAAATGTGATAAAAGGAAAAATCTTTCATTAATTTGCTAATATTGCATTTTATTAGTTAATCGGAACCCAACAAGTACCTGCCAATCATTAGTATAACTTCAGCTAGTCACGCAAGATGTTTCCAGCCCCCTACTTTCGCACGAAATATAAATTACCTTTTCGCCTATTAAACTCGGAAACAAATTATCTTTTGAAACAGGTCTCAGTTTCGTTTGTATGAATGGGACCGTTCGTATTGTCCTCTGAAAGATACGAAATAATGCACTCGCTCCGCGAAACTTGTCCGATAAATCAGCCATTTTGTCGTGCATGAAGCTATAAAGTAACAATTTTGTGAGTTAATAATTCAGGGGGGCCTTATCTTTCTGGGGGAAAAACACCTGACTTTTATCTTGTAGGGGGAGGGGGTTACTGAATCCGTTTCCTGATAAGTTGTAAACTTTGTCTTGGCATTGTTTCAAAAATGCACAGACCATTCTTTAAAACTGTTTGCTGAAGTTACAGAATGACGGCATAGATTAGAAATATTAATCTTCTAGTTCAGTAAGCGATCTTACGCATTACACATAATGTTGCATCTTGTCTGACTCGAAGGCTGTTTCATACACTAAAGTAATAGCTGTCCAGAATTATTGTAGGGATCGCGGCACCCATACAGTATTATTCCAACAGTTTTATTTCGTGCTTCCAATATTTTATGTATATTTTTTTTTAATCAATAAAAGGTTGTAAATTTAAAAAGTAATAAAAAGTGTGTATATTATTAATTAGTAACCCACCACACGAAAAATAAATCAATAAAGTGAATAATAAAAAAAATAAATAAACTTATTCTTTTATAAATAAATAAATATATATATATATATATATATATATATATATATATATATATATATATATATATATATATTATTCTTTTATTAATAGAAATTTATAACTGTAATAGGAAACACATCTAGTAAATATGCGGTATATATGAGATATAATGACATGAATAAAACTTCTGGTTCGTGCCAAATCAGCAACATATGAGATATTAAGGTCATTGTGGATCAATTCATTTGTGACAAAGTAAGGAGCATCAAGGATTTTTCGAAGGATTTTGGATTGGAGTGATTGGATGCAGGAAGAATTCGATGGTTTGGTGGATCCCCATAACTCTATACCGTAAGTCCAAATAGGTCTGATAATCGTTATATAGATGAGTTTTTTGTAGTGAATCGGGAGATTTGAACGTTTGTAAAGTAGGTGTTGTAGCAGTCGAAATTTTTATAAACACAAATATTTATTTTACTAGGTTGCTAAGTCCTTGTGCATTAGTATAACTTTCATTTAAGATTAAGTATTTTAAATACTATTGAATATGTTTGAGGCAAAGAACACGTTTTCATGAGCATTGTCTTTTGTTGTTGTTGTTGATTGCTTTTTAAGGGCAAAAACTGCAATGGTTATTATTGCCTAAACCCGAAATTTACACAATAACAAATTTCTAATCAAATTATATCGACATCCAAAAAAAAAAAAAAAAATTAACATTAAATTTTATCATATAATCCAATTTGCTTGATAAATTTTATCGTACTACAAATGTATTGTTTGCTATCACCCGAGGCCATACAGAGCTGACGAGGTACATCACATTAATCCATATATCTCCTGTACTGAGGACACTTCTCGAAGATGTGCCTCACAGTTAGAGCAACTCTGCAGAGTTGACACTGAGGGGGTCTCTCTTTGCCATCAGGTAGTCATGTGTTAAACGACAGTGTCCAATTATTAGCCGTGTAATTATTACCTCCTCCCTTATACATTGTCTTGAGGGTGAGGCCCAGCCACCGATGTTCGGACTCTGCCAGTCACCCAAAATCTTTATGTGGAGTGGTCGAAACATCTCTGCCGCGGACAAGAAAGTGGGTGTAGTAGTTTCTCATTGGTGGGCTTCTCTAGCTGCTCCATCCATCTCTTCATTTCCGGGTATACCGGAATGGCCGGGGGTCTAGAAAAGGGTTAGCACTTTTGATGATTTACTTATCTGATTTATAATAAAATGGATTTCTTGGATTAAAGGGTTGTCCAAATAAATTTTAAAAACACTTTTAATCGCACTCAAGGAGTCAGAGCATTGTCTTTTAAAACAACAAACAACAAACAACAAACAACAACTATCCTGCATTAACATGTAATCGATCTACTGATGAATGTTTCATGTTACATCTAAAAAAAAAATACGAAATAGAGAATACAAAAAAGTATAAATAATACATAAATACAAGGTGCAATCAATGTTATTTTGCCTCTATTGGTGGAGGTAGAGTCAGGAAGGGAAAAAAAAATTGGGGACGGGGAACATAAATATTTTAGGGTTTAGAGCTGGCGACATCGGGGCCACCACATCTCGCCTTGGGGGATAATTCAAAGGTTGCCTTCACAACTACGGCCTACCACCTATATCCAATACATCTCATCCCGCGTTTCATCGAACATCTTAAGCGCTTATAAAAAAAAAAAAAATGATATTTAAGAAAATTGTTTGTCAATGAGCTCTATACTTATATATTTCATTACCTTATTTGAAAAAATATTCTTTTTATTTGTCTCGATGTTCCTCATGTCAGCATCCTAGGTCTGATTTTCTACACAGTGTATATTGCCAAATCATTCTAATAGCATCCTCATCACGTACGCTGATGACACATTTGTCTTATCAGTAAGTAATAAGAATACATTTCATTGCATCTCAACCACTCCAATCTCATATCAAAAAGCTTTAAGAAAGGTTTGAACTGAACTGGTAAATTTAAATAAATCTGATTAAATAATCTTTATTCTTTGTCGAAACCCTCGGACTTCCTGCCCTATAGTAGCTTTTGGTAATATTTTTCTGATTCCTGTTCCACAATGCCGCTAAATAATACTCTATTTAGACTTAAGAGATAGTTTTCGATTAAAATATAAGATAAAAAAAAAATCAAATTTGACTTTTGTATCACATCCTTCAGAACTACTGTATTCCGGCGTCCCTTACTTGCCCGCTCCTTTAATCTCTGAAATTCTCTCCTTTTATTTGCAATCCTTCTTCCCTTGGAACTCCACCTTCTCTGTCTATTGACAGATCTCTAATTTTTGTTCTCTTAATTTTAAAATTTATTTATCATACAGTAATGGGAAATATATGTTGAAATTAGGAACATGTCTCTAAAACAACGTACAACGATTACTTAATAAAACAGGAATAATATTTTTCACAGTACTAAAAAAATTTTATGATATTAGTTTTCTGTAATGAAGAATGATAGTTTGTCGTTCGGTCTCTTAGAGGTGTCTCTGTCAATAACGTTGAAATTTCTAATCAAAGTGAAAACTAACTGAAATTTCTTATATAGAAATTAAATTTGTTGAAAAACAAGTGTGAAATTTGGGGAACTCAATCCTTCCTTATAGTTTTATATTTCTAATGATTTACATGAACATATGAAATATAAAATTAATAATGCCTAAAATAAATGAAAATTGTATTTATTTATGTTTTGCGATAGGAAGACATATATTTGAAAATGAAGCTAAGACCAATATTTTGTTGAATAATACCGTCCTAGAAACTTACTTGCTTTCTTTTTCTTTCAAATCAGATCAACGTCAGAAAAATATTTAGTTTTTAACTCATCAAATAGTTTTGCGTTTGTCTTTTGTATATAAAGGGCGTTCAATATTCGATGGCCACACCCTTTTTTCCACAGTTTTTGAAATTTTACAATGAATCTCTCAGGGTCTTAACTGTGTCAAATAAAGTATCTTTTCAGGGTACAGTCTGCTCTCCAACATTCTCCTGTTCTTCTCCAGCGACCCTAACTTTGGAATTCCCAATGGGATGTGGTATTTTTTACGACGGATTTCCATAGAAAATCAAATTTTGAATCAATTTTACACTGGTGGATTTTTTTATCCGGGGCACCGTCTTGCCGCAAATCGCTAAAAAAACATTGTAAGAAAATAAGCAGTCTAGAACTGGTATTGCAAAAATAAAATTAACTTTGAACAAAAATATGAAATTAAGGCCTTCCCGCGACTGGTACGACGAGCGGCGAGAACAGGTCAACTTGGAAGGTTTCCCCCGATAGGATCAAATCTTCTACAAGCCCGTGATGAAACTAATATCATTTATGTACTGGATACGGTGGAAGCATATCCTCATCGGAGCATTCGAGATATAGCCAGTGATACCAACTTAATCATTGGAACGGTATGGGTGTTAAAGCCTGATAATTTAATATCTTATTTTTTTTTAAGTATTCTCATCTCCTATAGTGAAGAAACTGCATTTAACTTATAATAAACAATATGTAGTGTAAATAGCGTGTTTACGGTTCAAGTTACGTGTTTATGGTTCAAGTTACGTATTTACGTACGCCTCGGGAGATAAGAGACTCAACGGTCAGTCTGGGCCAGACGTCCCTGGAAGAAGCAGTTACACACTAATCTCACCAACTTCATCTTCAAGACTCACCGGCAGGCTGTTTTTTTTATTATTCACCCCTGCCCATGGAATGATGAAGCAATTCACCAGGGACCCTCAAGTATGGTAACACTCACGTAACTTGAACCAATATATAAAAAAAGGAAAAGAGACATTTAAATTTTTTTTGTATATAGTTTAATTTGGTTTATTTTTGCAATCACTATATGGGATTTTTAATATTATTATTAGGAGAAACCTTTATTATTTGTTTATTTCTTGTTTACACATATACATGTTTTTTATGTATATAAGTATTTATATTCACTCATTTAAGAAAATATATTTTTTAATTTTTGGTGTTCATTTACAGTTTCAATTTTCCTTGTTTTTTTTTTTTTTTTTTTTTATGTCATTAATTCTTTACAGGTTTCCTAATCATTAAATTAATGTTTGGGCATTTTTCTAATTGTAAGATAATTTTTTTACCAGCATTCATTGGGGTTGGGAACTTTTTTTTCCAAAAGTGAAAAGCCCCCCTCCCCAACAATGGGCTATACTAAAACAACACGGTATGAGGCCGTACCGCATTTCACTTCATCAGGCTCTAACTCCTCAAAATGCTGAGAGAGACTGAGGCTCTGTCATTAATTAAGTGGTTATCCTTGGATATGTCTCGAATGCTTCGATGAGGATACCCTTCTACCGTAGCCAGTACATAAATGATATTAGTTACATCACGGGCTTGTCGACGATTTGATCCTCTCGGGAGATAACGAACACAAATAGTGAAGACTTAGAAAAGAAATACTTTATTTACTGATAGTTACATACAAGACTTCTAGTATTATGGTTACAAGTCAAATGTAGAGTGTCTTCCTCTGAAAACTTCCAGCTACTTAAACCTAAAGGTTTGGAGTGGGGATAGGATCGAGGAGATAGGGTGAAAGTGTCTGGCTAAATGTTTACTAAAGGGAACGTGAGAAAGGGTAGTCCGGCGTAGGTGTCAATTGTCTCATGTCACAGTGATATACACAGGGTGTTATATGGTGTAAAAAGAGAGGATCTAGGGTGGCAGGGGATCTTTGACCCAAGGCAGTTTACTTTATGATTGTTTATGACATGTGTTGTTCAAGATGTAATTTATATTTTACCCTTGGAAGGTCAAAAGGATGCTTTCTCTTAGTCAGGTGCTAAAAGGGTTTCTCAATAATAAAAGTAATGTTAAAGATTATATTAATATTATGAGTAATATTTATAATCTTATAACGCGGGGAAAACCTTTCAAGTCGACCTGTTCTCGCCGCTCGTCGTACCAGTCACGATAAATCGTTATTTTCATGTTTTTGTTCAAAGTTTATTTTATTTTTGCAATACCAGTTTTAGACTGCTAATTTTCTTAAAATGATTTTTCAAGATTTGCGGCGAAACAGTGCCCTGGATAAAAAAATTCACCGGTATACAATCGATTCAAAATTTGATTTTCTATCGAAATCCGTCGTAAAAAATACCACATCTCATTGGGAATTCCAAAGTTAGGGTTGCTGAAGAAGAACTAGAGAAGGTTGGAGAGCAGACTGTAACCTGAAAAGAAACTTTATTTGACACAATTAAGACCCTGAGAGTTTCTTTGCAAAATTTCAAAAAGTACTGTGGAAAAAAAAAAGGGGATGGCTATCGAATATTGAACACCCTGTATATTATTTTAATGTATGTTTCGAATAAAAGAGCACTATTTTTTTTTTAAAACACGCGGTATCACGACTGTATTTAACAAAATATGGAGAAAAATTTATACTCTATGACTAGTTTTAATTTTTCATTTAAAATCTACTTTATGTCTATTATTTAATTACCAATCTGCAGAGGGAGAGGGAGGCACGTCCCACAGATCGATTTTAAGTAATAACTATCTTTTATCAAAGAAATTAATGATTGCATAATTAATACCGGCTTATTCTTCGTCTTCTCGAATAAAATGAATGCCAAACCTCTGGCAAAATAGGCTAGGTTGGGCTTGTGTTAAAATTTGGATATTGTTTCTTGTAACATCTTAGCGCTTTTTGTCAACAACTGGAGGTACATATGTTAGGTATTCAAAATATTATAAACTTGAAATATTTACAGCGAAAAAAGTATAAATAGCGACACCCTCTTTTGTTTTTGATTTAAAGTTACTTTTAACTTGAAATATTCTAGATTTTTGTTTTTCACTCATGTCGCAATATCTCCCTTAGTCTGTGGGGAAGAGTGCCATATTCACACCAGTGCCCGTTTGTAAACCTTTTCCTCTATATAATACCTTTATTATTATTTATTATCATTACTTTTTGTCTTACAGTATAATTAAATGATATTCAATTAATACCTCTTAAACTGATCCGCTACGTAGGACTCCATCTGGACAAATATTTAACTTTGAATCCACATACTAAAAAGACGAAAAACTGCTCGTAATTTTCGAATTATTCAAAATTTACTAAACAAACGCTCTAAGATGTCGATTAATTACAAATACTCATTTAAATGACACTAGTTAGATCAATTTGGGCGTACGGAGTTGAGCTTTGGGACTTCACTAAACTGTTTTATCTCGTGTTTAATCCTTACAATCCAAAATCCTTCGAAAATGCTCAATGCTCCTTACTTGGTCGTAACTCATCTTAGTTTACCTTACGTTGCTGATGTTTACTAGATGTATTTTCATTTTTTTTTTTTTTCGTATCTTAAATTTTAATAAATAGAAAAGAAATGAAATATTATTATCTGGCACAATCAAGAGCAATAATTAATATTGCTGCAAATATTCTATTCAAACTGGGGATGCCATTCTTTGGATTTGCCCCGAAATAAATTTCAGCCCTTTTAGATGGGCATCGAACTAAGGCCTAAGTAACAAATCCGGCCCTCACACCAACACGTATGTCTAACATTTATTATTTTTCATAACGATTTGTTTAATTTATTTTTTTATAATTCTTATGGTTGAGATTGGTTTATTTATTGTACATGCTATGTAAATTTTAATAGATTTAATAACACTCATACAACTTATTGCTCATGAGTGAAGCAGATTGTAAAATACAGTCAATAAAAAATTATTACCAAAAAAAAAAAACAACGTTTTTATAGCATTTTTTTCAAGATTTATGATACGTGACTGAAAAAAAAAAAAAAGGAAGCTATGATAAGTTTACCCTTAAATGATAGATACGTGTAAAAGTAGCTCTTTTTTTTGTTTGAAAAAATACTTGACTGTTTTACAAAAAAAAAATTCTGATTTATATGTTTCTCGCTTTATAATTGGGACAGGTACAAAGTTAAAAAAAAAAAAAAATATATATATATATATATATATATATATATATATATATTCAAAGAGATTTCATTTCATTCAACATATTTCCAAGTAGGAATATTCGTTCTATTTCTTCCAAGTTTTTGACAAATAAAAAATGAGCAAAAAAACAACAGAGAAAGATCTATAAACTATATAAAAATATAAAGAACTATTAAATATATAGGTAAAATAAACACATTTAAAAAATAATATCAGTAAAAATAAAGTAAGATTAAAAAAAAAAAAAAAAAAAAAAAAAAATTCCATGGTTTATTTACAAAATACGGAGCCTTGGGATCGCCTAACCCTTCACATATGGAAGGACAAGCCTGATCCAAAGATATCCCAACGTTTCTCTCTCAGCTGCCTCACTGATGTCAATAAATACACAAATATATGTAAAATAAAATTAATTTTAATTAAATAAAAAACTCTGAAAATGGTTAATACGTTGTTATTTGATGAAAAAATTTACATTTAATATTTGCAATAGTAATGATTTTAATAGATACAATTGCGATGGAAGAAATATTTAACTTCAGTTAGCTAAATTTTTTGAATTTTTAAGAAATGAACAAGCTAAGGCATTTTCCCCTTTCGGATTTTCCATGAGAAAGAAAATTTCCCCGATAAAGGGGAAATGATTTTGAGAGGGGGGAGCTATTATTAAAAGTTATTACAGGCCCGTTAAAGATAAGGCTGAGGTAGAAGGAATCGTAACTTATCTTCTAATCCAACTTGACGAAACTTCGAAAAGATATCGTGAAGGTTTTTGAAGAGGACCAAAAATTAAAGGATGGAAAATTTAAAATGGAATTTATAAGCTTCCTGAATCCCGTAATTAAACCAGAAACGATTATCTCTAATTTTTCTCCTAAGAAGAAATAGACCCTTTCCGAAAAAGAGGAATATTTTAAATGAATTATTGTAAAGCTAATTATACGGAAAAAACTGAACGATCACATAATCAAAGATATAAGAAACATAAATAGGATACAACAATGCTAATTTTGCAATGAAAATAACCATAAATTCAAACAAAACTTACAATTACTATTAAATAACGTAGAAAATAGCGTAAAATTAAATATTCACGAATACCTCGAAGTATCGTCGTTCAAATCGTTCAAAAACCAATCCAAACTTAAATGACCTAATAATTTGTTGGTTGTCTTAATAAAGTAGATAAGTCAAATAATCATTAGAATGAGTTAACAATTAACAATTAAGGCTGTTTAAAAAATGAATGTGATGTAAACCCATCATGCAAACCCATTTTGAGAAAATAACACTTTAGACTATTTTTTAAATGATACTTTGAAATAATATTAAAATTATTCTTCATTATTGTTAAATTTTGTTACGAGTAACTTCTTGTGTGCAAACTAAGAAATTTTGAAATTTGTTTTCCTACCTAGATCTCTAGTTATTTTGGAGTGAATATCTTTTTTTTCTTTTTTTTTTTTTGTTTGTTAAGTCTAATTATTTTAAATGACAAAAATTTTTGAAAAATTAGTTTAATTATTTATTTTGTTTTTATGGTAAATTCCTTCCTTGATATTGTCTGAACATTATTCTGTCTCATTCATTATGCAAACAAACAAATTGTGATAAAAAGTCGTTAATTAGAAAGTATTATAATTAAATGTTAAAACATTTGTCTATAAACTTGTAATTTATTATTATTGAGTTTTACTCAATTTTCAAACCTCAAAAAAAATTAATATCAAAATACCCGATGAATATTGTACCAAAAAGGTGAGAACACTAATTTGACAATGGATATTCCAAAATATAATTTAATAAAATGTTTTAAAATGATCCATGACTGATTTAACAAAAGAAAATATTAATAACATATTAAAAATTAAGTTTTTTTTACAAGGAGTCAAAATGACTCTAATACACCCATTCAAGGGTGGTAGCCGAACACTTCCATTCCAGGGTTAATATCAGCGTTGTGAACAACTAGTTAAGTCCTGCTGCCTAATACTGCTTTAAAATATCAATAATAATCCATATGGAAAGAGCCTATTTAGTAACTTTGATTATCAGTGCTTACTAGTGATGGACCGTTCTGAGTGGAACGGAACTTGGAACTGGTTCCAGCCTTGAACCGGTTTGGAACTAGACGAACTACCTAACTTTTTCGTTCCAATTAGAACCTACCCTATGTATAGATTGCATCTCCCGTTTCTTTCCACCCAAGGTCGTTCCGACTGCTGATCTCTCACTCATTCCTTCACTTGATGCCTTTCATCCGCTCAGAGTTCTACAGCCGTTATCTTACTGTTCTTGGTTCCCTCCCTTTCCCTCCATCGCCTCGCCATACCGCGCATAGGCAACTTCAAATAAATCTTGTTACTATCATGTAAATGAACGCAAAAGCCGGATTTGAACCGAATGAATTTTGTAAATTTAAAATCGGTTGGAAATATTTTTATTGGGCAATACTAATGTATTTTCAACCGATTTCAAAAAAGAGGAGGTTCTCAACTCGTCTGTATTTTTTAAATTTTTTGTGTGTGTGTATGTTACGCGATTACTCCGTCAATTTTAAATCAATTTTGATGATTCTTTTTCAGATCGATAGGGCATACTTTAGAGGCAGTCCCATAAAAAACACTTTAAAATCAACGCAGCACTTTTTAAGAAAAATAAAATTAACACTTAATAAAAATCACTGTTATATACCCTTACATTTTAAACATATTTATGATTATGATTATCTAAAATCTCCATGGTAACTAAATCTAAATTATTAACAAAAATAATTTACATATACAGGGTGTCCCGAATTTAAATGGCAAAACATCAGGAACTTATAGGGGAACGAAAAACTAAGACAAAAATCCTTTAGAAATTTGCTCGTTTTTGCTTAGTTTTAGAGAAAATCGCAAAAAAAGAAACAAAACAAGTTTTAATTTTTATACTTATTAATTTACATTTATATTTATGTTATGTTCTTTTTTATGTAAATATTGCTCAAAATGTTGTCCTCTTGCACCAATCAAGAGCACTAACTTGATAAATTGCAGCTAAACATTGTTCTGATGATATTTAGTGCACTGCATCTATGATTTGGTCTCTTAATTGCTCTCTTAAGTTGATTGACACCGAATAAACTTTCTGCTTCAAGGTTCCCCATAAGAAGAAACCCATGGGGGTCATATCAGGTGATCTGGGTTGCCAAGGTACTACTCCTCCACGTCCAATCCAACGTTGTGGATAATTTATATCCAGCCAAGCTCGAGCAACTCTGCTATAATGAGCTGGACATCCATCGAGTTAGAACCACATTTCAATCCGCTGCTGTAAGGCAACGTCATCTAAATAATTAGAAAAGTCGTTCTCCAAAAAATGTGTAAATGTAATACCATTCAATCTTCCAGGTAAAAAATATGGTCCCACCAGTAATCCGTTCCAAATTCCAAGCCAAACGTTAATAGCAAATTCATGCTGAAACCTATTCTCTCTAATAGCTCTGGGATTTTCAAGAGCCCATACATG
This sequence comes from Euschistus heros, assembly GCA_003667255.2. Taxonomy (NCBI): domain Eukaryota; kingdom Metazoa; phylum Arthropoda; class Insecta; order Hemiptera; family Pentatomidae; genus Euschistus; species Euschistus heros. The sequence continues at coordinate 1,151,013 of RCWM02000098.1, read as the reverse complement.
ATAATTTCTTTGATTAACAATTCCTCCTCTTGTAAAGGTAGCTTCATCGGTCCATATGATTTTTAATAGAAATAAAAAAAAATAATAATTTTGAGAGAAAAAAATAAAACCGACTTCAAGATTAAACCTACATACACAAACTTAACTAAAAAATATGAAATAATATTTTAATTGCTTCAAAACAAAAACCATTAAATGAAAATCAAGGAAATTATCGACACTTATATACCTATTCACAATTTATGACCAGTTATCTTTGGAGTCGGTGCCAGCCAAGAAGGGCAGTTTAATCCTACCTTTACAATAAACTTTCGAATGGCCGGAGACAGCGGTGTGGCGGTGATGAAACAGGGGGAGGATCTTTACGATTACAATTTCTTTTCAAATTCTGTTTGTTTTGGTTGGCACCGACTCCAAAAATAACTGATCATAAATTGTGAATAGGTATATAAGTATCGATAATTTCATTGATTTTCATTTAATGTTTTTTGTTTTGAAGCAATTAAAATATTATTTTATATTTTTTAGTTAAGTTTGTGTATGTAGGTTTAATCTTGAAGTCGGTTTTGTTTTTTTCTCTAAAAATTATTTTTTTTTCTTATTTATATGTTTAATAACTCTAATACATGTTTTAATGGTTTATAACCGGTTATTACGTTTTAAATGTTTATGATTACTCCTTAAAATGTACAGAAATACAATTTTTGACCAATGATACATGTTTAAAATTGTTGAGAGGGTTGAAATATTTTAACTTGCCCTTTTCGAGAGGGCAGGGGGGGGGGGGGGGATTTAGAGGTATTTAAAACGGTGAATCGCTTAGAGGAGTAAACTTTATTAAAAGTTTATTTTTTCTCTCTTGTAATTAATATTTTCCCGGTCGGACCAAAACTTTTTCTCCCCACCAGCGGTTTTTCAATTTCAATGTCGATATGAGGAGAACCTGGTTATGTGGATTTCTCTTTGATAAGTAACAATGAGTGATTAGGTGTCGATTAGCCAAATAATAATAATAATAATGATGATGAAATATGTATGTATTGAATATTGTCACTGGAGAAGTAATCAGTATAGATGGCTTTGCCATCGGCCGACTAGTCGGTTGGCAGACATCATTGCTTCAGTTGGAATTCGGGTGACATCAGCAGTGTAGCTACAGTTTCCTTTATGTAGAGAGATAGTTGAATGTTGTATTTTTATATATGTAGAAAACTAAACATACGTATCAATTCGTCATATATTTGAAAGAACAATATATGACTATGAAAGAAAAACAGCGATATTTTTGATATATCGTGCATCGATATCTTGATGTAAGGCTGTGCCTGAGATTCTGAAAGTGATCATAACTGTTTTTAATTTCTTTCGTTTTCTATTGACACAAAATTGTACTCGCCGTTTTTTTATTATTTATTATAATTTTATATTGTCGTTCTTTTCGAGTTTTCCATCATGAACTCGGTTGGGATTATGTGAATATAATAACATTAATATGTCTATAACATTATTATAGATGGAGAAAATAAAGATACTAGATGTTTGTAGTCTATGCTTATGGTGTTCAATTTAAACGGTAGCTATTTCTGAAAACAATATGTTTGTAATTTTGCTTTCTAAGCCTTCATTGATGTAACAGTGCTGCATTTCTTTGGAATAATTATTGTAAAATATTATTCCTACAGGTGATATTCTTAGATTATGTATTTTTAATGATTCTAAAAACATGTCAAACCTTTTAATTTGAACATTATTTATATGTTTATTTTTTTTTCGAAGACACATTAAATTCTAAAATTTTTTAAAGGTATCTAATATCTTTTCTAAAATTTAGCCACGCCCTAAGTACTATCTTACAGATCAATATAAAAGTTACCTATATTTGACTTATTCGGATATCAGAGTGTCCGGATATCCGAGAGGCTGTACTGTCCTGAGACTACTAATTCAGTCGCACAAACATCAAAGCAATGCTTAATTATCCGTGGGTCGATTTACCGTTGTCCTATGTTATTATGTTATTTGTTATGTAGAGTCATATCAAAGGCAATGTACATGCCTAATTGGCGTAAATTTGACATATCCAAGTTATAATTGTTAAGTAGTAAATTAATTATTTTGTGATCAGGTTTTATAGCCTTCTTCTCTGAAATAACACTCAAACATTTCTTCTTTTTCTTTTTTTCAACTAAATTCTGCACTAATGTGGATGATATAGCCCAAACTGATGAAACCTTTACCATTTAATTGATTTTTTAACAACTTTATTGGCCATAAATATTCGACTTGCATCAGTGAATAATAATTATAGAGATAATTATCTGTCCTTCATAAAATATACTCTCACGCCCACACACAAACACAACCTCAGCAAAAATATACATTAGGACTAAAAACTAATTAATTTGGGAATGGAGATCGGTGGAGCAAGTTTACACTTCCAGCGTGTGGTCTTAAGCACACCCACTTTAATTTTACATCTAGTTTATTAATGTGAAGCATAGAATGTATGTTGGCATTTACAACTTACAACATTTATAACAGATGTTGTTTACAGATGAAACAGTCGACTCCATGTGACTAAGAGAATCCCGGGCTTGATAGGGACAGTTCTAGTTAGTGATGTTAGGAGTTGATAACCTAATACCTTCCACTTCCCCTTCCCCTCCCCCTCCAAACCAAAACCCATTACACCCTCCCCACCTCTTCCCCCATCCCCCATATTTCCATCTAGGTGTCACTTTTCAGACATTGCGGTGGTTTGAATAGCACGTTTCATATCGGTTAAAAGAAAAATTAGTATCTTTCATTTCACTACTGTTAGTTCACTCCTGTAGTTATTAACGCTATTAGTGTCATTTTTAATTTCATTCAATTTAAATCAGTTTTATAAATACACTCTAAGACTCCTTTACTAAGAATTTTACCATCATTTATAATTTTTGGTTCCTGAATTTAATCTTGTATTAATAGTTAAAATAAAAAAATAAACCATAAAATGTGGGTGTAAATTCTCATTTATGTATTTAAATGCCAACATATATAATACTTTTAATAATTTGAAAAATGAGAATCGCGTATCTAACATGTGGGAAGTACAGTGTGGGATTTCATAAATAAAAATATAACCACAGAAATCCCGACGCTATTCTCTCAGCCGAGTCACCAGTATCAACTGAGAGCACATCCAAAGATATTTCGTTCTAAACTACATATTTGTACCAGTATTATGATGTAATACATAAAAATGTTAAATAAATAACTAAGATGAAAACAAAAAGTATTTATTATTTAAATAGAGTAATATCAAGGGTGATAAGGATTCCATACTTCGATATAACATAAAAATAAAAAATAAAATTTTGTTTACTATGAATCTTTTAAAAATTCATCGATGCTATATTGAATGAAATTTCTCGCTATATGCATTTCACGTTGGTATACCATTTATCCTGCTCAGAACACTCTTTATGGCATAACATCATAACATACATTATGTATATTGTGTAATCCCGATCCTCATCCGCGGTTGAGCGTACAGTCGTTACCCGCTTAACCGCTCCAATGGTGGAGTTACCTTCGATATCCCATCTCATGCAATTTGAATAATCCTTAAACCGAATAGTATTTCAGTTTAAAATTGAAAATTCAGCTTATTCAGTGTTGTTTTTTTTTTCTCCCTGTGAAACAAAAAAAAATATATTGTTATTTTATTTATTAATTTTTTAGATAAACAGCTAATTTTAATAAATTAAATAAATATCACAATATGCTCATTTAAGGGAAATAAATGATTAAGTAATTTATTTATTTATTATTTCACTAGTAATAATTCTATTATCGAATCCAAGAAAAAATACACTTTTAGTCAAGAAAAAAAGAAACAAAACTTGGGTGGATTTTTTCCAATTCGTTGAGTAAATTTGCAACGAATTTGGTTCATATCTTTTCAAATAACGAAGTCCTGAGCTTGAATAGATCTATGTTTTGTAAAAAATAATGAAGTTTTTCCTGTTGAATATGGCTGAAAACAAATAAGAGAAATAAATGATCAAAGAAAGAAGACAACCAAAATAATAAAATGTTTAGAGAATGAACAATGCGTTTACAAATATACATTGACTAGGAATTAACGAAATATATATATTTTTTAAGTACGCCTTTTATATTAAATAACAAAAAAAGTTTATGATTCTCTTTTTTTTTTATAAATATAAATTTTATTAGTGTATTTTTTTTTTCTATGTATTATACATTTAGATTGGGAAGGTACAACGTAGAATAATATAATTAGAAACAAAAATAAAATATTCTGGGACACAATTTCCTCCGATTACTACATAAATATGATAAGATATCACTACTACTTATTAATTATTATTATTAATATTATTATTAATTATTATTAATTACTATACATTTTTAGAGCATTCATATGATAAAAATGTTAAATTAGTGTTATCATTAATTATAATCATTAATACTCTGCCTCATCTTTCAAGGGTGATGGATTAGAAGAATTACTGTGGCGCTAGGGCGTTGAGATATCCTTAAACCCAGTTGTATATTGCTGTAATTTATTCGACTTAAGGCAGATGGTTCTATAATCAGATGATTATAGTTGTTAGGGCATTATTTATCATACCATATACAACTTTCGCTTTATTTATTATTTTATTCATCGACATTTATAACTATAATACAAGACACAGTAGTAAAGTTGAGGACTACAGGAGGACTGTCTGGTGAGCTCGAAATGAATAGCAAAAGACTAATGAACTGTCTTATCAGATTTATTTTTGGAATCTCCAGACGTTCCCACATATCTCAGAGGTATTCTGAAATTGGTTGGCTTTACCCCGATTTCCAACGTCAATACTTTGGTAGTATTGAATGAAATAGTTGCTGTCATATTCAAATCCTTGAAAACCAAAAAACCCACTTATATTCATGACCTCCTCGCTCTGCGCTCCTCCTTCCACCTCTTGAATTCTAGAACCCAATCCATCATCCTGTACAGTAATGCGCATTGATCTGCATTCTTTGAAAAGTCCTTTTACTATCCGCGCTTCCTTTTCTTTATCCTTATCTATTCCTTTACTTAATTTTTAATCTTCCGAGAAAATGTAAATTGTTTTTTATACATATATAAGTTCTTGTGATTAATCATTCTTTTTTTATATAACTTTATTTAAATTCATAATATACAGGGTGTCCCAGATGTAGTGTAAAAAAAACATTGGGTAATATTACATGCTAAACGGGGTAGAATGGCGCTGAAACGACTGAAATGACTCTACTTTGTTTTAGCGTAGAAACAAAAACGATGATATTCTCTTAATTAGCATTAAATTTTCTAAAAAGATGAAATAGGTCTAGTTATTTTAAATCAAAACAAAACATTTATTAAAACTTAAATTTTTAATATGTTTTGAAAATTCCTCACTCCCCACTGGAGCACCCTAGAGGCCGACAAATTTCCACAAAACTGCATAATTTAGATAGTTTTTTAGTGGTGTAGCCCATGATAAAATTGCACTTCACCTTTTGAGTCTAAAAGAAGTTTTTCTGATGAACAACACGCTAGAGAATAAATACTTGATTGCTTCACGTATCTATTAGAAAAAATACTTAATTGGAAAAAAGTATTAGTTATTTTATCTCTTGTCAATATGCATGAGAGGTTGTGAAGGTGGCAAGCCCTCCCTCCCCCTCCCCGCCAAAAAAAACATCTTATTTATTGGGAGTTCAGGGGGGGGGGGATCCAAATTCATGCTGATTACCTTTTTTTACATAAACAACAAAGTACAGATAACTGCCATTTTTCAGAAAAAAAGTAAGATTTTAAAACTAAAAACAAAAAAAATTCTATTTTCTCAACAAATGGAGATAGGGCACTCGTTTCTGTGCCATTCTACCCCATTTAGCATGCAGTATCACTCAATTTTTTTTTTTTTTTTTTTTTTTACACTATGTCTGGGACACCCTGTATAGTCCATTTTTTATTTTTATGCATATATATATATATATATATATATATATATATATATATATGAAATCTTGCAGATGAGACCTAAAACTCAGTAAAACATAAAATTATCCAATTTTATTAAAACGAAATTTAGAGATGAGAGAGATAATCGTATGGATGGAAGTACTCTAACTATATTAAAGTTTTAAATTGAAATTGAGAGCATTAGTATAATATTTATCTCTTTTATAATTTTTTTTTTATTTTAAATAGTTTTATAAAATTTCTACTGTTTTAAACAATTAAAAATAGAACGACCATCGCAGTTGTTCCCCCAATCGCCTACTTACCCTTGAATGAAGTTTGTTATAATCAAATCTTTTGATTACTTTTAACCTAAAATGTGCTCTTTCAAAGTTTTCTCCATCGTGAGATTTCATCAAGGTTGGTAGCGAAGTTCCTTCGTACTTTTTGTCCTTGAAGATCAGATCCAAAAGGGCCTTGCGAACATTTCAAAATTTTACAGTCGTATAATCAATCGAGATCTTCGATAATCAGTAACCTGGGGGCTAATAACTGTTAATGAGTTTTGAACATAACTTTCAAGTCCTTCACCTGCCTTTGATGTATTCCAAGCTTAGCGAGTTTTTGATCGATGGAATAAAATTACCCTATTTAATTTTGAAGGAATAAGTATTTTACATTTTTTTAAATGAATTAGGAAAGAGAGGGAGTGGGAAAGATTGAGGAAGAGCGAGAGAGAGTGACATACAGAGAGAGAGAGAGAGGGAGAGAGAGAGAGAGAGAGAGAGAGAGAGAGAGAGAGAGAGAGAGAGAGAGAGAGAGAGAGAGAGAGAGAGAGAGAGAGAGAGAGAGAGAGAGAGAGAGAGAGAGAGAGAGAGAGAGAGAGAGAGAGAGAGAGAGAGAGAGAGAGAGAGAGAGAGAGAGAGAGAGAGAGAGAGAGAGAGAGAGAGAGAGAGAGAGAGAGAGAGAGAGAGAGAGAGAGAGAAGAGAGAGAGAGAGATGAGAGAGAGAGAGAGAGAGAGAGAGAGAGAGAGAGAGAGAGAGAGAGAGAGAGAGAGAGAGAGAGAGAGAGAGAGAGAGAGAGAGAGAGAGAGAGAGAGAGAGAGAGAGAGAGAGAGAGAGAGAGAGAGAGAGAGAGAGAGAGAGAGAGAGAGAGAGAGAGAGAGAGAGAGAGAGAGAGAGAGAGAGAGAGAGAGAGAGAGAGAGAGAGAGAGAGAGAGAGAGAGAGAGAGAGAGAGAGAGAGAGAGAGAGAGAGAGAGAGAGAGAGGAGAGAGAGAGAGAGAGAGAGAGAGAGAGAGAGAGAGAGAGAGAGAGAGAGAGAGAGAGAGATTTTATTAATATAACAAAAACACATTGCTAACCAACTTTAATTGGATGCTACACACACAGTATACTGCTAAAAGAAAACATTCTAATAAGATTAATTTTTAATATTAAAAACACGAGTATGATTCCGAGATATAATATAAGAGATAATAAGACAAACTAATAAATTTATATATACTTATAAATATTTATATTTTTTTAAACATGAACTTCCCGTACAACCCAATACTTGACAACAGTTACATAAAGTAACACGCATTGCAACATCACCAGATCATGTGACTTAAGTGACTGACGTATTGCTGATGTCGCAGAGGTATTTTACTGCAGGAATTTCTCCATAACTCAAGGCGATATCAACTTACTACTTTAGTCTTCAATTTCTCTCACGTAGATATATCTCTGTTTGACAGGGCTCGGAAATCTCATCTATTGGATCAATCTTAACGGGAGTGACTCAAGGATCTATTATTGTAACACTAATGTACTCTAACTATAATAACTTTAATATATCTGAGAATAAATTGGAAACATAAATGTTTACAGTTTTGACACCTGCAATAATTATATTGTTTACTTGTAAATAATTGTACATCACAACAAATGAATATTAAAAATGTACCAGTGGAAAATCGCTTCCTGAATAAATGTTTCTCTTATAGTTATGTATATTTTTATCAGATTCGAATTTATAATATTCAATGTATAAATTACTAACTGAAAATGCGTTTATTTTATTTATCTTTTTTTTTTTTTTTTTTAGGTGAGTGTATTGGAGTATTACTACATTGGTTTCAAATTAAACTGTAAGTAAACTCATCTACTGATTTTTCGTATTCAGACTAATGTGACTAATAAAAGCAGATTTTTTGAAGAAAATGTCAAAAAGAGTTTTGGAAATGGCTAGCTTCTCACTCAAAGCCCTGAGTGTCTGTGCCATTGTGCTCTCGCTCAGGCTTTATTGGATTCTGCTACTGGCAAAACTGAGAGAGCAGCGCTGGGATCTCTTTAAGCCTGGCTTGCCCTCCTATTGGGTGGAGGGGAGCAATCTTGGTATGGCGCTTCCCCATGCTGCTTGGAAATATTGTACATATAGTATGATTGTATTTAAAAATTTTACTTTTTCTTTATCAATTTCAGTTAATTTTTTATACATTTACCATCCTAATTTATTTCATAATATCTTTCGTACGTATTATCGATTGAGGCACCTTGGAATATATATAATACATATAATTACGAAATATGGAGAAGTATGCAACTACTTACTATGTTACTGGAGGATATGCTATTAGTATGTTTTTAAATATTTATTTTTATATATTACACCTTTATATTATAATAATATCTCCTTAGTAATTATATATTGTATAATATTAAATATTTATATTTTAACTTAATGATATTCCACTAATCCCTGTTGAACAGATCCGCACCTAGGACTCCACTTGGACAAACGTCTAACTTGGAATCCAGATACAAGACTAAAATGACAAGAAACTGCCCGTCGTTACTGACTACTTCAACATTTACTAGACAAACCTTCAAAGCTCCCAATTAATTACAAAAGACTTATGTACATGACAGTGATTAGACCTATTTGGACGTAAAGAGTTGAGCTTTAGGGCTCTTCTAAACCACCCAATTCATCTCGTATCCAATCTTTACAATCCAAAATCCTTCGAAAAATCCTCAACGCTCCTTACTGTGTGACCAATAAACTTATACATAAAGATCTTAATGATCCATATATTTCTGATTTACCCCAAACCAGATACCTATCCTTCCATAGTTAGCTCCATAACCACTCCAATGCATTAGTCTCCCAACTTGCTTCCTCCTCCATCCCTGATAATCCTCCGAGGCGTATGAAGAGAAGATGGCCTAGAGATCATCTAGTGTAGAATTTTTATTGAAGTGCTACTGATGAGTAGTTATTTTCAAATTTTGACATGTTATTATTGTAATCGTTATTAGCTCATCTACTTAATGTATATGTTTGTACAGTTGTGAATTTCAATAAATAGAGGAAAAAAAAAAAATTAACTAACTTTATATTTTGAAATAACCTTTGTAACATATATAATTCTATTGAAACCTGTTTTTTCACTGTAGTGCATGATTATGAGAACAATATAGTCTCGAAACGTCGCCAAAGTATTTGTTTTTTATTTGACTGAACTTCTAGAACATTATTAAACACACAAACATAAAATTTAAAATTTGTATTGTTTTAAACATACATAATACATTTGACATGTAATAGGCTCTTAGACAATATGTTGTATATTTAGAAGTTTAATATCGAATTTTGTTCGATATTGACGGATTGAATACCTATTGCGATTACATTTCTCCATACGTCAACATAGATGCCAATATTCCTAGATAATACATCCAAAGCTTAATTGTGCGTAAGGAAATCTATTGCGCAATTGGATTTGTGTTGTCTGCATTACAATCAGCATCAGTCTGCCCCCTGCGAGACCACCACGCCATGTATCTCCTGTTCTGTTTATCGCCATCTTATAAATCTTCACACTATACTGCGTTCCATGCAGTTTCATTTTGTAATCAGTTTAGGTTAGATGATAATATTTAATATTAATGACTTATTTCAGTATATTTTTAATTTTTATGAAGGATTTTTTAGTTTTGCTCAAACTTGTTAAAATGCTTATATATAAAGAATATATATATATATATATATATATATATATATATATATATATATATATATATATATATATGTATATGTATATATAGAATGAGAGGGAGAGAGAAAGAGGAAAGGGTGTAAAAACGGACACTGGTGTAAATATGGGCACTCCTTCCTCTTGGAAGGAAGCCCTATTGGCTAAGGGAGATATCGAAGACTGGCGGCGAGGACTGTCTCTGGAGCCATTGGTAGCATTCTTTCAACTAATGTGGAAGCAGCTTGAGTTATTGTGCAAATTGGTGTTCATAATTGACTGTAAACTTTTCAGAGACATGTGAAATCGTTTTCGTTTCGTGTTCTTATGTTTATTTTTTTTTTTAAATCACAATGAATCTTGAAAGTGAAAATGTTAAGCTACTTTTGGAAGCACACGTTTAGCCACGCACGCTTTTAGGTTATATGCGATAGTCACCATCTTTCTTAGGTGGAAGTGGTGTAAATATGGGCCCCCTTTCTTGGTGTAAATATGGACCCCTATTCCCCCGGGAACTTATGTCTTGTTAGAGGTCACAACCGGCATATTTTGTGATGGAAAGTTCTCTGAATACGCTTGGAGACAGGTGTGGGTGAAATTTTCCCAAGTTAGGGAACTTAGATAATGCCCGGGGTTAATGCGATTTGTAATAAATAAACTCTCTACTATTTCGATTTGTTTTATCCTGTTTTTAACTATTGTTAATGACTATTTTAAAAAGGGGTTATATTTAAATCCAAATTTTTCTGGTGCTATTTTGAAAGCTTTTTGTAAATCCTCGTATTTGAAATGAAATAATTGATATTAATCGTTGCTTTACTTTCTCGCATTTAAGAAACTTGTTAATGAAAAACAAAAATCTTAAATTTACTAGTTAAAAGTATTTAAATTTAAATTAAAAACGAGGGTGCCTACATTCACACATTTTCCTCTCTCGCTCACTCTCTCTTTCTCCCTCTCTCTCCCTCTCTTTCTATATATTTTTATATGTAATTTATATATATATATATATATGTATATATATTATTTTTTTTTTTTTTTTTTTTTATGAGAATTTATGACTTATCTAATCATTTATTTTCACAAATTTGAAATCTTCTTTCATGCTTTTAAATTTTATCTGTTTATATCTGTCTGGAATTTACATATGCACTGAAAACGGGATATCTACCGACAGATGAAAATGTGAACCCTTATAATTTTCCCTGGCCCCTGATCAACTAATAATTCATATTTCCACGGAATTCCACAGAAAATACCAGATTTATTATGGAATTTTGAAATTGTTGAGTATTTGTGTTTATTAATCTACGATAATCGGATGATTTTCACACATAGGCTTAGGTCTATTGTCCTACCACCCCTAACACGAGCGGTCGCGCGTTTTAAAAAGTACAGCACCCTGTTTTTTTTTTTTTCCTTTTTTGTCCATATATTGCATTAAATCTATAAAATAAAATAGTTTGACCATTCTACATTTAAAGTAGAGTATTAAGTACAAAATATTACCTGAGTGAATACTATTTTGAACGTAAATGAAAATATGTTTTTGGTTGAAAATTATAAAAACAAATTTATAACTAGATAAATTTTTATTTACAATATAACAGTCAAATATAATTCTTTTCGGGTCTAAAATGGTTGTTTTGAAGATCAATTATTGTAAACATATTTCTTTGAGAAGTTTTTTTTACAAATAAAATGTAGATATCCCCTAGCTGCCCCCCTCCCACGCGTCATCTCTATTACTACCCTTTACATAGGTCTCTGTATCATGATCCAGAACATTTTCTATTGTCTCTTTACTCAGTTCCTAGTTTTACTGGTAGAAGGTAAAATACTTTCCGCAAATGTATCCGAGATTGAAACACCGTCTGGGCCGAAACACACAAAATCACATGAATGTAAACGAAAGTATATAACAAAAATTCATCTGATATAGTTCATTTGTATTAATTGGTTACAGGTTTTAAATATAAGTTTGTTTTTATCATAGGAATTAACAAACTGTTTTGTAATAAATATTCTATGATAAAATTTCTGGTTTAAAACACTAGTTTCATCTATATTCTACAATTGTTATGTTAGATTTTTTTTTTTGAGACATCGTCAGGACCATACGACACAAAATCGCATGTCTGCCGATAATTTTGTGAATAATATATCACTAAAACTTTTTTTTGAATTTTGATCAAGCTATGCCTAAATAGGCTAATAATAGCATCCGCATCGATCCTCCAGTTTATACACAATAATATTTGATAAAAAATATTTTAGCAAATATTAATAAACCAAAAATGAAACGATTTTCCTTGAGAGTTAAATATTTTCTTTCTAATCTGGAAACTTGTAAGAAATAATTTTTTTTAGCTTGATTAATTTATGAATAGTTTGACAGCTGCAATTTTAAATACAAAGACGCTCGGGATTACGTCCGTCCTGATTTAAATTTCATGCCTCTTTCAAGTTGAAATTCCTTTTTAAAATCCAAAAAATGTATGCGACACTGCCCCTGGATTTTTTCCTTTTTTCTCGTTATTATGTACTTTTAAAATGATTTATAATCGTAACTTTGTAACTTGACTTCGTTTGTTTGGATGGGAAATAAAATATCCATTGGCCAGAACTGTGTTAGTCCGAGAATTTGAAATAAATAATATTTTTATGTTTATGATTCTTTTATTATTATGAAATCATTGTTGCGTGAAACTGAGGCTAATAATATAGAATTATTACAGTGATCTATTATTTTAAATGTACAATATTATAAACATGCTTACTATGGTTTATAAAAAGTAAAAAAAAAAAAAAAAAAAAAAAAAAAAAAAAAAAAAAAAAAAGCCTTGTGTAATGAAACAAGACTTGGTGATTTTTTTTTTTTAATATAAAACCAAGTAAAATATATCAATTAACATATCTACCTTTTCTAACATATATAATATAAATATGGCGAATAAAAAGTATCTGTGAGATTCGCTCGCCCGTCATCGTTGGTCCAGGAGCGCCTATCGGAAAGTTGAAGTAACGTTTATTTAGTACAACGGATGAGTACCATTCAAGTGCCTGCTTCCGAATACAGCGGTGTGTATCTCAGGTTGGCCCCGGGAATGTGGAAGGGTGGAAGGAAAAGAAATTAATCTGCTTGAGGGAGATCAAGATGATAACGAATCTGAATATAATGGCATGATGAATGGCCCATCGAAGGCAGCTCCTTGGATGATTATCCGAGCATCATCATCCTCAGAGTTGGTTAGTTTTTCGCCATGATTTATTAGATTGGGAGTTGGATGGTCATCACTACCCCGACCGATGGATTAATATATCGTTCTTATTCCTTCTTCTCTTTCCGGCCCGTCAGTTAAATCCGAAAAGGTCTTATACATAGTGACTCAAAGGATTATTGGTAAGTATTTTTTTAAACAAAAAAAAATTAACAACTGCATACATTCTATACAACAACTAAATTTTGAGAAAAATGATTACTATGACATTTCAACAACATATAAAGAACTACTTACTAGTAGAACTTCAATAACCGTTTTACACTAGAAGGCCTCTTGCCCATCTTCTTTTCAAACGCCTCGAAAAGAGAAAAATCATAAATCGAAATGAGATAATATTAACATGTAAAAAATAAATCCTTGTTGAGACTCATGCTCACTTCTGTTACATCTTTTTATTTTTGAGAAGGATAGAAGAAAAAAAGATCAATATAACACTCTCAACAACGGAATCAATCATTAAACTATGGTAATGTATATTTCAGATAAAGCTATAGAATTAATATATCGATAAATGTGAAACCTGAAGAGCATTGGAATCGATAAGCAAGAGTGATGCGGGTTTGAAAAAAAAAAAGGAATATAATTAGGATTGATAAATTATTTGCATCTTCTGTTGGAATTTTTTTATTTGAAAACTATTTTCGAAGATTAAATACTTATTATCAGTTCTAAAACATAAAAAACAATCAAAATATTTTGTTACATAGATTATATATATTAAAGTTTTTTTGTTTTTTTTAAATGTAGGACAAGAAATCAAATATGTTATTACTCAACTAAAACGGCAAAACGGACTTCTGAAACATATCAAGGATGGGAGGGGTAGTGGAAAGGGACATTCTTGGGTTTTTCCGATGACTAGTTGTTTATACCGTTCCTAATGGAATAAACTTTAAAATGCGACTGTTAGAAATGTTTATTTGGTCATTCAAACAAAATTCTGAATTGGTTTTGAACGATTTTATTATTTCTAAGGATTTTGAATATTTAATTTTAGTATATTTTCTATGTATTAGTTTCACTCCCGAGTCTTTATTAAATCTATAGTTATTTTCATTTAGATAGAGAGCGTATTTGAAATTCCGGGTCATATTGTATGCTCCTATAAAGTTTTCGAATAAAATCATTCCAATAGAAGTGGCAATTAATTCATAAATCCTGGTTTGTATTGATCCTTCTTTACCATAATGCGTACCTGAAGTAAACAGGAATATCATAGTAACCTTATAGGGATATTTAAAATGGGATCTCTTTCATTTAAAAAATTTCTTTCATTTTTCATACCCCCACCAGCCCAACAGCCACTTCTATTAAAGATTAAAAGGAATTCGGAACCTATAATAGTAATTAATTGGTATCCTCATAAGAAATGCATGGAGATGAAACCCATAACCATGTCACACATGATTAAAAAATATGTGATCGACGAGACAATGGCAACCAATCGCCTAAGTATGGTGACTAAGGAGTCTGGGATGTAAGTCTGTTGATTTGAACGTGCTCACTATAAAATAATATATATAAAAAATCTATATAAAAGTGAGGTATATTGATAATGACGTATTCTGGGCAGAGTGTTAATCACGCCCAAATATTATTATTTTTTATTTTTTTTAAAGCAAAGTGCCTTTACACCATCATCATACATTATTATTAAACAATATTCCCCATTCATCTTGTTGGAAACCAATAAAAATTCATTCACTCAAATTTCTTTTTGATATTTGTGTTGTTTGCTGACATGGTTGGGGGGGAGGAGGAGTTATTGTGGCCCAATACACCGCTCCTTGTCCTTAAGTGCAGGATCCGAGCACTTGAGCGATCCATTTCCATCCTTTTTTATTAACCCTTGGAGGGGAGGTATCCTTCGAGTGGTCTCGTTTTTGGGAAGAGCTCCCCTTTCAGTGAACCGTTTATTTTTACGATTTCCTCTTATGTTGAGGATTCATCGGGGTCTTTCTTGTCAGCATACTCCTCATTTAACTGTAACCCGAGCCCCCCTTCCATTACATTATTCTTGAATGTCTTAGAAAAGGAAACGTTTGTGAAATGAATTCATAGCAATGTGTTTCAACAAACATTTCAGCCAGTGATGCCAACTTGTTTTTTTACATATGTATTTATTTTTATTTTTTAGTCAGATTAACAATGGATCACTATTGTTTGAAGCTCTTTCGGCGAAATGTAAAAAAAAAAACATTTAAAATATTTCTTCTTTTAAACAAAACTTCATTTTTCTTATCACTTATATATTGATTCAGTAATGCCATTTTCTATTTCTGTGTTTGAGTCGGGACGATGTGCTTTGAATGAATTTTATATGGATTTTTATTTGTCAATGTATTAATTGTAATATTAGGGTTGTTATGAAAAGGCGATACTTTTGTATATGATGTTCGTATTTTGTTTTTCCTAATCGATCATTACAGCAGAACAAACATAAAATATATTTAGTTAATTTGCTGAGTGAAGAATACAATTAAATGGAAAAGCTTTTAGAGAAACTCCTCATTTGTAGCGTTCCCTTTGTCATATAATTAGTTACGATATTTACAATTTTACAATCGTACAACTCGTTTTCGACTTCTTCAACATTTACTAGACAAACATTAAAACCTTCTTTTTAATTATAAAAGGCTCATTCACATGACAGTTATCAGACCTATTTGGACATGTGGCTTTGGGGATTTGGGGCTCCACTATACCATCAAATTCATCTCCATCCATTCATATCCAATCCTTGCAATCCAAAATCCTTCGAAAAATCCTAATTGCTGCTTAATTTACTACAAATAAACTTATCCATTTTGACCTTAAAATTCCATATGTTGCTGATTTAGCCCAAAAGTAGATACCTATCACTTCATACTAAACTCCATAACTATTCAAATTCACTTGCTTCCCCTTCTATTCCCAAAAATCCTCTGAGTTGTCTGAAATGATGATGGCCGAGACTACCCTCGGTGTAAAATGTTTTATTGAAGTGCTATTATTGAATGGTTCTTTACTTGTTATTGACAAGTCATTGTAATAATTTCCCCAAATTTACTTTTATATTGTATACAATTGTAAGTTGTATACATATATATATATATATATAGTTGTAAATATAAAAAGTAGTTAAAAACAAATCATAGCATACGGTTTTTTTTGTTTTTAATATCAATTTATTGAAATTCACAACTGTACAAACATATACATTAAGTAGATGAGCTAATAACGATTACATTAACATGTAAACATTTGAAAATAACTAGTCATTAGTAGCACTTCAATTAAAATTCTACACTAGAAGATCTATAGGCCATCATCTTTTCAGACGCCTCGGACGATAATTGTGAATGGAGTTGGAAGCAAGTTGAGGACCTAATGGATTTGATTGATTATGGAGCTTACTATGAAAGGATGGTTATCTAATGCGGGCTAAATCCGCAACATATGTAACATTAAGATCTTTATGGATAAGTTTATTGGTGACAAATTAAGGGGCATTTAGGATTTTTCGAAGGATTTTGGATTGTAAGGATTGGATACGAGATGAATTGGATGGTTTAGTGGAGCCCCAAAGCTCAACTCCAAAACAAATTGGGAGCTTTGATCGTTTGTCTAATAAATGCTATAGTAGTCTTTAACGACGAGCAGTTTCTTGTCGCTTTAGTCTTGTAAGAATAAGTAAAATAGCGGAAGATTAAATAATTGGCAATTCAATGTATTGTAAAGTAATTACCCATTACTTGCACATTAAACAAATATCTATGTGAGGTCATAGAGCCAACTTCTTTTCAGACGGATCAGTTATTAGGAATGACCTGTTTAATCACAAATTTTATATTATTTTTTTCAATCCTATTTATTATTTTAATCCTGTGGCGGTCAAAAAAAACAAAAAAACAAATGCTTTAGAATACTTAAGAAATTAACTAGAGGACATTTTTTTTTTTTTTTTTTTTTAAATTAAATAGTTACCAAAAACTGAGTTGAAAACACGGACTTGAAAAGAACTCTATTTATTCTATAAATGGAAAGTAAATGTGGTAAAAATAAAGGAAATTTCAATTATAAATTATATTACCTGAGAATATGATATTCAATATTGGTTCCTACTCCATTGTTTTATAATTATTCTACCATTGTCTTAATAATAATAATTATTAATCTTTTTGTCATATGTACATTTATAAACCGTCATTAGCTTTGAATAGATTGATAGGTATGCTGTGTTTGTAGCAACTCAATCAAGTTGGCAGCATTGTTTCAATAAAGGATTTCTCTCTCTCTCTCTCTCTCTCTCTCTCTCTCTCTCTCTCTCTCTCTCTCTCTCTCTCTCTCTCTCTCTCTCTCTCTCTCTCTCTCTCTCTCACTCTCTCTCTCTCTCTCTCTCTCTCTCTCTCTCTCTCTCTCTCTCTCTCTCTCTCTCTCTCTCTCTCTCTCTCTCTCTCTCTCTCTCTCTCTCTCTCTCTCTCTCTCTCTCTCTCTCTCTCTCTCTCTCTGTATGTCACTCTCTCTCTCTCTCCGAACGATCCCTTGCGCCCACGCCTCGTACCCTCCTTCACAAGAACCTTTACGCTATTCAGTATATCCAGACAGTCCCCAGGTAGAGGCGAGTGGGGGAATTTAGCTTGAGTGTAAATATGTATATAGATGTATTTTGTTTCATTATTATTATTTTTTTTTTTTTTAATCACTATATTTTTATAATTGTTTTATTTACATGGATATGTCTTTTATCCAGAGGTCTATTTTTTAAAATTATTTTTTAAGATTATGTAAATTTATTTACTTATTTATTAAGATTGTTTAATCATAATTTTAATCTTTCTTAGTATTACTCTGATTTTGTTGTATAATAAGGCATTAATGTAAGCATAGAGCGGTGCTACTTATAATCGTAAACATTGAGAGATTTTAATATATTGGGAAACAAATAATAATTTATTTAATTTAATAAAATTTTCTATTTTAGCATTGTTGGTCAGGCTCTTTATTCGCATATGCATTACGTAAAAAAAAATTTTTATTTTTTATTTTGAGTCTCTTTGCTTCTTATGACTGTATGTATTTATATTTGAGATACTTAAAGTAAATAACTACATCATTTTTTGCCTTTTATTCGTAAAATTGTATAGTTTATTAGTTTAGATAAAAAATCTCAGTAAAACAAAATGATTTTCACTAAGTTCTGATGTGTGGTACAGATTTATCCAAAATCTTTTCACCTTTGGTGCGTATATGACTTTCGATGAGCAGCTTTTTCCGAAAATGTTTATATATCAGTTTCTGATATGCCAAACAAGCTATATAACTTTGGTATACAATCCTGGCTGGCTTCTGATCTCACCTCTTAATATGTTATAAATGGATTTACATATTTGGGAATTGTTAAAACAGAGTATCTTCAACTCCAACCGGAAAATTCGTTGTATTCAATTCAATTTGTTCAACAAACAAATCCCCAGAAAACTTCGGCTACTTCAAGTTCGAATTCAAATGCACATAAGAATTATCAAATAAGGTACTGCAAAATTATAGTAATCTGTTAAAAAAAAAAAAAAATGTATTTGAAAAAATTCCATCACAAAAACCCATAAATTGCACAAAAAAAAAAAAATCGAAGAAAGCAGATTACTTTTATATATAATTTATGTTCAAATTTCTTAACGTATTATTTTTATATTTCTTTCAATTGAATTGATAGAAAGATGAATTTTGTCTTAGAAGAGTGTTTTATTCATATTTTAGATTTAACTAACATTTTTTTTTTTCCTAAAACCTTAAAATGAAAATATTTTTAAACACGGGTCATTTTACCTGTTGTGATAGAAAAAGGTATACGTGGAATGTTGGAAGGTTTAGTGCCAAAGAAGTTGTACTTTTTTTCTTTTCTTAACTAATTGTTTGATTTATGATATGCATTTATGTTAAACAGTTTTGGATTAGTTTTCCCGTGGACGGTGCATTTTTCCATTGACAAGGGCCAAGTAGCGGTGGGGGGGGGGGGGGGGGGGTTGTGAAATATGCAAACTGGCTGGGAGGTCAAGTGCCAAGTTTGTCGGGTTGACACAACTCGCCGCTGTTGCCGTCCCAACACTTGTTCCATGTATCGTTGGCCTTGAAATATTTTTCATAATCTGCATATTTTCACATACATTTCCTTAAAAATGCTGAGTATAACAAAAATCAATGAAATATCGAAGTATATTTCAAAAAATGTACATATTTATCTGCTAGGTTTTAACATGCCGATTAAAAAACTCCACCCCCAAGTAGCCCAGAAACTGTTTTAGCGATTCCATCTTGATTTTTACTTTGACAATTCTAAAATACAGTACGTATATTTTTCCGAGTGAGCTTTGTAAAATTTTATTTTAATAAGAAAGGAGAATTAAATTGTTGTCTTTATTATTAGGAAGGAACTCTCTCATGCTTCAAACTACACTCTATTGGATTTCCCGGAAAAAATGCTTGTTTTTGTTTTGTTTTTTAAGTCTCCCCTCTTTTCTCCCCTAGAACTGTTTATATTTAATAGATTATTTTTTATATGGATGTGAATAATTTTATTCATCTCTTAAAAAAAAAAAATGTTTTTACACCTTTAGCATCTCACAACCTGGAAATAATTCAGTCTTTATTCACAAATTCACGAGTTAAAACTAGTTCGGAAATTACATTGAGAAAATGCTGGACGACTATATTTTAAGAGTGAAAACCATTCAACAATGGTTAAAAGAATTCCAAAATGGAGAAATCAAGGAGGTTCTTAGCAGGAATTTTGGATCGCGGGTAATTTGCGAAAAATGCGATTACAATTTTTATTGGATGAATAATAACATATTAATTATCATATTGTATAAGCTAAGTTAAAAAAAAGTATCAGGACGGTCAGGTTATTGTGGAGATAAGCTAAGTTAAAAAAAAAGGTTTAGATGTTTAATGCCGCACACTTTGATCACAAATTAAGTTCCTTATAGTTGTAAAAACAAAAAAAAATACGATCGATGTCGAAACCTTATAATATTGGTACTTTCTGTGAACTCATGGTGGCTGCAGAGGTTACTTACAACTTTGAGTTGTTTCGTGACGAGAAGCTATTAAAAGACTTATGTTAAAGAGGAGGTTAAAAGACTTATGTTCTCTGGTGATGACATGTAAGGCCAGTTCTATGTAGGGACAAAAAACTGATAAGAATCAGTGAGTTCTTTATCAAGTGTATGATTCTCTTTAGTATCGTCTCATGTTCTACCTTGGAGAAGATGGTTACAGTATTAACATCCCTCAGCGTGACCCAAACATCAATACACCAATTAAGAAAACTGTGTCTGCAGCTAATTTTTCACCTAAATGTTAGTGGAGCGAGAAGGTGAAGAACATTATTTACTTTGTTTATTCATTTCGTTTAACGTCACTGTATGCTGCTATGGCTAATCGGACGATGCTACGGTGAGAGTCCTAAATTTTGCCTATCCAGGTATAATTAGGATAGGGATCTTTAACGAGTACCTGACATCGCACAGGCTCGGGACCCCTATTTTACGTCCCTTCCGAAGGACGGCATAGCTAGGGATTTTTTACTCCCTTTAAAAAATCCTAAGGTCATCTGCCGGGCTGCGAACCCGCGATCTTAGGTTTAGTAGGTTGCTATGCTAACCACTACACCACAGGTGACCATAGAAGAACCTTATTTACTTTAATTTCGTAATATCCTCAACCAATTTATGCTTGATATGTACGCAAAAATAGAAACAAAAAGACTAAACTGTCTTCGAAAAAATCAAAAAAGTTGAGAAGTTGAGACTTATGAGAGCCATAAGAAAAGCTGATGGTCTGGTATCAGAGCTGGGCAAATTGGTAGAGCTGCCTCGAAGCTTCACTGGAGGACTATCAAAATAATATAAACTTTTACAAATTGTCAAATTCACTTATTGAAATTATTCTAATAATGGAATTCTTTAGGTTTATTTATGTAATTATAATTATCAACGTTAAGCTTAACTTTTACTAATTTAAGTTGTCTTCATTCTAATGATATTAAACAGTAGCGGAGGAGGGTACTTTCAGCTAGTTATATATATTTTTATTATTCTAACGCATGTTGTTATATACTTATATTGTAGCTAACTTTATGTTTTGAAATAACTTGTATAACTTATATTGTTTTATTGTAACCTGTTTTTTTTTTCACTGTAGGGCATGATTATGAGAACAATATAGTCCCGAAACGTGGCCAAAATAGTTGTTTTTATTTATTGACTGAACCTCATGAACCTTACTTAATATTTAATAGTAACAGTCAAGAAATTTATCCATATCCATCCATTGATACCAATTTAAATAAATTATTGCAGTTGAAGCCTTTGCAGTAAAAATATTATTTACACATATAGCTGCACAAAAAAAAGATAAAAATAGAAATTCCTGAAATGTGACAAAGCTGATCCTAGGAACATATTGAATACTTTGTTGTGACATCAATTTCCCTGCAATGTTTCATTTGGCTCCAAAGGCAGGTCCCCTATCCATCATATCCAACGTGTCTCCATGTCTTATCTGACAGTTCTCCCAACCTCCACGTCTTCTCCCTTCAAATGGAGGTGTCGCTTGCAATGATCAATGCTGAGTTGCCAGCCCTGGTATTAGTAGTTCACGGATTCCATTCCAGTAAATATCCAGCTTCATTATAATTATTTTCGTTATTCATATAGATCCCGAAAAAGGAAAAAAAAAACAACTTTATATTTTACTATTAATTCAAATATTTTTTGAAAATATAGAAAATGGGAAATTTTTAAATCATAAACATCATACCAATTTAAGGGATTAACTATGTTCCTAATTAATTGCCTAAGACTTTAATTAATACTAAAGACTCTTCGACGTGAGGATGACCTCAGGATTTTAAAACTAAATCAATGTCTTAAAATACAGTAAATAAAATACACATTAAATTACAATAAATCTAAATACAACATATCCAAGCAATCGTTCTGGGAAAACCCAATCAGGTTTGTCCTTTAATTAAGATGGGCAATTCAGGGTTCCATATGATACCAGTACTGCTCTCCGTTGTGTCACTGCAGTCAGAAACCATTGGAGTTTAATAAAAATTCTATGCAACATTTATAAATATAAATTATAGGTTGGTTTAATTTAATTTCGTAATAATTATTTGTTTTCTGGGATTACTGCTGTATAGAGTTGATTCAACATTGATTCATAAAAAGCTGAAATAGTGAAGATTAGTTTCATATTTGAAAGGTCCTCAAATTTCACACTTAAGTTTCCATTCAAAATGGCGGTTCGACGATATATTCTAGGAACTATTTGGTTAAAATGTTTTTGTTATATCTATGAAACATCATAGTTATTCACTTCTGCAAAACGTATGTACAAAAAAAAAAAAAAAATATTTTGATCGATACCAAAATTTACTAGAAAATGGCATCATGAATAAGCCATAAACTGAATTAGACTCAAAACACCAACAATTTTAAGGTACTGAATGTGTCCCATCTTATGTCTTTTAAAATATTGAATGAAAAAAAATGTAGTTTTTGGGTTTGTTGCATTCCTAAGTAAGAGTAGTGTTGAATAAAAAATACGTTTTTGTAGATACGCTGAAAATGATTAAAATATATTTGATTTAGTAATATTGAATTTGAACATTCCGGGTAATTAGCGGCAGTAATAAAGTAGTTGCTATAATTGTTCCTGGTTTACGTTTTTATACTACAGCATTCTTTAGGATGGTTTTGTATGCTTTTTAAATTACCAAAATGTATACAGTGTGATTGTTTGGGTGCCACATAATGTCAGTTTTTCACAGTAGGACCGAGCCGCAACATTGAGTTAGTACTATATTGGGCAGACATTGCAGCATTACAAGAGATACGATGGAGGGACTCAGAATCACTATCCCTAGACTATGTTCTAATTACCAACTGGAACAGATCCAACAGACGGTGGATTGGATAGTAAATAAAAAAGAAGTGGAAAGAAAGCATCTTAAACTATGATAACGTCAGTAACATGAACTGTTATATAAGGATGAGAGGACTATTTAGCGACCTATCCCGAAATTTCAGTTCACGCGCCAACAGAGGAAGACTTTATAATAGCCTAACGAGGTATGATACCAAGTTGGTTCTGGAAGACCGAAATGCAAAGGTGGGCCATCAGAGAGATTTTAAACCGGCAGTTGGTTACAACTTAAAATTACAATCATACAATATGTACAATACAGACGCAATCAGCCTGGGGAATCCCGAGTCAAGCCTGTCCCCTACCTATTGGAAGTAGGTCGACTGCATCACTGCTTCTAATATCCAGTGGAGGCTGAGTGGGAGCTAAGGACTTCTAAAAATATTCTTCATTTTAAAAAATAGTAATTATAATCAGTTCAGCGTTTTATGAATTCTATTTTTTCAACCCGATCTTCACTCTAAATTAACTGGGCTGTCTGTCGCGATATTGTTTTTTTTTTTTTTTTATTTTCATTTTTTTTTTTCATTATATATATTATAATCATGTCCTAGAGCCTAGTTAAATTCATATATACTCTTCAAGGGTCAATTTCATTCTATAATATTCAAACCGGAATTTAGTTATGCATAGTATGAAATTAAAAAAAAAAAAAAAAAATAATAATAAGTTTGTCTAATTCCAAATGCTCAAAGCTTGATGAAATCGTTCCTGTTTCTGAATGAGTCCACTGCCAATTTCTTTCATCATCTTTACAGAAATAATATTCAGCCTATAAACATTCCCTATACTTAAAACATAAACATATAAAAAAGTGATCCCATTTTATTTATATATTCAATCCATTCCTCCTACCGAGATGTATCTAAATCGGTGTCCACCATCAGTCAAGCTCCTGGAAAATTTATAGCATGGTAGGATAGTGCCTGGCTTCCTGAGATTCCAGGACTTCCCTGAAATATAAATAGCTATTTACCTGCTGGGAAGATCTAACATAATTTAGCTATACACCATGGTAAATTTTTTTTTATATAAAAATATTTTGTTCGTAATATATTCAAGTTACTTGGGGCAAAAATGATTTGAACAAAAAAAAAAATGTTTTTTTTTTTTTAATTGGCTTTTATAATTAGATTTAAACAGAAAAAAACTCTACAGTAAAGAAAAATAATAATAATAATAAGTTGAATCCCTACATATTATATTTTTTTTTTTTTATTTCTCCTAACCATGTACTAAGGTGCTTGATTGTTTAACTCCCACCAGAGGCTTGAGCCAGATTTAATTTGGTTAAATTTACAGAAAATAAATTGTTAAAATCTAAATTTCTAAAACAAAGAAATTTATTTTAAAAAATTGTACTTCAACAGGAAGATGAAAGAATATATTTGCACTTATTGACATACACGTTTTGTTTTTGTTTTCTCTGTATTGTTGTGAATACACACTAAATAACTCATATTTACCAAATATGTGTGTTTTGTTATTTGTAAAAAAAAGTAATATGCTTATAATACTAATACTTATAATATATATATATATATATATATATATATATATATATATATATATATATATATATATATATATATATATATATATTGATAAATTTCTTGACTGTTACTATTAAATGTTTAGTAAGGTTCTTGAAGTTCAGACAATAAATAAAAACAACTATTTTGGCAACGTTTCGAGACTATATTGTTCTCATAATCATGCCCTACAGTGAAAAACAGATTACAATAAAATTATATAAGTTATACAAGTTATTTCGAAACATAAAGTTAGCTACAATATAAGTATATAACAACATGTGTTAGAATAATTAAAATATATATAATTAAAAAATATAGAGGAGTATGAAACTACTTACAATGTTACTGTTGGATATGGTATCGACTAACTAAATTCTAACAATTCTAGTACACAACTGACCAGGGGAAATGTTGAAAAAGAGTTACAAAGGTTGTGGGGGATTTCCGTGGAAAAATAAAGTTAAAAGGACTAGTGGTATTCCCAAGATGCAGGTACAAAAATATTTCGGTGTAATATACTAATAAATGGATGAATGATTTATATGTATGTATTAAATTGAAATAGCAGGTGTTGAGATTTAGAAAGTCTGATTTTTTGTTTGCTGCGCTATTTTTAAATTTTTCTATTGTTATCATTTCTTTAATATTTCTTTTAAAATTATTTCGTTCATGGTGAATAATCTTGGGGGAATCAAATTTAAAAGAATGTTTTGTTTGCCTGTAATGTGTGGTGAGAGCAGTTTGGTCAGGTTTATTCGGGTTTTTATTTGTAGACGTGCGACTGTACAAATAACGCAATATTTACCTAATAAAAATATATATCTTATTAAAATTTACTATTATAAAAATATCATTATATACACTGATTTTCATTGCATGTTAACTATGTATTTCACTGGTCATATAGTCTGTAGGTGTTTATTTCATATTTTGTTTTGGTGATGTCTAAATTCTAAAATCCCCTCAGATCCCGCTGCCTAAGAAGCCCAATAAAATCGAAAACTGCCCCAATAATCCCCTTGGCTTTCTTTCCTAACTGGATTTATCACAAGTCTAATCTCCTGCTATCAACTGAAGCATCAGGCTCCCACTAATGGGTCGTTTTATCTCAGAGCAGTCATCACAAGTTGGCTTATTCTACGTCCCATTTTGAGTTGATAAGCGATCCCGGATGCTCCAATCCCCCGGTTTCTATTCACCGTGCCCCTACAAAGTCCTCTTTACCCGCCTGGAGTGGGGGAACGGTAGCAAGGTGATGCTTCCGAGCTTTCCTTTGATAAATCAACAAAATCACTTTGTGTAATGTGACACCCTTGACCCTCAACCGGTCTCTACACTAATTGTTCTCTGAAACAAGTAGAATATACGTCGTCTGTGTAAATTAAAGCGCAGCTGAGTTCCTTAGCAAATTCAACCTTTTTTGTAAGACAAGTATAGAAAGAGAATAGAATATAGAATAGAATAGAATAGAATAGAATTTAATCATGATAAAATCATTTAATTGATTTTTCAGTCAACTATGTCATTAATTGACTAAAAATGAACTGGGATATTCAATACTGATAAAATTAGATCATTGATTTCAGAAAATTAGTTATCAAATAATTTATAATGATTAATTTTTTTGGACTCTAGCTCTAGCAAAGCCTTGTATTTACCAGGTTTGAATATCTATTAAGATCTCCGAAAAATAATTGAAAATTTCTTTTTTTTCGCTATAAAACTTTTATTGGAATAGATGTACGATCTGCCTTAATGAACGGCAATAGGTAACAGAGATAATGTTGTATTCATTCATACAATATATACAAAGATACACACACAAGCACCAACACAATTATTAATTAATATTTTTTTAAAATCATCATAAAAATAAAACTAATAATTACTTGCAATCATCAAAAATAGAATGCAATAATAATAAGAAATAAGTAACAAAAATTAAAATGAAAAAATTATGATAGATTCATACTATATGTACAATACAGACCTGAAGAGAACCCTGAGTGGGGCTTTAAATTTTAAAATTTAATAAAATAAAAAGGAATGTGACTAAATAAACTTAATATAACTTTAATAAATCTTGAATCCGGTAACGGTGATACATGCCGTATAAAAACATCTACACTCGAATATCTTATAAAATATTTTAGCAATTCCATCAAAATATTATATGATAAGATTTTTGAGATACGATATTTAACTTTTTTAAAAAGTGAGTAAAATTTCAATTTAATAGGAAAGTACACACGTGAAACACTAGATACGCGGTTGAAATAGCATCGTTGGTATAACTTTTGGCTTTGCTTATTCTTCCAAAAGTGGAGGAAAAATCTCGGTTCAAAGATTCTCTGGGATGTTTGTGTATATTGTATGCATAGTATGGTTGTACTTTTCCTTAATTTTTAATTTGTTTTTTCTCTCTTAACCATTTTCATAATAACTATTTAATTTCTTCATACTATTATTTTCTAATTTATTTTATATTACATTTTGTTATCCTTTATGGTCAAAGGTTTTTTTCTTATTTTTATTTATTTTTTTGTACATATTGTATGAATGGATCCATCGTCATCCCTATTACTCATTGATCATTAAAGAGACAGCTTGTAATATTTAATAATAAAACAATTTCTAAAATATAAAAAAGGAGAACTAAATTTTATGCCAATAAATGAACTCTTTTAGCCAGAATTTAATAAAAGTTTACGTTTTCAGGTAATTATAAAGAAAAGCTTTCGTGTTTCAATCTATTTTGTTATCCGGATAATAATGCAGACTTTCCCTTTTCCTTTAAATTATCCCTGTGTGTAATAAACTGTTTATATTTATTCCTTTCATAAACGTAACTGTTTTTTATGTATGTTTTTTTACCTCATTAGCATTTCACTATGTGGAAATAATTTAGTCCACAATCACAAGTTTATAAGTTATTCTCTAATTATTTCGCTTAACTAGTACGAACTCGTATATAATAGCACAAATGTGCGCACTATTCGATAATAGCTTAAAACAATTTTAAAGTGATATTTCAGTTTTAAATGCAAGGAGGTTCGAGGCAGGACTTCCCCTGGATGAGAATATTCTTTATACTGTAACAGTTTTGGTGGATGAAAATCTCAGAACTGTTGGAAAACTTTCAGGGAAAATAACAAGGCAATCGATAGAGCTGAAGCATAGAATGCCAAAAAAAAAAAAAAAAAAAAAAAAAAAAAAAACTTAAAGAAAGCCGGAGCTTAGTTTTGAGTATCTGCCTCAATCACCCTTCACTCCAGCATAGTTAAGCAAAATTTAAGTATGGGGAAATATTGACGCTTTGTGTTTTGTTTAATTCCGAAGGTGTTTTGAATTTTAAGCTTGTTCATGATGGTCGGGTGGACACCAGCCTTTAGTGGACAACTGATTGTTTGATATCTTCTGAACTGTGATGATGGGCACCCTTGTTTTTTTTTTTTTTTTTTTTTTTTTTTTTTTTTTTTTTTTTTTTTTTTTTTTTTTTTTTTTTTTTTTTTTTTTTTTATTCTGTAAAACATTTATTTAAAGAAAGTATTACAATCTGCCTCGATGTGGGTAATAAGTAATATGGATAATATGTACAGTAAGAAATAAATACAAAGAAGAGATACAAAAAAAAAAATAAGTAAAGAATCTCATTATAATATATAATACAATAAAAAAAATTAAACTAAATTAAATATTAAAAATACATTCATACTTTATTTACAATATATACACATCCGAGGGATCCCCCAACGAGACTTGTTAATCCACTTATGGAGGGACAAGCCAGGTCCTGAGAGACCCCAGCGCTTCTCTCTCAGCTGCGTCACTGGTGTAGATAATACCAGTGTGGACAACTAGAAAGAGTTTAGACGCAGTTTAGACCCTGCTTTGTAAGAACTATTTTGCTACACGAGCAGAACCCTGCAAATAGTTCTTGTTTGATCAAGAAAAGAAATTATCGGATATGCTAACTGGGAAAAAGATGGATGGCAGTAGTTAAAAACAGTGGAGTTTACTTTGAAAAGTATTCAATAATGTTACAAATTTGTAATTTGAAATAAAGATATAGAATACTTTGGTATGAGCTTAGTAGTAAGGATGCAGGTGAAGTTCTATGTCATAATTAAACCTCTCAACTTAATTCCATCAGCGAAAAATGTCTTAGTTATCGTTTAACAAGTTAGTTTTTTGCCTTGCAAGTATTGTAGCAGCATAAAACCAGAAAAAAGTTTCTTAAGCTTTCATTGTTTTTAATTTTATAACGCTTTTATTGAATATTTTTCTCAATAATTTGTTCCCCTTGATAGATTATATGTAAAGGATGTAAAAATGTATTGTCAAGTTAATAAAATGAACAAGCAGAGCACGGACGGATCTTGAATACTCAGGGTATTGTTTTAACCCATAGTATGAAATTTTTAAAGCTTTTAAGAAAATTACAATAAAATGAGGTCTAAAATAAAGTCTGGTAGCGTCGTCGAGTTTATCCCAAGATTATGCGACTCCGTGTGGGGTTTCATGAGATAAAGAAATTTCTGTAATAAAAAAAAAAAAAAATTAAAAAGTGTGTGTTTTATAGTTCGCAGTTGAGATGAAATATAAGATGTAATGGCGCAGCTACGGTTATTGTGAAACTTATTAAAAATATAATCAAATACAATTTTAATTGTTTGTAATCAATAAAATCTTAAGGAGAGTGATGATTGTTATAAACATTCGTACTTTCTGAAATAAATACTTTTTTAGAATAAAGATATATGATGTAGTAGGAAAGATAAATAAATATATATACTAAACTTTTACCTCAAATACTTGATAATATAAAATTTAACAAATAATATAAGAAAACAAGTCATAAACAAAAAAAAAAAAGTATAAATTTATAAAACAAGTTAAGATACGGAAGGAAACAATATACAACTTAATTCTGTACCTAATCCTACGGGTAGATATAAACAACGTTAAAAGTATATATAAAGGGGTACTAGGAGAATAAAAGCAGTCTTTTCCCAGTCATTGTCTGCTTCATTACGTTCCTTGTGCTATACAAAGAAAGAAAAGAAAAGCAAATGGTATAATAGTATAATATATATATATATATATATATATATATATATATATATATATATAATTATTTATCAATGTTTACAACAGTATACAATTAACACATCAAGTAAAATGATGATAGTGAGATGTCAATTAGCACTTCAATAAAATTTTAAATTATAAGATATCTATATATCATCTTCTAGTGGATTTAATTGGTTATAAAATTCACTATGAAAGGATAACTATCTGGTTTGGTTTAAATTAGCAATATGTGGCATATCAATTTCATTATGGATAAGTTTATTTGTGACAAAGTATAGAGCGAGGAAAGATGATTAGTTCAGTATTGCTTCAAAGCTTAACCTCGTAGTTTGGCCAAATAGGTCTTTATAATCACTGTTAGAGATATTGATAATTTGTAATTATTATAAATCATTCGGATGTTTTTCAAATAAATGTCAAGCAAGTCGATAGTCGTTTTAGATCTGTATGTGGATCCTAGTATAAACGTTTTACTTGTTATGGAAGTCGAACGGCGAGCAGAAAATGTATTACTAATTTATATGAGATATATGTATATACAAATATATATATATATATATATATATATATATAAAAATTACATATTAATTTTATAATAAAATATGTATTCAATATTTCTAAAGAATTTTATGGTACTGTGTATGCAGTTTTTTAATTGGACCCTTAAATCCAAACTATAACAATTATTGTATCTTGGAATAAAAGTTAAAAAGGATTTGGGATGTTATTAATTATTCAAAACTGTCATGGAATTGAATTATTAGTAAAACTCCTTCCGTTTGTTTAGCAATAATTAAAATTTGATGAAAATTAGAACTTAAATGAATTCTATTTAAAGCGTAAAAATTGAGTACAGTATATTGCAACTGATTAGTTTTTTTACTCGGATTTTTATCTTATGAATTATGATTTCGCACATTTTATAAAGGTTTCCAGCCACATTGACACAGCTATTATTTTCACGATTAAGCCTGACAGCAAGAATAATAGGGTATATCTTGCAAAGTAGATTGTGGGAGAGCTCTCAATATAGCCCCCTCCCTTCCCCACCACCATCATAGCCTTTCAGTCTTAAGATCCTTTTTCCCTGTCACGTCTCCTCCCCTTCTTATTTAAAGACTCCTGAAATTATAAGTAAGACAGGCGATAAAGTGGAAAAATGTGTACAATCAAACGATTTCGAAAGTAATAAATGCTAATGAGAAATATATAAATGTACCTATATTTGTATATATATATATATATATATATATATATATATATATATATATATATATATATATATATATATAATAATTTGAAATTACTGAAATATTCTTGATTATTATATTAATAAATTTTTTAAATATTTTTTTATTTTTTTTATTTTTTGAAGAGAAAAGATTTGACCCCGGTTGGGATTCGAACCCAAGTCTCCACCTCTCTAGCGTGGTGCCTTATCCACTAGGCCACCGAGCTCGTATCCGAACCAGGGAAATCTTCTCTCTTCACTGATCCATACCCCCGGGGCACTCGCAATTGCGATGTACAATTCATCATTCTCATTGAGCATTCATCCCCGAATTGTACAATTGGTTCGGATACGAGCTCTGTGGCCTAGTGGATAAGGCACCACGCTAGAGAGGTGGAGACTTGGGTTCGAATCCCAACCGGGGTCAAATCTGTTCTCTTCAAAAAATAAAAAATATATTTAAAAAATATTTAATGATCAAGAATTATTTCATAAATTAATATATATATGACAGCTCGTCAATAGATCCGTTTAAAGTAATGTTCAAATTGAGCATTCATCCCCGAATGGTACATCGCAATTGCGAGTGCCCCGGGGGTATGGATCAGTGAAGAGAGAAGATTTCCCTGGTTCGGATACGAGCTCGGTGGCCTAGTGGATAAGACACCACGCTAGAGAGGTGGAGACTTGGGTTCGAATCCCAACCGGGGTCAAATCTTTTCTCTTCGAAAAATAAAATATATATATATATATATATATATATATATATATATATATATATATATATATATATATATATATATATATATATATATATATATATATATATATACACATATAAACCATCCATCAGCAAGAAAAATTAGACAGTACACCTTGAATTTGCCCTGGAGTATTTTCATTTGGATTCTAATAAGTAGGAAAATGTGGCCTTTTTGGACGAAACAAAATTCAGCTTAATTATTAGTGATAGGAGACAGTATTGAAGAGGCATGAGGAATAATTTTCAATAGCAAATACCAACTGTTATGTTTGGTGGTATAAATTAACGTTATGGGGTACATTTTTAAGTTATGGTGGTAGAACCTTCGTGCTCGTAAACAAACGTATGACGGGTAATATGTTCAGGAATATAATGTGAAACAATGTACTGCAATATGGGTAAAAAAAAATGACCCCTGTAGCATAGAATCAAAAACTCATTCCAGGTATAGTAACCCAGGTTATAACTACCAAGGTTGCTTCATTCAACAATAAGGGAACGTTTGTAAGTCGCTGGCTTAAAGTTTGGATCTTAAATTGATAGAACATTTATAGCAAAAGCTGTTACGGCGTTTGAAAACGGGATAATCCCAAATTATAAAGAGATTTATCAAAAAGTCAATTAACACTGGCAGTCCATTCGACAAGACAGAATTCTGGCATTAATTAATTAGATGCTCCGATGGTGTTTAGCTGATATTTCTGTCAAAGGTATGGCAACTATATACTGAACGAACTATAGGGTAATCTCCTAACACTATTTAAACTTGAAAAAATGGTTTCCTTCAATGGGTTATATAATTTGTTTTTGTTAATTTCCTTTAAATTAGTGCATTTTTGTTTGCGGAAAACTCTTTATAAAATTCTAAATTAAAACAAAATTTAAAATAAATACATATAAAACAGAAGTTAAGATGAAATTTCGGGGTGGCTGAAAACTTATGAGAACACCACTGTATGTAAATATATATATATATATATATATATATATATATATATATATATATATATATATATATATATATATATAAAAGAGAGAGAGAGAAAGAGAGAATTGAATAGAATAGAACAAAAAAAAAATCACTCTAGGGAAAAGTTTGTAAAGAATAACGAATAAGTACCGAAATTAATGTATGTGTAATTAGAAAATATAAAACTTTCGACCTTTGAGATAAACCAATCTTTCTTGATATACAAGTTTTTGAAATAAAAATTCAGTTTTATGCGTGATATAAAAAAAAATCCCATTTTTTTCTAATTACCCGAGATTAAAACACTGTCCTTGTCGCTATTAGGCAGTTGGTGGGACCGCGTTTGTCTTATCGCGAGACAGACATCACAAGTAATAGTTGCCATTACATAGTGCTCTAAGTCACGCCAAGTCTTTAATACTGTCTGTATTAGGCGATGCTTCGCGGGACTTAATTTCTTATTTTCATTATTACCTTTATTTTCATCCGGCGCAGGATCACGCCACTTCTACATTAGAGAAATTGTGTTAGCAATCTCGAATACACATTCACCAGTTCTTATATTGTAAAAACAATGGCAGTTTTGGTTTATAGTTCGTGTGTTTAGTATATTTTAACTTCTCATGTTCATATGGATATCGATAAGAAATATTATAGATAAAAAAAAAAGTTCTTTCTGCATTCTGGGACCTTAAATTTCTTAAGAATAAAAAATAATTTTAAGAGCTTTCAAAGCCTTAAAATGAAATAATGTTCTTTAGAATAGAATAACGAATAATAATAGTACAGTAAAAATAAAAGAGAAAGTCATTAATAAAAAGTGACAGAAATATTTAAATTCAGTTAATGCAAATACACTAAAATTCCTGTATATAAACTGTTCATATTTTATATAACTATTGACGGTTTCAGTAGATCTGGATGGATAGTAGGTGGTATTTGAAAGTGGAGGGGTATTTAAATGGCGAATGGTGAAAGGGGTGAAATTCTATTTAGAAGAGGATCGGATTAGGAAAGATCTGTCAAAAGCAGAGGAGCAATGAGCTGGAGTATACATATCTGATTTGCGGGTAATAACTGATGATTTGAGCTGACGGAGTTGGGAAATGTAAGTTGGACGGTTTGGAAGGGAAAAGATGACAAAAAACGCTGGAGACAATAAGAAGGTTAAAGCCATAAAATCGTGAAACGTGGGCGTTTCAAGGAATCCCCCCCAAAAAAAAAAAATCAAGCAGTTAACTACTCTTTTGAGTCTGACTTCGAATTCCCAATAAGCACAGCACAGCAATAGTCAGAGTGAGGAAAGATGAGATAGGTAACTAGTAACCTTGGGGTTTCGAAAGAAAGAAGGTGGCGAACATAATTTAACCGCTTTTGGATAGGTGCGGCGGGAAATTTCAAATACGTAGTTTTTC
This sequence comes from Euschistus heros, assembly GCA_003667255.2. Lineage (NCBI taxonomy): Eukaryota > Metazoa > Arthropoda > Insecta > Hemiptera > Pentatomidae > Euschistus > Euschistus heros. The sequence continues at coordinate 1,116,734 of RCWM02000098.1, read as the reverse complement.
AAAGGATCGGTTTCAATAATAACGACTCTAAGGATTTTGACTGAGTGTAGTTTGATAGAATCACTGCTCAAGAAAAAATTGGGAAAAGGAGCTATGGTCTTCAGGAGGTTGCTCGAACCTATTACAATTGATTTTGTCTTGTCAAGATTTAAATTCAGCTTGTTCGTCAATGCCTAGATACAGATTCGATCCAGGTCTTTCTGGATCCTTCTAGTGGCTTGCAATAGGCTTGAGTTGGAAAAAGATAAATAGATTTGATCATCGGTGTAATGATGATATCCGACAATGATGGATGGAAAACGGAAGGTCATTTATGTTGGCAGAAAACAGTGTAGCCGATTGTGAAGATCCCTGAGAAACACCACAAAATAGGGGGTAGCGTGTTGGACGGAGTTTTTTTTTTTTCCATAGGTTCCATCGTTAACATTACCCTTTTCATTTTCTAATACCACTTCTTTAACTACCTACTGTCTATCTAGTTCCACGAAAACTGTCAATAGCCACTTTTTAGTTTTATATAATATGAACTGTTTATATACATAAAATTTATTGTTTTTGTACAATGATAATTTAAATTTTCTGTTAATTTTTATTATTACTATCTGTTATTTTATTCTAAAAATATTATTTCATTTTGAGGATCTGAAGGCCCTTGACTGTACATATTTTGTTTATTTCTAAAGGAACTTAAGGTCCCACAATAAATAAAAAACTTTTTTATTATCATTAAAATTACTTTTGTGACTTCACTTAAGGTACGCATGATGGTATAGAAGGATCAATACGATAACATAACGAATAAAAGAACATATAAGAGCATACAATAATAAGAACCAAAATTCCTTCTGCGCTATCTATCTATGAAAATAACCATAAATTCATAAAAGAACTCGGGAGTGAAAATATTTCATCAAGTAGATAGCCTACTTGAATAGCCTAAAATTAAATTTTAAAGGCAATACGAAAGGGGCCGGTCAACATTAGATCTTAAGTATTTAAGGATCAAAGTAGAGAATTTGATACCTCTGTAGTGTCTTACAGAGTAAATACCTAAATATTATCAATATTTTGGAGTTTTGATTATTAGGTGTATTTCTTACGTGAATGAGGAAGAATATATATTCGTCAAAAAAATTATTATTCTGCCACCAGGAAGGAATTATATTTTAAAAATTCGGTAGGCGTACGAAAACCTTTGCTGCCCACTTAATTGCAAGGGTCGATGTTGGAAATGATACATATTTTAAACTCACTCATGGTTTAGACTCAACTTTGGTTTAAACAGTCAATAAGAACGAGGAAGGACATTAAAGTGACAGGGGCGCTAACTGGCGTAAGTGTACTGGGATTGGCTGTTAGCAGTAGGACCCCTCTTCCGACCCTCCTGAATTAAGTGGATACTTGATATTTCATCAGCTCTCGGTAACAGCGTGTGGTTAGGGGGTGATACTGATCAAATCACCGCACCTACTCTTTTTTTTTTTTTTTTTTTTTTTTTTTTTTTTTTTTTTTTTTTTTTTTTTTTTTTTTTTTTTTTTTTTTTTTTTTTTTATTTGGCCCTAGTCTCTTATTATTCATTGGAAATTAACTCAGGGTTATTCACCTCAATTTATCGACATTTCTGTGGAATAAAGTCATAAAAGATAAAAGGTTACAAAGATAAAATCTCGATTTTTGACAAATCATAGCATATTTGGTCAGCCATATTGAAACTCAATCAATTGGTATAATAGAAGATCCAAGCTGAAATACAATTTTCTTTTTTTATAAAAGTATATTTATATATTTACAATTTGTAAAGATCTATCCAGCTTCAATAAATGTTCGACATTTTTTTCTATGACAATAAAATATATATTGCCTTACTGACTGAAACCCACTTCACTAAACGTTCGCATTTTTTACATACTCGACTACATTACTTACAGATCAAATCACCCAGATAACACCTCCCTTGGCGAATCTTGCATCCTTATCCACAAATCAATATCCCATTTTCTTTGTCCCTTCCACTCCAACTGACACCGATGGATCAGTGGTGGATCAGTAACCATCTCTATTCGTCGTTTTCGCATAACATTTTCAGCTGTGTAATCTCCTCCTCCCAATTCCCTTTCTTACAATCATCTTGATTCCTTATTCCAATCCCTTGGACCGCACGTTATTGTTGGAGGAGATTACAACGCCAACACCAGCGATGGAGTTGTAGAACATACAACCCTCATTGCAGCATCTTATCCCGCATTGCAACCTCCAACTGTTATTCTACCCTCTCGCCCTCTCACTCAACGTATTGGCCTACCTCTCTTAAAAACGAGATATCCTTGATATATTAATTTCTTCTTAAATTTTCTCCTCTCAAACCATCATTAAATCCATGGACGGCATTTCATCAGATCATATCCCTGTTCTTCTTCAAGTGAATTTGAATTTCGTTCCTAAGCCCTTCCTTCCTAGACTTATTCCTAGCCGGGTCGACTGGGACGGATTTCGATATGATCTTAAGAAGAAATTGGACCTGAAAATTCCTCTTAAAACAAAGGAAGGTAGGAATTGACAAAACATCATCAATACAAAATAGTAAAACTGATAATACCTCACCCCGAAAAAATCCTAATAGTCTACAGTGTAGCTTACCCGAGTATATTTGCACCTTAATGATAGAAAAATGTAGAAACAGGGTAAAGTGGTACTAGATGCCCATTAGACAAACATATTTACAACTATTTAAAAAACAAACTAAAGATAGAAATAAGAAAATATAAAATCCAAAACCAACATAACTATGCTGAAAACCTCAATAATTCCGACAAGTCATTATGGGTGTCGACGAAAAAACTTCTTAATTATAAGAATTTTAATTACCCTCTCCTAACAGACTTATAAACCTAGACAAAATCGGACGAATTAAAATCCCAAATATTTGGCTTTCTCCTCTTTAAAACATTTAACCCCCATTCTGGTATCCTCAATCCTGCTCACTTTGAATGTATTGAAGGAGAACTAAATATTCCGCTCCGAATGTCTCCTCCTTCTTAAGAATGTCATATTTCGGAAGTATCAAACATAATCCTCAGATTATCTTCCTACAAAGCACCTGGGCACGACCTTATTACAGCCTGTATCCTGAAACTCCTTCCTTGGAAAGCCGTCCTATTTTTATCATGCATAGAACTGTGCTCCGAACCACATATTTTCTTTATCCCTGAAAATTACCTGTAGTCAATATGACAACGAAGCCCAAAAACCACTGGAACACCCGTGATCATACCGTCCTACTTCCCTCCTGCCGATCATGGATAAAATCCTAAAGAAAACTCATTCTAAAACACTTGTATCCTATCCTAGATTTCAATCACCTAATCCACTAGTCACTCAACTAGCTTTTCATTCCATTCCCGATAATCCTCCGAGGCGTCTGAAAAGAAGATGGCCTCGAGACCTTCTAATATAGAATTTTTATTTGTATCACCAATAGGTGGTTGCTTTACAAGATTTTGTCATGTTACTGTAGCTATTTACCAACACATTTACTAGATTTATATGTGATATACAGTTGCAAACATCAATAAAAAATAAAAATAAAAAACATAATTTAAATGATTATAAATAATTAATCTTACGGCATTGTTTTATTGTTCTTTGTTACTAAATTAGCAGTTTGTTAAGGTCTATATATACAAGCAATGTTCAAATCAACGAGTACAATACCTCACATCATACTCGATTCGTCAGATTGATAATTAGTCAGAATGTGAATGCAATTTCCGGGTTAATTCAACAAGCGTTACATTCATTTGTTGAATTAGGTATATTCTGTATATTCCATAACGATAAGCCTTTGTCAATGCAATGTATTACTAGAGTCCGTTATATTGACGCAGGTACAATCAAGAACTCTGAGCTACATAAAACATATACCAGAGTTTCCCTGACGTAATTTTTGTATGCTGTAATATCTCAATGTAATAAATAATATGAGATTAAAAAAAAACAAAAAAAAAAAACAGTTTCATAGTCCAACTTTTATGGGACATTGTCTGTTCAATCAAAAAACATTAAATTTAAATATAATAAAACTATCGGTACATTTAAATACATACGTACATTTAAATACACAAAAAATCTATTTTCCTGTTTGTTTTTTTCCTATTTATTGAAATTAACAATAAACATTAACTATTTTTGTACAATAAATTAAATATATTTTATGTATTTACTGAATTTATCGACGTTTCAGTAGAATAGAAGTATCTCTGGTTACAAAGAAAAACTCCTATTGAAATATATCCCAAGCCAATTGAGTGTCAATTAGTATATATAATAGAGTATCCACCTAAGCAGATATATAATTTTCATTAAAACAAAATATTTTTTTTCATGTTTAAATACTTTATTGATATTTACATCTGTATAAAATATATACAATGAGTAAATGTGAAGATAATGCTCATAGCCTGCCACTTGCTTGTAAAGCAGCTACCAATAAGTAGAACTTCAATAAACGTTCTTTATTAGAAGGTCCCGAGGCCATCTTCTTTTAGCCCCATGTCTCATTCCCCATTAAATGCCATGCAAATGAGTCTCTTTTAATTAATCGGAAGGTTTAAATGTTTGTCTAGTAAATGTTGAAATCGAAAACATCTGGCAGTTTCTTGTTGGTTTCAAGTAAGTATTTGTCCAAATCTTCAGAAATTAAAATATATTTTCTTATTTTAGTTTTAAAGGTATTAAATTTACCACTTCTTTTTAAAATTACTACGAAATTTCCAAAATTATGAACACAATAGTGTTACTAACAATATGAACGATTAAAGGACAAAAAAAAAAAAAAAAAAAAAAAAAAAAAAAATCTAAAAATTCGAGAAAAAATGGCAGTCATAGTTTTCTGTTAACTTAAATTTAAAAAAATAATGTATAAATGACTAATGCATCACTGCGGTTGATGTAAAAATAGAAATCTGAATTAATCGATCCTACTATGACTTGTGAGTGAGATTCCCAGGGGTCAATCAATGTCAAATTAATGAATGACCAGGACCGTGACCTCTAGGGTTTTCATATTTTATGGTTTACTAAGAGTATCTAACATGTGGTTATTATACATCCAAAATTTCAGAGTTTTGCAGAAATTAGTTTTTGAGTTATCGGATGCTAATGCCTAAAAAAGTCCATATTATAACTCTTGCATTGTTTTATGTTATACTTATTCCAGTTTTAGAAACATTCGTAATCACAAAAAAAAAATCCCTCAATATTTTTTCGGGAAAAAAGTAATATATATGCATCCTATTCTTGTAGTTGTAAGCTTATTTTCAACATAGTGTATACACTTCTTCTCGCGTCCAATCTTTACAATCCAAAATCCTTTGTAAAATCCTCAATGCTCCCTTTTACGTTTCAAACAAAGTTATAAATATCTTAATGTTCCTTATGCTGCTGATTTGGCCCAAACCAGATACCTGCGCTTTCGTAGTATACTACATAATCTCACAGATCCGTCAATCTCTCAACTTGCTTCGTGTTCTATTCCCGGTAACCCTCCGAGGCGTCTGAAAAAAAGATGGCCAAGAGACCTTCTAATGAAGAACATTAGATATTGAACATTATTGAAGTGCTACTAGTGATTAATTCTCTACATGTCATTGTAATCATGTTACCCAAATTCACTTGTTGTACATGATGTATACGGTTTTAAATACCAATAAATATTTTTTTTATATCTATAAAATATCATTTCTTATATAATACATTTTAAACAAGCGATAACTATAATTAGATCTATGTAAAGTAAAATTTCTCTTTTTAAAGATTTGAATGTAGTTTTTTGAAATTGTTTTATCTGTAATACTGTGGTAATAAAATTTCACGTGATATCATACAGCACAGTGTATCATTAGTTACAATTCATTTTATTTTTTCCGGTTATTTAATAGATCGAAGTTTGAAACTTTATATTAATGAAAAAAGTTTTCTATATTGAAATACTTGTATTTTTCATAGAATATAGAAAATATCTAGTTGTTATATAGAAATATGAAGATGCTTTTACTAAAATCATATATATATATATATATATATATATATATATATATATATATATATATATATATATATATATATATATTATTTATAGTTTATGAATAATATTTAGTAGACCAATACGCCTTTCCTAAGTAAATGTTCAATATTGATTGCAAATTCTGAGAAATAGGGTGGACTTCCAGTAACTTTAAGAAATTGTTTGTAAGGTATCGGTGAAGATTTAAACGGATTCCATCGGTAACAAGATTTGGTTCTAAGCCTCTTAAGGAGAGCTAAGCAGATACTTTGTATAAATGAGTTGTAGGCCGGACTTAACTGAGACCAAAGCGAAGAGAATCTAAGAACTGCTGACCGATGAACTCCTTAACACGCCTCATCCTGTCTATACAAGAATCTAGCGGTGTAGAAGTAAAAAAAAAAAAATTTGGAAAATAGTTCATATTGATAAGAAAAAACTATCCTAGCCGAGTTAAAAGTATACATAACAACTAAACAATGTCTAATCCCCTTAGACCGTATTTATAAGTAGTATACTAATTTCCAAGTCTCCAGGGGGAGTAATTTGCTAAATATAAAAAATTAAGAATGAATTTAACAACTGAAGGACTTTGGAAATTAATTGCACCAAATTGGAAGCTTAAAACAACTATAACTTTTCCTGTATCCAGTTGATATCAAAATATAGATGTAACCAGTATTCATTAGTTATTTTACACATTTACTAAATTAAATTCCATTATGCTGAACAATAATCATACAATAATAAATTTCTAAGATTTAAACAAGAATAATCAGCAGGAGTTTTCTAAGATATATTCAAATTGAAATATTTTTAACTATTTATTTACATCCTCTGATACAGTTATATCCTGTTTCAGACCAATTTATAAAAGTAAATAAAAAAAAAAAAAGGTGGTTCACAGTAATATTGTATTTGTTGAAGATACAATATTACATCATGCTTAATCTAGCAGTAGTTGTAAAGTAAGCTACTTACTTTATTAAGTGATGCTATAATAATTTTGTTTGTCATACTTAGTTTTTTGAAGTCAATAAGATTTATTGTATATACTTAAATAAAAAAATATTTTATTAGTAAAACGTGTTAATATGATTTATAAATTTATTCCATCATACATTCATTATACTGATTTTTTATATTTTTCCGAGAAAAAGTATACGATAAAATTCACCTTTTAAAATATTTAAAATGATTTTTCCCTCCTTTCCTGTCCTAGTAGAAAAAAAAAACAACTGTTTTTTGAAAAAAAAGAAACAATTATAAAATTTCCTTTAATTGTAGCATCACAAGATTCCAGAAGAAAACCCAATGTGATCAGGTTTCCTATGCATCGTTTTAAAGTTCAGTAATATTTTAACACTCCCTTTATAGTCCCCTATATTCTGGCTCTGGATCTGTGAGAACCATTCAATAATAATAATTTAAATATATATTAACCAATGTTAATAATTGTTAATTTGAAGGATTTAATAAGCTTCCAAGTTCTTTTTTTAAATATTTCATTTGATTATATATATATATATATATATATATATATATATATATATATATATATATATATATATATATATTCAAGTACAAAAATTCAATCAAATTTTATAAACACTTAAAATTGGTGAAAAAAATCATTTTAAAAATCATAAAAAAGGAACTATACATATTTGTCATCAGCCTTTGAAGTATTATTATTCATCAAAAATAGCCTTTCGTGGTTTTATTTTGCCTAATTTAACATATACAATTAAAATACAACACATTTTATAAAATAATGTGAGGTACTTCGAAATTTGGTAACTGATACGATCACAAATTACACTATTAAAGATGGCTTTTCAATCTTTAGTACGATGATTTGATGCACAGCCACCAAAGCTGACAAAGCTGCAGTGTTGAAGACACAAGAACTGTCCTCATGATTCACATGAGTATTTAACTAGTCTTCTTGCATTTGTCATAAGATAGGGTTTGCAACGCTTTCTTGACGATACTTCAATTCTATAGTTTTCGCCATCAGTAGCTCCGACTTAAGTAGATACTGTTTATCTTCAATGTTCAAGCAAAATTTCAATATTTTTTGTGGTTAGCGCTCTAGATAGATCGAAAAATACGCTAGGTTTGACCAACTAGTCTTGGATAAGCTCTCTTCCGCGCTGACGAAGGAACAGCCTACGGCATATAGTTTTATTACAGTAGCCGTAATAGGTTACCTAAAAATGTCAATTCCTTTAGCTTCCCAAGTGAAGGGGATATGAGAGAGGGGTGATCACTTACCCAATCAGCCGAAGGAGAGGAGCTGTGAGATCCAGGGGTGTTAGTTGGAATGAAGAAGGTATTTAAAAGAAAAGACTTTCGACAGATAACCGGAGAACTATAGGGTCCTAAGACATGTAGAAGAAGAACTAAGAATAATTGTTACTCAGACTGACCAATCGATATGTCATGGTATGAGAGAAAGGAGTTTATGATGGGCGGTGAATGTAGCTGGGAGCCATCTGGACGCCTCACAACTAAGAATGCAACGTTGTTGGCAACAGACTTAAAAGCCAGATGGATAAAATTAACAATGGTTACACAGAATTACATTCCAACAAATTGGAAAAGTAGATCCTATGCCAAGCACACGTGGAGCAAACATTAATAACTGAAATTGTTTTCTTTTCATATTCCCTCAACTAATTATCTCCAGGACCGGTCGCAAATTGTAGATCTCCGCTTATTATAAGTTATTTGAATAATTAAAAAAATATATATAATTATGGGTACGTCAAATCATAAAAATACTTCTTTACTTGAATGACTTGCTAAGGTTTTCTAATGAGATCGATACATCTTGCCCGATTTGCTCCTCCGCCTTCACCAAAGCTCTTCTTAGCCTTCAAGTTATCAAGAGGCTTTAATCTTCCCCTTTCGCAACTGCTAACTTCGTCCCAAAGATGTTCTATTGTATTTAAGTCAGGGCTACAAGTCGGTCATTGATCACTACAAGGGGACTCAGGCTTGGTTTAAAACAAAGAAGACATCGAAGATGGCTTGGATTCCACTTTCTGTATGGACAAAATTAAATATTTAGTTCTTATAAAATATTTTCTTTAAATGATCCTACAGACAATTAAACCAAATTAACCAATTAACGTTAAACTTAGCAACAATTCAAGCCGTTACTACTGGATCCCATTTCCTCCTTTGATTAAATGTCAACTTTCCACTCCTCTGTTAATTAATTAAGCATAAACGATTGATCGAATCCTTTCCTGGAAATTCTATATTGCACAAATATTTTTAAATTCAATTGAATCCTAAAATGATTCTGCTGCCCTCATCCAGTTATTAAACAAAACTACCATTTCAGGGAATAAATCCAGTGAAATATTCCAATATTAACAGTACTTTTTCCGAATAAACTCCGAAATTTCATCCTAGCTTCCGTTTAATACGTTTTGTAATTACAATTATGGTATAATCTATTTTAATTCAAGATTTTATTAAGAATTTAAAAGTTTTCAGCAAAAAAAATAATCATTAATTTAAATAAAATAAAATAATAATAAAATATATATATATGGTAATGATGGAAAACATATTTTTCAACTCTTTATAGTTTCAGGACATTTTCCAACAATTTATTTCGCAAATTGTTATTAATATATATTTGCCATTACCTTTGGCAGAAATATCAGCTGAACATCTTCGGTGCATAGAATTTGGTCAGAATTGTCTTTTGGAATATACTGCCAGTGTCTGACGGTTTTTTTTGTTTGGTTTTTTTTTATTTTTTTTATTAAGTATATCCCTGTACATATTACCTGTCATGTATCCAATCCTAGATTCTCATCATGTAATCCCAGATCACCAGTTTGGATTCCGAACATCACACTCCACTATTCAGCTATGCCATCGTGTGGTGGACGTTGTGTCCTCCGCATTGGAGCGCGGAATGTACTGCACGGGAGCCATTCTCGACGTGGAACAGGCTTTGACCGAGTCTGGCACCCAGGACTGCTTTACAAGCTCCGCAAATTCCTTCCTTCTACATACTTCCTAATTATCCGTTCCTATCTGAGTGATAGAACTTTCAAAGTAAACCATAAAAATTCCTATTCTTCCCTCTTTACCCAATCTGCCGGTGTTCCTCAAGGTAGTATCCTAGGCCCTAACCTCTACACGGTGTATACAGCTGATACATTCCAACTCATCCTACCACTGTCCTCACCACTTACGCTGATGGCACATGTGTGCTATCAGTAAACAATGAACCCTTCATTGCCTCCCAAACACTCCAATCCCATACCCTAACCCTTCAAGAATGGTATCAAAAATGGAGATTCAAAATAAATCCAAAAAAATCTCACCAAATAACCTTTACCCTTGTCATAAGCCCGCGACTTCCTGTCCTACAGTATCCTTTAATGATATCCCACTAATCCCTGTTAAACAGATCCGCTACCTAGGACTCCACTTGGACAAACGTCTTACTTGGAATCCACATGCAAGACTAAAAAGACAAGATACTGCCCGTCGTTACAGATTACTTCAACATTTATAAGACAAACGTTCAAAGCTCCCAATTAATTACGAAAGACTAATATACATGACTGTGATTAGACATATCTGGACGTACAAAGTTGAGCTTTGGGGTTCCACTAAACTATCCAATTCATTTCGTATCCAATCCTTACAATCCAAAATCCTTCGAAAAATCCTCAATGGACTTTACTTTGTTACCAATAAACTTATCCATAAAGATCTTAATGTTCCATATGTTGCTGATTTAGCCCAAACCAGATATCCATCCTTTCATAGTAAGCTCCATAAACATTCAAATCCGCAAATTTCTTAACTTGCATCCCACACCATTCTTGATAATCCTCCGAGGCGTCTGAAAAGATGATGGCCCAGAGACTTACTAGTGTAGAATTTTTATTAGTGTGCTACTGATGAGTAGTTCTTTTCAAGTTTTGTCCCGTTATTGTAACAGTTAACAGCACATTTACTTGATGTATATATTTTGTACAGTTGTAAATTTCAAGAAATTGTTATTAAAAAAATTCATCGGAGATATAAACAGCCCTCTTCCTAGGGTTCATTTTCGAAAGTCTGCTAAGGGCTCTATTTATACTTTCTAAGGTTATCCTTAGCATTCCTTTTCTTAGGCAATCTCCGAGGCGAAGGCTGCTACGAATGTTACGTAGGATTTAATGTCTTATCATTTAAAGTTAATTTAACATAAATATCTCGGGAGGATTAACCTGTCTTGGAGAGAGAGATAGGATTTTTTCTCGTAACTGAGGATCGGTGTGAAGAGGCATATTGATAGCCACAGTGCAGGCATAAACTGAATTAGATTAGCTCATGTTTAATTCTCTGGAAACAGTCTTAACAAAGGGTGGCCGTAAACCTGTAATTGCGAAAACTTATGAAAAGCCTGTAGACAAGAGATTGCTTACAGGTCAGAAAAAGGTATGTTGTTAGAGTTGTGTTTTTAACTTTTATAAGCATGTGATAATAAACTATACACCAACATTAGTTCGATAATTTAAAGAGGATAATGCCCATTTCCATCATTAATAACTTTTCGTTTTAGAACTGATTTCTTTTAGCTCCCCTTTTGATATACTTTATAATACCGATACCTTCCTTATTATTGTATTCTGGTTTCGCTTTTAGATCAAATCCTATATACCTATGAATGATACTTGCTACACCTATTTTCCTTATTGCTACCAAGAATATCCTTCCTAATAGTTGCAGAAAATTTTCTATTAACTCACCTAATCAATTCCCAACTTCAAACAGCAGGTAGAGGAGTACGACTTCCTCTGACGGAATTATCATCTGATTGTGAACTAGATCTTTCTTCAAATGAGTTTTACTGTTCCTCCAAGTATCTTTGCTTCAGTTAACATTCCGAAAATGTGCAATAATATTAATTTCTTCACTATCTAACGATTATCTTGAAATTGCCAGTTTGGCTTTGTTGCCTAGTATGCTACATTGGATGGGTGCCTAGTTCCATGCTCAGGTCAGTCAAACATTTTTTTTTTTTTTTTTTTTTTAATCTTTTATCTCCTATATCGTCAACTATCAGTATTGATATGTTGTTGAAAGCAATTTCGAACACTAAAACATAATCTTTCTCTTTTTCTGGGCCGCCTCCGTTGAGAGCGTCTGAAGAATTCAGTTTCTTATTAAATGTCTAAACCTTCACTGAATGAATATATTTTCCTTCCTATATATTTTATTGTAAAAGTGGACTCTATCTAAGATTCGTCATTATATTCCCTCATTCCATTTCTTCTGAGAAAACTATTGTTGGGATATAAAGATGTCTGTCGAAGATATGGGTTATTAATTAAACTGGAAAGAGTGACGTGTGCTATCGAAAAATTAGATTTTAAGTTTCATAAAAAATGTGAACAATAGAAAAGTTAGAGAATCAGGGACCTATCAACTCTAAACAAAATTCAAGATAAGAGCAAATTAAGAAATGTTTGTTGTGTTTTCTGTTTTCCTTTACTGTTCAAAACGTGTCCGCTTGGATTAAGGAAAGAACGTCGTATTCAGGCAGTACCTTGTAGAATATTTGGGCCGTACAAGGAGGAGTCGACTGGAGAATTCAGACGACTACACAACTCGGAATTTCGTGACATGCGCCCAGTAAATTGGGCTCAACGAACGAGTTAACGTCAGAGGGTAGGCGTTAGAGCTTCGATGGGAAGTTTATGTTAGGTGTAGATTTTTCTTTTTAGGGAGTTCAGTACCACTTTATCAAATTTCAGGGTTCGTTAGACACTATTATACTATATAAAGATATTTTCAGTAAGATTAATTATTCTTTTAACTTCACAATGAAAATTTATATCCAGCCTGAGGTTTCGAACGTCTATACCTAATATATCCCAATCAAGAAATTATCTATGATTTTCCTTATGTAGACTCAAGCATACACAAACTTTAGATTACTCAACTATTCATTTTATGTAATAATAATATTTACTATAAAAATTTAAAATTTAAAATTTTAAATGGTAAAATATATTTAATTAGAGTATCTAAAAAAGTTATTTGTTATGTTGTTTTATAAAAAATGTGAGCGATGTTTTTGAACTATTACATAGGTATATAAATGATAAATACAAAAACCAAAACTTGTTTATGCAATGTATAAAAAAATGTTTCAATATTACTTTTATTAAATATATATATATCTGAGCACAAATTCAATACATTGTAAAAATTGAATCAAAACATTTATTATAGTTTAGATTTAACACTAACATGAAATGACTCTAGACTACTTCTTTTTCATCTTTTTCACTGCCTTCTTAATCAGCACCTTCTCTTTTGTTTAATCAATACTCATTTTTACTCAACTATATAGTCTTTTAAAATATATTTTTATTGTACATTACATACTTATTACTACAAATTGAAATTATTATGTATGAAAACATTTTAATTTTTACATTTTTTAAAATTTTTAAACCATTGATTGTAACGAATGTAATGATTTTTAATAATCAGTAGTAAATCAGAAATGTAAATTTCAGTCTTTGGTTTTTTTGTATTGCAAGAAATTGATCGGCACAAAGAAAATCATACATCTGGAAAGTTATACATTTCAGATAAACCTCCCCGAAAAAATGGTTTTTGTTACATACAGATTAAGAAGATGAAGAGGAAATAAACATTATAAGACAACTTTCCTTCTATAAATAACCTAATACTCTACAGAGCTATTTTTAGTTTTCTAATATTTACAGCCGTGCTAGGAAGCATATATTTTCTTATTAAATTAATGCAATTCCGAAATTACGCAAACAAAAAAATTTATTTGATGTGTATGGATTGCCACATTCATTTGAATTACATCCATAACAATTTTTCCAAAGCTTTGGAATTTTATAATTAACGTATATAGTTGACACATCCTTCATTTTTAAGTTATATGTTATTCTGATGTCTCTGGCACTCTGTTATACAAGACACGTTGATCATACTGTTACACAGGTACGGACAGGCACATGACATTCACAGAGGTATTCACTCCCTCCAACCTACCGATTTGTCAGCTGTGTCATTATAAATAATGATCTGTCGGACACACTAAGGACGATCCAGTTAGTGTGAATACTGTGTTTAGGTGTGCCGAGCAGGGCGCCAACCTTGCCTAAAAACGTGACCGCCATTGCAAAGTCTTTCCTCTTTATTCCTACTATTCAATTCGTAAATCGTCTTCTATACAATTCTTTGTTGGATTTTGTGATATTTTATTATAAGGAATTCTTTTGTTTATAGTTATAACATTTTTTACTGGCAATTATTTCAATAGTGTTAAATTTTCTACATATATTTGATGAAAAAATAAACTTTAGCTGTCAAAATGAATGATAATATTAAAATGAGTTAATTATTTTTTAAAGTGAATATGTGGGACTTGAACTCTTGAAATCTATTTTCTGTTTGAAAATTCATCTAGGCTTCAGATGTGTTTATGTAAAATGTTTTATAAATATTTTAAGTTACAATAATAACTTAAAATATTTATAAATACGGAACTAATGATTTCATAGATTTTTCTTTAGGCTAATTAAATTCTACAAAAAGTGATCAGATCTTCTTAGACTCTTCTTACCCTGATGCAAGATCACAAATACAGTTTTTGAAAAAAATATTAATCTTTGCTGATAAAAATCTGATTCAATTCCAATTCTAGGGTTTGCTGGTTATCAAAAAATTATTTTATTTTTTTTATACAAAATAAGAGATACAAAAAGATTGGAAAGAGGCCTCGAGGGTTTCCCTGAAAATGACAGGTTGCTTTCTCTTCTGAATGAATATAAATATAAAATGAGATTAATGGAAATTTTGCCATTTGAACAATTTTTTTTTTTATTCTTTTATTAATAGAAATTTACAACTGTATTAGAAAGCACATCTAGTAAATATGCGGTATATATGAGATATAATGACATGAATAAAACTTGTAGAGGAACTACCCATTGGTAGTACTCTAATGACTATTTACAAAAGATGGCCTCGTGATCATCTTCTTTTCAGACGCCTCAGAGGATTGCCAGGAATGGAATGGGAACCTGTGCTACAAGTGGATTTGGATGAATGTTAAGTTTATTATGAAAGGAGAGGTATCTGGTTCGTGCCGAATCGGCGACATATGGAATATTAATCCATTATGGATTAATTCATTTGTGACAAAGTAAAGAGCATTAAGGATTTTTCGAAGGATTTTGGATTGGAGTTATTGGATGCGGGAAGAATTCGATGGTATTGTGGATCCCCACAATTCTATACCGTAAGTCCAAATAGGTCTGATAATCGTCATATAGTGAATCGGGAGATTTGAACGTTTGTCAAGTAAGGGTTGTAGCAGTCGAAATCTACGTGCAGCTTCTTGTCCTTTCAATCTTGTATGAGGGTTCCAGTTAAGTCTCTTGTCCATATGAAATCCAATTTGTTCCAAATTATTTAGCGGTACACCATTAAAGGACACTGGAGGATAGGATGAGGTAGGTTTTCGACGGAGGGTAAAGGTTATTTGTTGGGATTTGCTATTATTTTTCTTGACTCTCCAGTTATGACACCATTCTTCTTGGGAAATAATATGTGACTGAAGTGAGTGTCTGGGATGCAGAAAATGGATCATCATTGACTGATAACACGCGAGCAAAATTTTGAAATGGCCTTTTAAACTATTTTATTCTTTCTAATTATTCGTATTTTTTTTAGGCCTAGTAATTTTCAATATTTATTGCATATTTCATTTTTCGAATTTGGCTAACTATGGACCACAAAGAACTCAAAACTTCTTCACCACAGGCATTGATGGCCCTTAGGTTTTTATGCTTATAAACCTCAACAATCAAACAAACTTCTAGACTTTTCTTCTCTTCTCCTTCCAGAACCTCTAAAATCGGTTGCTTATTATTTTACTCTGCTTCTCGGAAATGATCCACTTCGATCTCCTGTTGGGTGGTTTCTCCGAAAAAGATTGTATTTTGTCAATTCTACTCATGAACTCTTTACTGTTGTTGACCATCTGCAGGGCAATTCCAATCTCCTCGGCATCCCTTCTCACCTCATCCACCCATTTAGGTGTGGATTTTAATCCTATAATGTAGTTGAATCTTCTGTCTGCCTTCAACCAACCTTAGTAGGTGTCCGTAGAACGCCATCCTCCGCTTCCTCCTAGTGTCCGTAATTTTGTTAGCCTACTTGTAGAGTTCTTCATTTTTCCTATTCTTCCTAGTCGTATTGGGAATTTTTTAGGGATCGAGTATTTTTCGAATAATTTTCCTTTCTTTTCGAGTTTTTTTTATTCAAAACCAGACACTCCAGAGGTTACGATCCTTCAGGCTGTATTTAAATATATGTTTAGTTTAATTTTTTCTTTTTTTACTGTCGATATGATCATATTTATTAAAATTTTATTATAGTATATTCATTAAACTTTTTGTTTGATCCAACTAATAAATATTTCTAATTGTCCAATATTAAACTTATTTCTATTCAGGACAAAAATTCCTATCACTGCTTTAGAACAACACGGAAACCCTTGGGTTTTTCTATTTACCTCCTATAACAATAACTTCCTCCCTTCAATCACAATCTCTATTCCGTTCCTGTCCCAAACGAGAACCAATAGACCTACCCATTTCACGACTTCTTTGCATATTTTTAAAACATAAGATATATAATTTATATGCTAGTTCACTAATATTGATATCGGTTGTCATAATATGAATTTTCAACATGTTAACATATTTTTTATTTTTTTAGATGCTTTAAAGCTTTCTCCTACAGGTCATCTCCCTCCTAATTTTTTATATATCTATCTCTTGAACTTCTGCCTCCTCTGGCAACACATTTAGCAATTCAAGTGTATTTATATCTAGTATGTTACAATTTTAAACTGTTAAATTTCATTTGAATAAAACTTTTATTATATATAATTAATTTTTATAAGGATAAAAAACAAATTGGATTGGAAATGCATATTGTTTATATGTGTCAACTGATTTGGATATAAAATACTACAATTTCTTTCTTATTATTTAAAAAAATAAATAAATACAAATAAAAATTGTAATCCACTATATTTCCATCCGGACCACAACTGTTGACTATTGTGACAACAATAAAAACAGGGGATGTAGCATAAATTAATTACAACATAAATTTCGAAGTTGTTTTTACCTTTTGGTTGCGAGGCTGTTTTTATGATGAAGGCAAAAACATATTTTAACTTAAGGCTCCAACTAACTCAAAATATTTTTTTTTTTTTTCATTACTCTTTTTAAGACTTAACACTCGTTTACTGAAATGTTTTTAGGAGCACAGTATATTACTGCTGGTATAAAGTTTAAAGAAAATAAAATCTTAAGTAACTCTACCTAGCCCTAACTCCCTTTCTTTGGCCTGGCTATTGTCCAACTTTATGGTCAATACAAGGGAAAAAAAAAAAACACTACAACAAACTAGTTTGTCTTTATCGTGTTTTTTCTTTTAAATGTGTCCCGGCCATCATGGCAATTAAGAATTAAAGAGAGCTTAATACTGGAAAAATAGAAGGGATAAATGGGAAGTGCCAACAATGTGATATCAATTTTTGTTTTATTTTACTTTTTTTTTAAATTATTATTATATTATTTTCTATTTATCATTTATGTTTTATTTTATTTTACATAGGCTTGAGGCTATAGAATGATTTGATTCATCGTTCATCAATATATAGTTTGTAAACCTAAATTCGTTATTTTATCAATTTTTAGATAGATAATCGAGATTTTTAGAAATGAAGTGACTGATGTGTTACCATACCAAAAATGCAATATCGTGCTATATTAATCTAGAGTCAATAGGTTGACATTTTGATTAATTGGGGTTTTCGTATTTGGATAAGGCCAAAACAATATGCATTCGCCAGGAATTCCAATCTCTAAAAATTAGTTAGCAGAAACATCAACAAATAACATATTTTGCAGAATATTGCCATACAGGAAGTTGTCCTGCCACGAAACTCATTTTCTTCAAGTGTGAATTCTGCCTATCAACTTATTTCAGAAGAATGAAATTCTAATGAGGCAATATTTTTATTTAGGGGGGGGGTAAATAAACATTGACATTTTAAAATTTTAACATGAAAATAAAATTTATTAAATATAAACAATAATTTAAAGGATACTAGAAATCATGCATTCTTTTTCGGACAAGCCAATACTAAAAATAGAGATCTTGAAACATGAATAGTAAGAATAGAAAATTGTTTCCTATTTTACCGTAACAAAGGGGCGTTCATATTTGTTCCTGAATATTGATAAACCATAGCATTTGAAAACAGCTACAAGCAGATACCATCAAATACGTGCACCGATGCAACGGGTATGACTTGAATAACAATGAGTCGAAATGTATCCGTACCACACTTTCCTTCCATATTGTCCAACATCAATAAAAATTGGAAGAAAAAAATTAAAAATTCTTTAGAAATATATGAAATTTAAATTGTAAATTAGATTTACTATTATACATAAAAAGATTGATTTAACTACTTTCAATACACAGCACGTGATTTTCAACTATTACAACATTTTTTAGGTGATCGCTGTAACCTACCACTTAACTACAAATGACTCATTTAAATGGATATATGATTATTCCTAGTTTTATGAACGGAGTTGAGCTTTGTCGATCCACTAATCCTTCCAATACACCATTTATTCAATCCACATAATGCTTCAAAAAATCCTCAATGCACCTAAAGATGTCGCATATGCACGAAGGAATTAATATTCCTTATGTTGCTGATTGGGTTTAGATACCTATATTTTCATTAATAACTTCATACCCAATTTAATAATATCTGAATTGGAAAAAAAAAAAAAAAAAAAAATTAATTTTGATCTGAGTAAAGTCGGTGGGATGTGCCGAGATGTAGACACCATCATACAAGACTAAAACGACAAGAAACTTCCCGTCGTTTTTGGCTTCTTCAACATTTATGAGACAAACGTTCCTAACTTCCGATTAATAACAACAGACTCGTTTACAGGAGACCTATTTGGGCAATCGGAGTTGAGCTTTGAGGATTCACTGAACCATTTAATTCTTCTTGTATCCAATCCTCATTTCTTGTTTTTACAAATTTTAGAACTGATAATGGATCTTCACCATGCGAAACTAGTCTTCAACTAAAAAAAAATCCAATAGAAGTGGAAACAAATTCAGCAATTCTAAAATGCTAGTTTATTAATACGTTTATTATTACTTAAAAAGTTTACTAGATCAACCTATTTTCTATTCATCTTAAACTTTTTTATAGTGCTTACAGCGGTATCAGAAAATTTATCGTTACCGAATGTTAAACAGGCTTTAAAACAGTTGAAGTTATAACATCAAATTTGTATGTTTCGCCTGAAAGTAACGTGGAAAAGGCGGGAAGAACGAGAGCATGGTAAAGTGCCTTATTAATTATTAATATTTAAAGACAAGAGACCTAAGTGTACTTTGAAACACTCTTTTTAGTTTGTGTCCAAGTAGTCTCAAGTTACAGTACTATCAATAAGAACAGCAAACATGACGTTTTGAATTAAGGTACATTTTTTTTTAATATAAAACTTTATTCAATAAAATAGAAGTAAATCTATTAAATATGAAGGTAATACTTGTAGTAATAATGGCGTGCAACATATCGAACATTAAGATCTTTATTGATAAGTTGCTGTGTTATGAACATACTTAACATTGAGGATTTTTCAAAGAATATTGGATTGTAAGGATTGGATACGAGAAGAACTAGTTTATTTAAACATAATAAACTCTTCATAGGAATAAAATGCAAAGAAAAAAATTATTATTTAATAAAAAATAAAGGAAAACTCTCAATAAAGCGACACCAGATCAGAGGATCTTATGTTACTACATTTATCTATTTATTATTATTAATGTTTAGGATTTATTTTATTAGATTTTCAATGTAATGTTTAAAATCCATTGATAATGAACATAGACCTCAACATAGCCGTTAGCTTTTGAATGCTGATTGTGTTGAAGAATACTACTTTTTGAGGTGAATTTTATGGGCAGATGAGTCTGTTTTTACAGGGGAAGGCATTTCTACCTATCCATGTATATCGTTGGTTTATATTTGTATTACTTTCGAGTAATGT
Organism: Euschistus heros; assembly: GCA_003667255.2. NCBI lineage: Eukaryota > Metazoa > Arthropoda > Insecta > Hemiptera > Pentatomidae > Euschistus > Euschistus heros. The sequence continues at coordinate 1,096,484 of RCWM02000098.1, read as the reverse complement.
GGAGGAGCACCATGGTGTTGGAAAATCATATTTTGCCGAACGTCAGGTGGAATATCGTGATGAAGTTGTGGTAGGATATTTTGTAACCAATCTTAGTAATCTCTTCATTCAATCTGTTGGGCAAACTATGATTTTTCAACACTATTCGACAACAATACAAAGATGAATAAACTAACGATACTCCACATGGAACGGTAGAAATGCCTTCCCCTGTAAAAACAGACTTATCTGCCCATAAAATTCACCTCAAATAGTTGTATTCTTCAACACAATCTGCATTCAGAAGCTAACGGCTATGTTTAAAAATTGAGCTCTATGTACATTATTATTGAATTTCAAACATTGCATTGAAAATCTAATAAAATAAATCCTAAATAATAATAATAATAATAAATAGATAAATGTAATAACATAAGATCCTCTGATTAGGTGTCGCTTTATTGACAGTTTTCCTTTATTTTCTATTAAACAATAATTTTTTTCTTTGCTTTTTATTCCAATGAAGAGTTTATTATGTTTAAAATGCACATTTCCATTAAGGGATTGTCATAATGTTATATTTACACAAGTAACTGATTTGTATGCCAAATGAGAACACCATATTTTTTCGATTCAAAAGTGAATTGCTCCATGAAATTGAAACAAAATCATTACGTTTAACACATCATTCAAAAGCTGATTGAATTAGCAAGTTTTTGTGAGATTTGAAGTCTTGTGGATAGTTTTTTTTAACTAGTGGAACCCTAAAACTAAAATCCTTCCAAATAGTTCTAATATCAGAAATGTTAATGAGATTCCTGTAAATAATCGAAAGGTTTCAACGTTTATCTTTTAAATGTTGAAGAAGTCTAACATGTAAAGAACTACCCATTAGCAGCACTTCAATTAATGTTCTACATTGGAAAGTCCATGGGAAATATTCTTTTCAGACACTTCGGGGGGTTATAGGGAATCGAAATAGTAGCAAGTTGGGGAACTAGTGTATTTGAGAGGGTATGTAGCTTGTTATGGAAGAATAGGTATTTCGTTTGGGTCAAATATCCAACATATGAGGCATTAAGATCGTTAGATATACTTTTATATTAAAGTATGTGCTTTCATCCAAAAGACATGTCAAAAAAAGTACTCCTGGTATGAACAAATATATTATTTTACCATAGAATCATCGACAGATTTGACAAAGTTTTCCTTTATGTTTTTACCCTTCGGTTTATCACGTCTTTGAAAAAGGAGCCAGCAAAATTTACTTTCCTTCTATTTTAAACTAAATATTCAAGTTGATGAAACACTTGTTTTTAAAGTTAATATTGACTACTTGTATCCCAAGCTCTGCAGTTATAAATAGTGTAATTAATAGTTAGTTATTTGGCAATTAAATATTTGCTTTAGAAATTCTATTATAGAGTGAGACAGATCATCATTCGCCCACATAAGCGATCATAAGATATAGTTTAACTGTACTAATTGGTAGTGTTTACACACACACACACACACACACACACACACACACACACACACACACACACACACACACACACACACACACATATATATATATATACAATTATTAACTATTTACTATGAAATGATAGGTATCTGATAGGGGCCAAACCTGCAGCATATGGTACATTAAGATCTTCATGGATAAGTTTGTGACATAATAAGGAATATCGAGGATTTTTTAGGAAGGATTTGTTCAGTAAAGATTGGATACGAGACGAACTGGATGGTTTAGAGGATCTTAAAGAACAACTCCATAATTCCAAATAGGTTTAATAACTGACATGTCAATGAGATTCTTCTAATTTATCGGAATGTGTCAACGTTTCTCTTGTAATTTTTTTTTTTTTAAATCAATTTATTGAAATTTACTACTGTAAAAATGTATACATCAAGTAAATGAGCTGATAAAAATTACAATAACTTGTCAAAACTGGAAAAGAACTACTCATTAGTAGAACTTCAATAAAAATTCTATACTAGAAGATCTATAGGCCATCTTCTTTTCAGACGCCTCGGAGGATTATCGGGAATGGAAAGGGAAGTAAGTTGAGAAACTAACGGTTTTGAGTGGTTATGCAGCTTACTATGGAAGGGTAGGTATCTGGTTTGGGCTAAATCAGCAACATATGGAACATTAAGATCTTTATGGATAAGTTTATTGGTGACAAAGTAAGGGTATTTTGGATTTTGGATTGTAAGGATTGGATACGAGATGAATTGGATGGTTAAGTAGAGCCCCAAAGCTCAAATCCGTAAGTTCAAGTAGGTCTGATCACAGACATGTAAATAAGTCTTTTGTAATGAATTGAATAAAAAAAATTAAAATAGAATAAACAATTTTAGACATTGACTGTTTTAAGATTATTTAAAGGTAATTATAAATATCAATGTCGTTATCCACGACTATGTAAGTATAAATATATATTTATAACTTCAATTGTGCAATTAATTACCATGCGATTGCACGAAGCCCAGTTATTTTAGTGCTTCCTTGGCCTTTAACACGCAACCATCAGTTTTTATCGAACTTAAATATATCCAGCTATATATGTTTATTTCCCATGTTTTCTTCATTTTAATTGGTTCTTGATCCATGTATATTCTAAGAGTAATTATATATGAGTCTTAGAATATAATTTTAAGTGTAGTTTCTGTTTTAGTTATTATTATTCTCTTTTTTTCAGGTGAGATTCTCTCCATTTGAAGATTTGAATGCGCCAGTTGTGAGTTGTTTAAAGAATTAATATTGTTATACTAATTCTTTTTTTTCATTATTAAAATCTAAATTCAACTATATTCTATGATTTTATTAATTCTAAACATACTCTATGATCATATTAATAAATAGGAATATAAACGGTATAAAAAAAAAATAATTTAAAAAAAAAAAAAAAAAAAAAAAAAAACGCGTACCCTAAAATTTTGGAATTTCTGGAGAAAATCATTTTTTTTAATATTTATAACAACAGTTCATAAATTAACAATTGATGAAGACTGTCAAGAATAAACCATTTTTTTTTTAAACAAAAGTGAGAATTAAACACTTGTTTAGTTAAAAAACCAATTTTATTTTTTAAACAAAACCTATCATCTTTTTTTTTTGTAAAGGAGTTCAATTTTTTATGAGTTTAAAACAGCATTCCTCTGTCTTTGATAACGCCCTCCACTAATATAAAACTGTTGGCTTCAGCATTTCGAGTGTGGCAAGAGGACAGCGCCACGGAAAGTATCTTCTCAGTTTGCTTACATGCTCGATTGAATTAAGTTCAGAACTTCTAGCTGGCCACTCTATGTTGAGGTATTGCGAAACACATGTGGCCGGGAATCATTATGCATAAGCAATAATTCTCGACCAATTAATGGCCTACTGTGCAGTAAGATGAGGCTCTTTCTCCGGCATTTGGAAGTTTTACTCATCAATATATGTTTAGATCAAAGATCAAAGCAAATAGTACATGTTTTCCGTATAGGTTTATATTTACCTTAGTACGTACAATCATTTTTCAGTTATAGCTAATATAGGTTTCTGATAACTAATGAAGGTAACGCAGTTTTTACTGGTGAGATTGAACACCAAATGAATACAAGAATTACTACGTGTTGTACAGGAATTTTCGTTATTAATGAGTCGAACCAGAATAATATTAATACAGAAAGATGTGTAAATATAAGCATCCTCTGTTGTTTTTGATTTAAAGTTACTTGTACCTTGAAATTTCTTAGATTTTTGGCTTTAATTAACAACTATAACATGTTTCTTAAATGCGAGAAGGCGAAACAATGATTAACATCAATTACTTCATTATAAAATGCTTCCACAATATCCCGAAAACATTAGAGTGTAAATATGGGTCCTCTTCAAAAAAGTTTAAAACAGCAGAAAACAATACGAAATGGTAGAGAGTGAATTTATTACAGGAAAAGAAAATTACAGAAATCGAAACCATAACAGGCTCTATGCTAATGTTAACATTGCTGTTATTGTTAAAATGCAGACGGTTTAATTTTTCAAGTATAAAGGGCAATAATAACCATCAGCAGTTTTTTTAACTTAAAACAAGCAACAACGAACCATACCTTTCCATCTATATATATATATATATCCACTCCATTACTGGTAATAGTTCGAGGCGTCTGAAAAGAATCATCCTAGTACTTTTTTTTTTTTTTTTTTTTTTTTTTTTTAAGTGCTAACAACAGGTAGTTTTCCATAATCAAAATACCAATGATTTACTCAGTGCAGATTTTTTTATAATTGTAAATTTTAATCAATATGAAATAAAACTAAAGACAGACCACATAGTCCATTTTTTACCCACTAAAAACAAAATCAACACTTTGTTAATAGTTGAAAAACACTAAAAATTTGTAAAAACTGGGAGATGCATTAGCTTCAAGGAAGTTTGTAGCCCCTGCCTGGTCCGTCATAAAATATGTAAGAGAGGATGGCGTTTGGTTTTTGTCGGCCGCAGTCCTTTCCAGTAAGTGCAGGCACGTCCTGTTTGATTTATTTATGTCTTCACGAGTGGTCAAAGCAGGGTTCCTCTACTTCGGGGAAACTACCAATTAAATGCAAATTGGAAGAATGTTCCTCTCTAAACCGATTTTGTTTTCAATCATATTTGACTATCAGTATCTAAACATTTAAGTAATCAGTCTACTTATGAAGAATACTAAGCGAGTCCTCTCTTCATATTAGCAAACTTTTCGTATACAAAATTGTCCTTATACCTAATAGAACCTACGAATAGAAAATTTGGGGATAACAGAATATACAGATATCAAACGCATTTAATCCTAAGAATCCAAAATATTTCAAACATTTTTTATTATTTAATATTACTCAGAATCAGGCAAAATTTATTCATAACTAATTATTTGACAACTAATTTCGGTAATTGTTCGGATCGGCGACACCAACCTCTACACGCGCCCAGAATACCTTTTATCGATTCTAACCTTGTTCCGATTTATTTCGATGTTCTAGTCGCTACTTTTAGACGGGAAAGGTTATTCTCCTACATTTACTGAGAAACTCTAAATCCCTGTTCAAAGTAATATTAACTTCTGTTTACCTTCTAATATTAAAATGAGAAATAAAAAAGTAATGTAGTGGAAATAAGAAAACATCGAAATATAAGACACTAAATCAACTTTGAATTAATATTAATTTAATCAACAATTAATATACCACTAAACCACCAGTAAAGTTAATTCCTGATGAACTTTCTGTCAGAGAAGTAAAAATAACAAATTATAAATATAAAAAAGACAGAATCCTTAAGTATTTATTTGGCATAACTCCTATTTATTTAACATTTGTAGCTGCATGTTTCGGAGACAATGTTCCATCATCAGGCTTCTAATTTTTTTTTTAAAAACACATTAATCTATAACATTATACCAATAGTTCTACAATTATATAGTAATCTGTGATTATTTTCACATTGTCAATTCTCCATGTTATAAGCCATTATATAATGTAAGACAGAATCCTAGTTGAAAGTGATGATGTTAATCTCTGCTATATTTTCTCAAGGGAAGTGGAAATAAGAAAACACAGGTTTGATATACTTTCTCACATTTATTTATCAACTGATACGTTTTATTTAATTAATTATACAATCTGTCTCACTTTAGGTCTAAAAGTAATATGGATGACAAAGAATCCATTCACAAAATATGTATACTGAGTCGGCGGCAGTAACAAGGTGAGAAGTTTCTTATGTATTATTTGTTTATGCTACCTTCTCAATAATATCTCCCTAAAGGTGCGAAACCTCGTTTTGATACTTTCCCATACAGTCCATTTTCTCGAGGCCGAGGCGAGTCTTTCGCATCGGAAATTATCATTCTTTTCCTATACACTTTTGGTCCTCCGGGCCGGATATATTATTGTGCCACATTAAAACGAGTGTTTTTGCAGTTTCGGGGCGAGTAATCACCCACTCATTTCTGTGCTTTATTTATATTAAAGATTTTTACGTTAAAATTTGTATAAATTGCAAGGTTTGGCCTATTTTTCGTTCAAGTTTCATAACTTCCAATAATTACATATTTAAATCCGACGCTATAGTCGGCCATTTTCAACAAGTGCGTATTGTCAGCTGTGATCTGACGTCAATCCCTCCCACTTCTCTAGTGACGTACTCGTTACTTTCGTCTCGTAACTATCCCCGCCATCTTGTTTTATTCTAGCGTCGGTTACAATTACGTAATAATTAGTGCAATCAATTTTGCAACTTTTTCTCCTTTCCTTTTCTGTGCCTAGATTATAATTTCCTTTTATTTCTGTATTTATTTACTCTGTATTTTTCACAATGCCTGTAGAAGACAAAAATATCATTATTCAAGCACAACTATTGGCAAAGAGGGAAACGATATTTTCTGATATAACTAGTAGATACGATGAAATTAAAGGTTCCACTCTTTCGGATATTTTAAATTTTATCACTTAATTTTCGCATAACAATTAATTTTATCACTTTTATAACAATTAATCACTTTGTAATTGATAGAACAAATATAAATATGTAAAACATCAAATTCAGGTACAAAATTAATCTTCTTAAGTTTTTTAACACTTTTACACATAAGATTCAATAAGAAAACATGGATTGATAAAACACTCAAACCTCGTGTTGTTAACTTCTGTTTCACCTATTTACATTTAAGAAGTTTAAATATCAATATAACAAACTAAACAACACAATCCAAGTTGAAAATGTAGAAGTGATTGTTTACATGTGAGGTTATAGGAATGAACAATGGAAAAAGTTAAACATGAAGTGAAGCGTAAGGATCGAACTGGTCGGTGTAGCGCGGGTCAAGCCAGTTTGGTGGTGTCGCCGATCCGAACAAATACCCTAATTTCCTATAACCAATCCCTGATTTAATCATGATTAAATTAGATAACTGATTTCAGGAAATCAGTTGTAATATAATTAGATATGATTACATTTTTCCCATCACTGTTATTCTTTCATCAACAAAACATTTCCAATAATTCTACTGGTTTGTATAATATGGGTCTTGCTTAGAGGTCTCGAGGCTGAGTAATCAGTATACATGTTTAACAGCCCAATGATAACGAAGACCATTTACCAGTCAGATATATGTTTAATTTATAACAAGAAACTGCCCGTTGTTTTCGATTACTCTAACAATCACTAGAGAAAGATTCCATTCAAAGACTCATTTGAATTACTGTGATAAAGAATATTTACAAAAAATTAAAAAAGACACCTTTGGACATAAAGCGTTGAGCTTTGGTGTTCCACCAAACCTTTAAATTCTTCTATCCAATCCTTACAATTAAAACTTCTTGATAAAATCCACAATGTTCCTTTTCATGTCGTAACTAGAGTCTAGTGGATATGAAGACTGCACCAGCGTCTAGTGAAGGACTCTTATGTTGTCACCTAAAGTAGTCATAGACCTAATCTTACAACACAGACCCCTTCAATAGGGGAATAATGAGGGTTACAACCGTTTACTTTTCTTTTTTTTCAGTATCTATTCATAATATCTTTATTAACTTTAAAATTTACTTAGATTCAAATATATTTAGAATATTTGAGATTTTGAAAATTACAAAAAAACGAAAAGTTTGTTTTTATGAGTGTAGTTTTTTATACTAACCCTCAAAATTACACCTAATATATATATATATCTAGTTAGCTATAGCATACTCAAATTACAGAAGAGTCGATTGATGGAACATAGCTTAAAAAAATAAAGTTAATTAAGTTTCTGATTACCACTCTCTCTGAAACCCTAGTGAAGGCTTACTATGAGATGAAATAAAAATCAAATGAAAAAATAAACTTTATTCTGGGACTTACTGTCCCCTAAGAATAAAAATAATGCACAGTAAAAAAGTACAATTTTCTGGCCTATTATTTAAAAATTAGATGCTTCTGTAGTTACAGCATACATTTTTTACTGGAAAAAAAAATAAATTAAATTAAAAAAATAAAAATAAATAAATATATAAAAGAATAATTATAACATAAAATACAATCGTATATATACGTAAAAGAACAGATGTTACAAAAACAAATGACTAAGTACCTGATTACAAAAAAAAAGGTTGAAAAAAAATAGATTATGAGAAATAAAGGAAAACGCTTAATACGCCTTAACATACCGCCCACCAAAATGGGGAGGAGTTTCCCATTTTCAAAGATGATCAAAGGGATAAGGGAGTTAAAGGAAGAAGGAAAAAGTAAAAAAATAAAAAAAAATAAAAAAATAAAATAATAATAAAATAAATAAAATAAATAAAATAAATAAAATAAATAAAATAAATAAAATAAATAAAATAAATAAAATAAATAAAATAAATAAAATAAATAAAATAAATAAAATAAATAAAATAAATAAATAAATAAAATAAATAAAAAAAAATAAAATAAATAAAATAAAATAAAATAAAAAAATAAATAAAATAAAATAAAATAAACGAACATACAATTGTACAAGAATTATTCAGAGGGAGTCATTCCGGTAAGGGAATGACTTGGTTGACAGGTCGCGTAAAGAGGCTGTCAGTAGTGCGGAGAGTCACCACCCTGGTATTACCATCAGGACCAGGATGTAAAGTGTGGATGCGAGCCAAAGGCCATTGAGTAGGGGGCAAATTTAATTTTTTTTTAAATTACGACATCGCCGAGTTTCAAATCCTTAGATGGGCGTGTCCATTTCAGGCGTTGATTAAGTGTGTTCAGATACTCCCGAGACCAACGACTCCAGAATGACTGAACAACTTGAGATACCCTCTTCCAGCGATCATGAAGAGTAACCTTTTCAGGAATTTCTAATTCGGGGCGTGCTAACAGGGGTGCACCAACAAGAAAATGACCAGGGCTCAAGTAATTCATGGACTCCTGGGGATCGGAGGAAATGCTACATAGCGGTCTACTGTTGAGAATAGACTCAATACGAGCAAAAAGGGTGAAATATTCCTCTGTGGAAAACAACACACTTTTAGCGGTCTGGTAGAGCAGCGTTTTGGTGGATTTCACGGCGGCCTCCCACAGCCCGCCGAAATTGGGAGCTTGAGGAGGGTTAAATTGCCAGTTAATATGGCGTTGGGCAAGATGATCGGAGAAACTATGTTGGTTTTCCAGCAGCATGTCATAAACCTCTCTTAGTTGCGCTTCAGCGCCTATAAAATTACGTCCCCGGTCGGACAACATCGTATTGGACAGGCCCCTCCGTGCGATAAAACGGTCGAAAGCGGCAAGAAACGTGTTCGTGGAAAGTTCGGAAATGAACTCCAAATGGACAGTTTTCGTGGACGCACAAACAAAAATGCATAGATACCACTTGAAAAGTAGAGGTTTGCGCAAACGCGGAACTCGCACATTAAATGGACCGGCAAAATCAACGCCGGTGGTGGTAAACGGTCTACTGGGTTTGACGCGGGGGGAAGGCAAGTCAGCCATAATAGGCTGTAAAGTAGTGGCTCGAAACCTGTGACATATAGCACATCGGTGGATGGTTGATCGCAATATTTGCCTTAAAGACAAAATCCAAAATCTCTCTCGAATGAGAGCTTGACAAGTAAGAGGACCGGAGTGCATTGAAGAAATGTGGTAATGTGAGCATATCATCTCGGATAGATGTGATCTTTTAGGCAGAAGGATGGGATGCTGAGCTGAAAATGTTAGTTCAGAGTTCTGAAGCCTACCGCCCACCCTGAGAATGCCGGCTTCGTCTAGAAAAGGAGACAAATGTCCCAAAGAGGGAACGGGTTTATCCGACTGAATAAGTCGGATTTGTTCGGCGAAATGCGAACCCTGCACTAGACGCGCAATTACAAAAAGAGATCGTTCAATTTCGGAGGCAGTCATAGAACCTTGAAAACTCGGTTTCGCTTTCGAACGCGCGCGGCTATTCTGAGCGAAGCGCATCATCCAGGCTACCACACGCTGTAGACGTAAGAAAGAGGAGAAACGGGTTATGATATATGGATCAGCAGGGACACTATTGGCAGCGAGTAGCACATGTGAATTGGACTTCGACTCAGGGATCGAAGTTGAGGGAGCAGATGGTGGGGCAAATGGTGGAGGCCAGCTTGCTTGAAAGTCCGTTATAAATGGAGGGCCATGTGACCAAAGTGACAACGCAATAGGCTCAGACAGTAAATTGCGTTCAGCCCTCGAGTAGCCATATCGGCTGGGTTCAGAGCCGAACTGATATGAGACCAAACGGTGCAATCGGGTATGGTGTTGTTGACGTGGACTACACGGTTTGCGACGAATGTTTTTAATAAGTGGGGGGGAGTTTTAAGCCAAGAAAGGACGATTTCAGAATCAGCAAACAATTGATATCCGGAAATATTTACCGGATATTGGATATCGCGAACAGAGCTGAGCAAGTCCGTTAGCAATACGCAAGCACACAACTCGAGCCTGGGAACTGATAATGTTTTTAGAGGAGCGACACGAGTTTTTGCTTTCCACAAAAAAGAGGATCGAGTCTGGTAAGACTCGAAACAAATGTATAAAGTAGCAGCATAGGCAACTTCAGAAGCGTCAGCAAAACCTACCAACCTGATAGAGTGGTAGCGATCAGGGAGTACACATCTTGGGAAAGATAGAGTGGAAACGCTAGGCAAGTGGTGCACAAGATCATCCCATTGTGCTTCAATTTCGCTTGGGACGTTCTGATCCCAGTCGAGCTTAGCCGTCCAAAGCCTTTGTATAATGATTTTGAAGCATACGGTAATAGGCGATAAATAGCCATTGGGGTCAAATATACGAGCCAAAAACGACAACATGTTGCGTTTGGTACATTTAGCGTTGAAGGGTATCACTCTGTATACAAACAGATCTCTAGATGGTTCCCAATTCAAGCCCAAAATTTTCAACGACTTGTCCTCGTCATTCAAAACCAAAGGGGATTCGCAATGTTCCTCGGGGAGATCCTCAAGAACTTGAGAGTGACTTGTGGACCATTTGCGGAGCTCAAATCCGCCTAAGCTTAGCAATTTGGTTAATTGTGACCGCAGGAAACTAGCAGACTGGACATCATTAGCACCAGTTATTATGTCATCGACATAAGTTTGATTCATTAAGGCTGCTGAAGCCAAGGGAAAGCGGAACCTTCATCTTTTACAAGTTGATGCAGCACGCGCATGGCCAGGAATGCTGAAGGGGCCAAGCCGTATGTTACGGTATTCAGCTGCGCCTCTTCGACTCGCGAATTGTTGTCCGGGGTCCAAAAAATGTGTTGCAGGTGGCGGTCCTGTTCATGAACGAGCACTTGACGATACATCTTTTGTATGTCACAGCACAAGGCAACTTTAGCGAACCGAAAATTTAACAGGACCGTTGAAATGTCAGATTGTAACTTGGGCCCCTTCAACAAACGGTCGTTTAAAGAAACGCCAGAAGAATCAGGGCTTGAGGCATTAAATACCACACGCAATTAGCTACCCTGATTGGTAATTTTGGTTACCACATGATGCGGAATGATGTACGCAGAAGGCGTAGAAGCCTTGGACATGTGGTCGAGCTGGGCGTACTCTTGCATGAAATTATGGTATTCTGAAGCAAGCTCAGGGGTTTTAGCTGACCGTCTTTGCAAATTTAACAAGGAAGCGTATGATTTGGAAGAATTACTCTGAACCGGAGCAGCATCGGGCTTCATAGGCAGGGATACGGAGTACCGGCCATCTGGCTGTCGTTGGTGAGTATCCCGGAAGTGTTGCTCAGCTAGAGTGTCGAGGGGATCTTCAATTACAGGCCTATGAACATGCTCGATTTCCCAGAATTTCGAAAGCTGCTCAGAAAGTTCAGCAGTAGAAATGAGCGACGCGATGCTCGATGAGGGAGTCTGGGAGTTCATGGGACCAACAATTGTCCAACCAAATATAGTGCTCACAGCAACGGGACCATTCGGATGCTTGATAATAGGTTCAGGGGACAATAACTGTGGGTACACGTCAGCACCTAGTAAAATTTCAACCTGGTCGGGTCGGTAGAAGGTAGGGTCAGCTAATTGGAGTTGAATGAACGATTGAGGAATCGTAGGAGGCAGTTCAACAGTTGGCAAATGCCCGACGATATTGGGAATCACCGACAAATTTGCGCTAATGTGCTGGGTCGTGTATGAGGAGACTATGTTGCACGATACGGTGCCAGGTGAGGTGGACAGCGAACCGCCTATTCCACTTACCGAAATGGGAGCACGATTCACTTTAAGCCGAAGAGATCGAGCCAAACTTTGAGAAATAAATGATATTTGGGAGCCAGGGTCAATGACCCCTCGTACTGGTACATAACCAAGAGAGTTATTATGGATGCGAGCTCGAAAGGTACCTAGCATGTTAACAACAGAAGCTGGAGCTATTTTGGGAGTTGAAGAAGTGCAACTACAGGAAACAAGAGCATTAGCAGTAGTTGGCTCGGTCTTTTCATGTAATGAATTAGTGGGAACATTGGCATTAGGCTTAAGTGGAAGCGAGGAATCATTTGAGCGATCAGGATGTAACAGTGTGTGATGATTCCTGGATGAGCATCTACGGCATGATGCCGTCGAAGGGCAATCGGCTTTCAGGTGTGAACCAAAGCAATTGAAACACCTTCTATGGGTGCGGAGAAAGGAAATCTTTTCTTCCCTTGACACTGGAAAAAAGGTGGGACACGAAGATAAGGAGTGACCCTTATGACAAAATAAGCATTTGGAAAAGATTTGTGTGGAGGTTTTTTTTTCATTGTTGGCTACAATAAAGGATAGTTTAGAAGTACCATGAGATCGAGGTTTATTAGGAGATGAGGAGCTGCTGGCAGGGTTGTGGGTGGATGAAATTTCTATAGTTTTTATTTGATGCTCCACGAACTCTAACAGTTTATCATAAGATGGAATCGCTGTGTCGGCTTGCTTTTCTTCGAAAGCTCTTGCAGTTCTTGAATCTAAATTCCTGAGGGATAATGATAACAACAAAAAGTTTGCTAAATCGCCAACCTTCAAAGCTTTGATGGCTTCAATTGAGTTTTGATGGACTTGAATGAACGTTTTTAGAGCACTCAACGAGTGCGTGGTGGACTTATAGTCCAAAATTTTATTCAAATATGTGGTGGCGATACGGCGAGTGCTTTGATATCGGTTTACAAGAGCTTGGTAAGCCAAGGGGTAATTTTCAGCTGTTAACTGAAAATTTTCAATAACAGCCAGAGCTTCATGAGAGACCGATGTACGTAAATAATGGAACTTCTGAATGTTTATCAATTGAGAATTCTCATGGACAAGAGAATTAAAATTGGATAAAAATTCGCTCCACTTTTCAATATTGCCGGTAAATGTAGGAATGGTAATGGGAGGCATGTGCTGGGTAATTTTGGGTGGTTCATTATTAGTTGATTGTATGTTTTCATTTTTTATCAAGGGAGCAGGTTCTTGTTTTTTTTTAACTTATGGTATTTGGCTTGAATTGTGAATAGAATGGTTCGAAACGAGGATGAAACGTGTGTAGTTTCAACGGTATCATCGGGGTCAAGGTTGTAATTTAATTCAATAATTTCATCAGTTAGTGTTTGGAACTTCTTTTGGAGGAATAATGAATCATCATAATACGAGCGAACCAGATCTATATCAGATACGGTCGAATTCTTTATCTCGTCCCATGATTTGGTGATGTCGGCAAAAATGTTTTGACGTTTGGTTTCAGCGATTTTCAAAGCCTTTAATATTTTTTTCGCGAGTTTTTTGATCCATCGTAAATAATTAAATAATTAAATATGGGGGCAGCTGAAATGTAATATGAAAATTCAAATTAATTAAATCAGAAAGATTATGATTCGAATTACAATTGAAAACCGGTAACGAAAAGTGACAAATGTAATAAAATCAAAATAAATAAGTAAACAACAAGAGAAAAGGAAAATAAATATATTAAAACAAAGCCAAGGATAACTGTATTAATGGGATTCAAAAAGGATTCGATCCGAAAAGAAATCGAAAATCAAAAGCGTGAATAAAATTGTAAAGTAAAACAAATACAAACAAAAAGCAAAAGAAAATCAGAATTTTCGATTGATAATATGATCAAAATAAAGAAAAATGCAAAGAACGTAAAATGAATAGGTTTGATAAGGTTACAATTTACAATGTATCTTCGTAAGGTTACAATAGATAATTTTAAGGTAGCAGTGGCTATACTATGTAAGGCTGTGGATTCTAACGAATGTTTCGTAAAATTAATCAAAATGGCTACCTAAAACCGACGCCGTTTGTGAATTTAAGAAGGAAAAATTAATAAATTAAGTAATTAATTTTATTCGGGGGCAATAATTAACCTTATTGTTCAAGAAATACTCTAAACATACTTTGTGTGGTTTAAACATTCGAAATTTATGTGGCCCAAGAGGACCAAAAATATGTAGGGGCTTTCAGTAGCTTGACTAAAAGAAATAAATATTATATTGCGTAAATGTGGACTGTATAATTAGAAAAAAAATAATAAATCTTTAAACTGGTTTGTGGCATAAGAAGATGAGTAAAATTCCACTCACCGGACTTCGTGTCTTCTCTAGGAGTATTTAGCCGCTTCCTGGTTACAAAATCGCGGCGACGAGATCTCTGACGCCGCGAAATGTTGACGACTGACGTCGGACCAAATTTTAAATGTTTAAACCACTTAACTGATAGAGAACCGAAACTTTACTCATATACTATTAACTAGGAGACAATAGCGTGGTGGAGACAAGTTCACTAGAGAGTATAACAAAGAACAGATGTTACAAAAACAAATGACTAAGTACCTGATTACAAAAAAAAAGGTTGAAAAAAAATAGATTATGAGAAATAAAGGAAAACGCTTAATACGCCTTAACATATATATATATATATATATGGACATATAGTAGAAAGTAGAAAGTAATCCTTTGATTATTAACATATTTGTGGAAGATTGATTGTCTAAAAGGTACAGGAATAAATTATTTTTAAAGGAAGTTATGGAAGCTGCTTTACGAATAGAAGTGGGTAGGGAATTCCAGAACGAATGATGAAGAATTAGTCAAAGGAAGCGGATTTGTGTGAGGGGATTTATGCAAGTCGAAACGTAGGCACTATAAATTAAAATATTATTTTTAATTGCTGTGTATCTATGACTGCATAGCCCAACAATCTGCATCTCTAAAAAAATAAAAATCTATTAATTAGCGATGTATTATAATAAATTAAGAATACGAAATATTGACCTTAAGCACTTTGTCTGATTGAATTTTAGAAACATCTCGCTTTAAAAGTGATTCGTCTCTTAACTTATTAGTTTACTTCACCTACTAATGTTTTAATAATTTTATTGATTAAAAGGTAAATACTTTTTTTTCATCTAAACATGATTTGTTATTATCACTGCCAATGACTGTAGAGTTTTTTTATCATCCTATTTGTTTAGAAGGAGTTTTTAATAATTTATAAATTATGCCCAGTCAAATAAAGCACTTCAATTTCAATATAAGAAATATATATATATTTATTAAATTATTCAGATTTTTTTCAGAAAAATTGCAGTTCTGTCAGTTCTATATGAATAAGAGCAATAATTGTTATTTTTTCATGATTTTTGTTTACTAAAAAAAAACAACAAAAAAATCAATCAAAATAGAATTAATAGACAGCCCTAATTGGAACCCAACCGCATTAGTAAACCTGATAGTTAACTTTGCGGTTTCCTTACCCCCGTCTTTCCACAGAGTGATCTAATGAAAATAGCTATGCAATAATTATCTATTCCAATACGGGCCTCATCTATTCGATGTAATTAGCGAACCAATTACTGAAGTTACATTGCTCCTTAGGATTATATAAATAATTAAAACAAAGAGCCATTGTGTGATCCAGACCAAGATGGTGCTCGAAAGCACTCAGAAAACCACTTCCTCTACAATCTCTATACAGGACCATCAGAGAGACATTCTACTAATTATGAAGTCACATCGAATAGAACGCGTCTCATTAAGGGTTAGTAAATTAACAACTCATATAAATAGGTGAAAGTTTTATTAATAAACAATCATAAAGTATTTTTCCCTTTTTTTAATTTAAAAAAATTAGTAAAATTAATTAAAGAAATAATCCTAATTCACTAATTTAGGCCTTAGCTCATTGCAGACAATAAGTATCTATTTTAAGCTTATTTAACTCTAATGTAAACAATACCATTAACTTTGACTAATCTATATCAAATATCTCTGTCAAATACTCAATCCTACGAATTTCACCACATGTTTCGCAGGAAATTGGTTATTAAAAAAAAAAAAAAAAAAAAAAAAAAAAAAAAAAAAAAAAAAAAAAAAAAAAAAAAAAAAAAAAAAAAAAAAAAAAAAAAAAAAAAAAAATACCTATATATATATATATATATATATATATATATATATATATATATATATATATATATATATATATATATAAAATAGTTGTCAAGGGCTCCCATAAGTGTTTTTTTTCTATTAAATTTATTAGCATTGGATAGTTCCATACAGCCATATATAATCTTTTAATTAATTAGTAAAAATTGAAAAAAAAAATATCTTAATTATGTTTTAAATGGATTTTTTTATTGATTTAAAATAGTTAAATATGTAGCTTATCTCATCTCTTCCGCTTAGTGATATAATTTGTTTGTATGTAATGTTGTTATTTTTAAGGTCAATTTGGCAAGTGGCCCGATTTCGAAATTCCGATACGGTGCAAATAACTGTTACACAAATCGTAATCTACAATATGTTTTTATTTCCTGTTTATTTAAAGTCATATTTGAAAACCATGGCCTGCGTGTGACGCTAGGAAATACGAATTTGTAATACTGCCCTGTAGGAGACAATGAATATTGATCCTGCCATGTGTTATGACAATCTTCTTTTATTGCTAAATAAAAATCTGAAATGGGACCGAAATTTTTACCTGTTCGCCGCTAATCGTAGCATCTTTGACTAATTTATCGACCTCTTTATTTCCTATAATCCCAATATGAGCCTTAACCCTTAGGAATGCGACCTGTTTGTTATATTGTATGCATAAGTTTTCACTATTTTGGAAATGTATTCTATTTAATTATAAAAAAGTTTAAGCAAGAAAAATTAAACATTTTTTTAAATTTATTTCTGTGAAGATGGAACATACAAAAATATTAACCAAAAATAAGGAAAATTAGAAATATTTAACGACATCAGGCTCAAATATTTTTTCTAAAAACACACACACAAAAAAAAATAGTAATTTACAGTTTTATACTTTTTTCACTAACTAACCAAATTTTTATTGTTGATTCTATACACCAAAGGCAAAATAAATATACCATATTAGAAGGAATTTGATCCCAGTTATCCGATATTTTTTTATTTCAAGTCTTTGTTTAGTGTTCATGTCAAATAAAATTATTTCTATTTTATTTTATTTGATTTGTCGTCAACAAATTGATTGTATCTGTATAATTCGCATCCTGATTTAAGTAATAATCTATCGTACTTTAAAATAAATTTATAGCAACTTGACCACCACTATCGTAAACCTTGTTCACACATTAATATATTTATATATTAGTGGTTAACTGTTGCAAAATAAACTGGATTAAAATCGAATTATTTGAAAATATTTAATATACAGTGGCTCAATGTAACATTGCTACACATAAATACATAAATATTTTTTGGTAGCTCTCTTCTTGGTTTCCTCCACACATAGCAACGTCCTTCGGACCCAAAAATAACATTACAGCTGTCCAAAACTCAGGGTCCATCAGTAAATATTCATTTGTAAATCGCATTCTAAAATTTTGATTTTTTTATGCTGTGAAAGGTCTCGTCCATGAATTTTTTTTTTTAGAGCATGCCAGGCTGTCTGCTCTTACTGACTTACCTTAGCAGTTAGATAGTTCTGTGGCTATTTTAGGTGAATTCAAACTTTTTTTTAATTTCCCTAACGATCCAAGTCTCATCCCTATCAGTTAAAATTTGTCTAGAACTTAAAAATGTTTTTTTTGGCAATGCGCTTTGTTGAAACAGTTGAACGGTTATTAAAAATAAATTCAGCTATTTTATTCAAAGATTACCGGCGTTAAAATCATTAATGACCAACTCAATCGTATATAAATGTGTTTTATTTTTAGAATAGAATAGAATAGAAAGAAAACTTTATTCTGGGACAAAGTCTCTTAAGAATAACATTAAATAATACAAAGATCATAACTGGCCGAGAGGCTGTTAAAAATAAAACAACATAGGTAAAATTAAATAAAAATATGTATGAAAAAAAATACAGAGAAAAACTAGAAAAAGAAAAAACTATTAATAAAAAGAGAGTGAAAAAATAAATGTACAAATAAAGAGGTTAATATTGTAAACAAAATTGCAGAAGAGAAAAAAAAAACAAACAGAAACTTAAAGAAAAATAAAAGATAGAAACTCAAAAATTAGCATTACAAGAAATCAAAACATTATCATAGTCAAACTATAATTTTTGCTAATGTTTTATGTCTGACGGTCTTAGTAAATAAATTAGGCGATTACATACATAGTACATACATCCTTATAATTAGAGAGCGTCGGATTGGAGGGAAAGAAAATGGTGAAAGAGTAGTGTTTTGAATGTTCCAAGGGAAGAAGCATTGCGGATACGGGGGGGGGGAGGGAGTATAGAGATCGGAAAGACGAGATCTTGTATGCAGTGATTTGATAGCAGACTTGAATTTCAGGTTACTGTAAATAAAGGGAGGGTGACGGGTGTTGATAACTTGGAATACGTAGGAGCCTAGGAAGTACTTTCTGCGGAAGGAGGGGAAAAGCCAGTTTAAATCAGTGTAGAGATGCGAAACATGGGAACGTCTCGATGTTCCGAAGACAAACCTGATGAAGCAATTCATGATGCGTTTTAATCTGTCTTCAAGAACTGTCGAGAGCCCGCCATATATCACGCTACCATAGTCAAATTGGGGGAAGAAGATAAGGGAGGATACTAGAAGTTTGCGTGTGGGTAGGGGAAGGAGGTGACGGGATCGGTGAAATAGTTTTAGGATACCGATTGACCTTCGGGAGATTTGTGCAATATGGGATTTCCAAGAGAGGGTTTGATCAATGGTTAAGCCTAAATTTTTAACAGAGGAATGGAAAGTTATTGGATGACCATTAAGGAATAATGTGGGAAAGTTGGCATTTGAATGGAGAAGGGAATGTGATCCTATGGCAATTGCTTGAGTTTTAGCTGCGTTTAATGTTAATTTGTTCAGATTTGCCCAGGTACAGGTTTCGTCTAGGTCTTCCTGAATTTCGGCAAACGCAGCTGACATTTCGGATGGAGGAAAGGAGAAGTAAATTTGGAAGTCATCGGCATAAAGATGGTGGGAACAATGGTGAATTGAATGAGGAAGATCATTGATGTAGGAATTAAACAGTAGAGGGGAAATGCTCGAACCTTGAGCTACTCCTGACTGTAGAGTGAGGAAAGAGGATAGGCCTTGGTTAGGAGTGACAACTGCTTGGGTGCGGTGGGAAAGGAAAGATTGAAACCAAAGGAGGGAGCTGTGGGAAAAGTTCAATGATTTCAATTTGGAAAAAAGGATATTATCTAAGGAATCGAATGCTTTAGAGAAATCAAGGAGGATCAGGATGGTCAGTTCTTTTTTGTTCATCGCTGCTTGGATGTCATTGATAATTTTAATGAGTGCGAATTGTGTTGAGAAGCCGGGACGGAAACCAGATTTTTACTATGAAATCCTTGTTTACATATATATATATATAAAGTTCGTACTACTATGATGGTTAGTTATTACAATAAATTATAGTTTTTAATTTAATATAATTCGAACTTTTTAATTTTTCAAAGAGATCTATAAATATCCTGATGTATCATATTGACTGGGAGCCACTTTAACTGGGTACTAAAAAAATATTGAGAATTTTAAATCATAACTTTATGAATTAAGAAAATTATGAATTGAAAAAGCAAATAAAAATTACTTTTATGTTTTTTTTTACTCATCAAGTAAATCTGATGACATAGATAAAATGACACTTCACTTGTTTCTAAAGCAACTACCCATTGGTAGCACTTATGAAAGTCCTAAATAATGAAGTACTGTATAAGAAGGTCCCGTGGCCATCTTCTTTTCAGGCGCTCCAAAGGGTTATCGGGAATAGAATTAGGAGCAAGTTGTGATACTAATGGATTTGAATGGTTGTGGAGTTAGCTAAGAAAGAATAGATATCTGGTTTAAGCTACGTCAGAAACGTAAATTATATTAAGATCGTAATGGATAAGTTTGTTTGTGACGAAGTAAGGAGCATTAAGGATTTTTCTAAGGATTATGGATTGTAAGGATTGGATACGAGATGAAATGGATGTTTTAGTAGAGCATCAAAGCTCAACTCCGTACGTCCGAATTGGTCTAATTATTGTTATGTAAATGAGTGTTTTGTAATTAAGGTTTGAATGTTTGTCAAATAAATGTTGAAGTGGTCGAAAACGACTGGCAGTTTCTTGTCGTTTAGGTACTGTATGTGGATTCCAAGTAAGACGTATGTCCAGATGGAGTCCCAGGTAGCAGATCAGTTCAACGGGGATTAGTGGAACATCATTAAAGAATACTGTAGGGCAGGAAGTCGTAGGTTTACTACGAATGGAGAAGGTTATTTGATGGGATTTATTTGCATTTATTTTGATTTGATGACACGATTCTTGAAGTTTTATGAAATGGGATTGGAGTGCCAGATACTACTCTTATATATTCATAATAATTCTAGTTGTACTACAAAGGCTTTGAAAACCATCCCTCGTAGCATATCATTATCTACTAATGCATATGAGAAACGCGATAACATTTGGACTAAAGTTGTTTAAGAGTATGACGTAATTTACTTTTTCTCACGTTCCAAAATATTTGAAGATTTATCATCCCAAGATGTCCCCTCAACGAACTCCATAGCGGTAATCTCCTGGCCTAGAAAAATAGACTGCGATGACAGCCCCATGTCGAGGCTAAGCCTGTTAGCCCCTAACCTTCCCCCGATAATCCTCCTAGACCTAGATGCTTGGAAAGATAATGGCCGCGAAATCTTCTTAACTACTGCGGTAATTTATAACCCCACCAATGGGTCATCTTCGTCCTCTTCCTCATCCTCGGTCGCCATCGCCTTCTCCATCACAGGGGCTCTGTACACTGGCCAGGTATCGCCTTAATGATTATGTCGTTGGTGTCAATAATATACAATATTTATGTAATATGCTCAATCAATTTATTTGAATTAAAAGCTTCAAATACGATTTAACCTTTCAAGGACGAGCGTTTTTGATAAAAACGATTTCGTATATTTTTCATTGTTATTGCACATTAACTATTAGCTGGAGTTTTGGAAAAATGTTATTAAAAGAATAAGACCCAATAGGCCTTTCCCATGATAATTGCTCCGTAAATAAAGGATGTTTTAATTTTTCAATTTTATAATATAAACTCTTTTTTATTTTAATATATTTTTTTAAAAAAATTAATATACACCACAAACAAAAAAAATCATTATCTAATACAGGATTCACAATTTTCTATGAAACCCCGCAAAACATGAGATACACCAATATACGTCTTTATTTTTTTAGAGTCAAACTCTATAATCCTATCAGTTAAAAACCAATATAACAAAATTACAACTCTTATCGTTGGTGAAAATCTATTTCCAAAATTTTTCAAATTTCAAACTTTTTTTCTGATGTAAGAAGTGCTTCAAGCGTCGTATTTTGGGTTAAAAACAACACTGGCTCCTCTTGGAGAAGGGCTGCAGAGGTAAATGCGAATAAAATAAGGTTAGATGAGCAGGGTGTCCATTTGAGAGGGGTACGTTTGGTGCGATCACATGGACGAGCCAGCCCATGGAGGGTCAAGAAATAAATAAAATTAAAACATAAATATCTCAAAATAAATTTGTGAGAACTTTTACATAAGTAGCACAGAGCAAAAGAAAAATAAAATAAAAGCAATTATAGATCAGAAATAAGAAATAATTTCATTTTTCGGTTAGTAACTGAAAATATCATCCGCTCACACATATCTTACTGGTGTTCTTGGTGAGGGTTTATTCAAGTTTTCGACGATATACGTCCATGATACCTTCGTATTCTATCCTTTAAATCCAAAAAATATTTATGACATCCTTGCCCTTCGTTTTTCCATTCATTTTTCGGGTTCTAGATCTCAGCCCGTTGATTTGTATATATATCTGCTCATTGAATAGTAAACAAAAATTTGTATTTATGATAATCTTATTTGTTGGAATTATTAATTAAACGGCTGTTGACTTAATCGCTAAAGAGATGAAACAACCCTGAACCGATGCTTTTCCGTGGTAGAGGGAGGGATTCATTGTCACTGTTATTTATAGCAATTTACTTCTTATAGAATTTTTCTTTCGGTTTTTTGCAATAGAAAGGTCCCGTGTCTGCCCTAGGCTTCTGCCGAATAAATAACTGTATTAATCAAAAAATCTCTCTCTCTCTCTCTCTCTCTCTCTCTCTCTCTCTCTCTCTCTCTCTCTCTCTCTCTCTCTCTCTCTCTCTCTCTCTCTCTCTCTCTCTCTCTCTCTTTCTGTCACTATCTCCGTCACTCTCTCTCCATCTCTCTCTGGGAAATAATTACTGCTGTTCTTATCCTCAGCCTTTCAGTTCGTCCTTTGGGAGTATATCAACACGTGTTCCATTCCCTGCATTCTCCAACCTTCCGTTCTGTTTATACCGCCGGCGGTTTTCAACAAAGTGTTTTGTCTGGTACTTTACTGCTGCACTTTACGTTTCCCTGTGTCAGCCATATATTAAAAGATTTACAGTTATCAAGTAGCACATTGTTTTTTTGGTTTGTCTTACATACTTATTTATTATTGATCAGATACTAAGTAATTTCGATTCGACTGGTAGAACCGATGGAGTATCGATTGCACCCAAACGAGGAAGTTTCTATGACTTCTCAGAGACTATACTACACTATCCAAATTATTTAAAAGGGGAAATCATACAACCACAACCAATTTTGCTAGATACGGTTTCTATTCAGTTGATTTTTTTTTTCTTTTTTAATATTACATATCCTCTCAGGCCGTTGACAACAAAGCTTAATACCACACAGAGGACTGAAAGGCTATGCAGAGTTTCTTTGGATCGGAGATGTTTGACCAGGATAGCCTCCGCTCTATACCACCTTGGGGGAGGTAGGGAGGGAGGAGTGGAGTACACTCTCTGGGGGGACGATTCTTATCCTCAGCCTTTCAGTTCGTCCTTTGGGAGTATATCAACACGTGTTCCATTCCCTGCATTCTCCAACCTTCCGTTCTGTTTATATCGCCGGCGGTTTTCAACAAAGTGTTTTGTCCGTTTTATTTCTGTAGTATTTGCTGTCTATATAGCCAGAGTTTTTATTCAAATGTACATTTTTAAGGAAATAAAAGCTTCATATAATTAATTTTTATATTTTAACCATCTTAACCTATTTACGTCCACTGTTGCGTATACGCAACAATAATTTATTTTTTTTTTTATTGTTGTAAGTCCAAATATTTTTCCAGTTCACTATATTTGCTTATTATGTAACGTTTTTAATAAACTTTGTGATTTTTTAGTCCATTGAAAATAATAGAATTGGTAATTTTTTAAAGCTAATGAGTTGTGAGATTTAAAAGTTAATTTCAGCCAAATAAGGATTGCTCCAATTAAAATGTGCGAGGAATGTAAAATTACACCCAGATTGCTTTAAGGCATACCACAAACAAAAAAATTAAAATAGTAATATTTTTGTGAAAAATTGAAATTTTTAATTTCCTTGAAGTATTTTATGGTTTGAAAAATTGCAATAAACGTTTCCATAAAACTGTATTATTGCAGCGTTTATAAATATATTACCTTACCTATCTCTGAGTATACTCTACAGACCATTATATTATATATTTATGCTGCATAATATATATTATACATTATGGCTGAACAAAAAAAAAAAAAAATAATGTGGTTTATAACAAAGTTGTTTATAAAAAAAAACGTGGATGTGTTTTATAACAAATTTTCTAGGATTATTTTTTTATAACCAATAGTGAGCTGGGATCAATTTGGACCTGGGTTGTCCATCTTTGTCCACATTTTGTCTATAGAGCATTTTTTAAATTTGATTTTCATTTTACTGTTATTATTTCTATAATTTATTTATTTCGTTAATATATATGGTGGATGGATCCATAACCATCCATATTCTTGTAGCTATGAACAGTGGCAAACTCTATTTACTCTCTAACATATTTACTATATAAAAAAAATTATATCTGTTAAAAAATAAATGATAATGCAGTACTCATAAAAAAATAAAGTTATCATATGCCTTGTAAAATTATCAATCCAAGACTATTGCTTAAATAATCAATCTAATTGTAAGCATCACATGCTTTTGTATGGTATTAATATTAAACATCATCTCATTATATTTCGAATATATAATATTGAATAAAGCCTATAAATAAGAAATAGAATATGTGGAAAATTGCAGAAGTCCACTACCCAGTTTCATGTAACCAACAACATGGTGGTACCTAAGCTGTTAGTAAATTTGCTGAAATGTTTATATTTATTTATATTTCTTGAAAATAACAATACATTTAGACCATATACAAGGAAATTTCGTCCTAAATTCTCTAGCTCAAGACCCAAAGTTCAGTTCATTAACTTGGTTCAAGACCACTTCATTAGGCAGGAGTATCCGATTACTCCAACGGCTAAAAACAACGTTCGAGAGTTACAGGGAATTAATATGCATTAATCAAAATGTCGGGGAATACTTAGAAATTCACTACTATAGTGGAAAATAAATTTTTTAAAAATATCTAAAGAAATTATGGGAGGGGGTAAATTTCATTAGTATTTTTTATATATATTTTTTTAGTCGTTTATGCGTTCCTTTTGACCACAAATTA
The DNA here is from genome assembly GCA_003667255.2 of Euschistus heros. Taxonomy (NCBI): domain Eukaryota; kingdom Metazoa; phylum Arthropoda; class Insecta; order Hemiptera; family Pentatomidae; genus Euschistus; species Euschistus heros. The sequence goes on along the minus strand of RCWM02000098.1, from coordinate 1,071,534 downwards.
AGAATTATATGTTTTAAAAACACCTGAAATAGCATTATAAAATTTTGTAGTCATATACGAATTTTTCTCTACTAATAAATCTGTTAGCCATCTATAGCTTAGTTTGTAAAAAGTCGCCAGAACGTCATAAATCATACATCATACATCATACATCATACATGGAAATCATACATGGTTTATTTAAAACCTACCTCAATCTAAATCAAGATATAAATTTGTTCAGTAATATTGATACAGTAATCTAAATAATTTTTACTGAATTTGATATACGCTTTTAAAATTTATATTGTTTTGGTAGAACTTCATTTTGGGCATATTTAATGATTGTTTAAACCAAAAAATGTATTCAATGTAATTCTTATGTGATTATTATAAGAACTATTTCAATTTTTTTTTTCTTCTTGTTTAAAAGAAAAATGTATAGTACTTTATTTTATTTTACTTATTGATAATAATTAGTCCATTGTATTCATTTTTTATCTCCAATTTTATCATAACTTTGTTTTTTTATTCTGATTTACTTGAGGTACGCATGATGGTATAGAAGGATCAATACAATTAGGATTGATGGATTAATTGCCACTTCTAATGGAATTATTTTATTAGAATACTATATTCGAACGCTAAACATTCATATTCAGTTCTAAAAGCGTACAAACATTCCAACATAAATTAAATATATTAAATTCTGTTAAAGTGTCGTACATTTTTGTAGATATTTTTTTTGTTGAAATAAACATTTTTTGAAATCTTAGTGTATTTTCAGGACTGATGATCTATTTAACATTTAAAACTAGTTTTCAAATAAAAAAAAATCACGTAGTGCCCTTTGCTAATGCACGTTGTAATTTTGTCAACATAAGTGCTTTATTCATTGTGATGTCACTAGATTTAAAATTTAAAAAACTGGTGGAGGTGTTTGTTTATATGTTCGCAATAACCTAAGAGCAAAAATTCTTCTAAAATCCAGTTCTCTTGATATTCCACACCTTGAATACATGTTCACTGAAATCTCTTCGGAATCATTTTCCCTCCTTTACCTTATAGTTTACCGCCCTCCTCAGGTCAAATTCGACCCATCATTCGAATCATCTCTTTTTACTTATGTACCTCTGTATAATAATGTCATCATTGCTGGTGACTTTAATACTAACCTCCTCTCAGATTCTTCTGATAAAATGTATCTTATGGACTTGGTGTATTCTCTACATCTTTTTGCAGTACCTTTCCAACCCACCCATCACACCCAGTTCACAGATACGTTAATTGACCTTATGATTGTAGATTCTCAGAAAAACCTATTATCCTTCTCTCAAAATCCAGTACCTTTCCTCTCATGCCACGATCTCATCCAAATCTCCTATGACATATCTGTTCCTATCCTTATTCCTAAGAAAATATCTTGGAGAAATCTTGACCATATAACCCCAGATAAAATAGAATCCTTACTTGACGCACTATCCCATTCCTTGGAATCCATATATTCTTCCCCCTCAATTGACGAAATGGTGGAATGCCTAACATCGAATCTTTATACTGTCCTTAATCATCTTGCCCCTCTCAAAACCTCAATTATCCGACGACTACCAGCTCCATGGATTAACCCTGACATTAGAAATCTGATGAAGCGAAGAGATGCTGCCAGGAGACGTTTTAGGCGTACTAGACATTCAGATGATTATTCATCGTTTAAGCTTCTTAGAAACCTCACCCAGACCTCTTTACGCCGTGCTAAAGCACAGTATTTTCAAAATATCCTATCCCAAGCGCCTGACCCTAAATCTAAATGGAAAATTTTGAGAAAATTTGCAGTACCCAGTTCCACATCTGATAACAATTATCCATTCACTCCAGATGAACTTAATTCCTACTTTGCTGACCCCCACCCTAATGAACTCCCTGTAAACACCTTATCCTATTCTATTCCTCAAACCCCTTTTAATTCTAATAACTTTTATTTTCTTAATATTTCCCCTAATGACCTAATTGATTCAGTTTTTAAATCTCGTACCAATGACCATGGTTTGGATCAAATACCTTTAAAAATAATCAAACTCTGCCTTCCTGTTATCTTACCTGCCCTGCTCCACATATATAATTTCTCCTTACAAAACTCTATTTTCCCTACAGCTTGGAAAAAAAAGTCCTTGTCCGTCCATTAAATAAAGTTCCTTCTCCTTCCTCAGTTTCCCACTTTCGACCTATATCAATCCTATCAAATTTATCTAAACCATTAGAAAGATTAGCACATACCCAACTCACCTCCTTTCTTGACTATAAAACTCTCCTTAATCCTTTCCAATCAGGATTCCGATCCGGATACTCCACGCAGTCTGCTTTGGTAAAAATTACTCAAGACCTTTACTACTCCTTAGACCAACAGAATATTACGATCCTGATCCTTTTTGATTTTTCAAAAGCTTTTGATTCTGTTGACCATACAATCCTCCTCTCCAAACTCCATAACCTCTCAATATCTAATAGTGCGTTAAGCTGGCTTCATTCTTTTTTATCCAACCGTTCCCAAACTGTGATTATACCTGGAAAACCTCACTCATCTTCACTACCACTCTCGCGAGGAGTACCCCAGGGATCTTCTCTTTCACCTACCCTATTTTCTATTTATATTAATGACTTGCCGAATCGCATTCACTACTCCCAATATCATCTTTATGCTGACGACTTGCAAATATATTTATCCTTTCATCCTTCAAATATGCTAGAGGCGACTTGTAAGCTACAGAAAGACATAGATAGCATTAACCTTTGGGCAGTGGAGAATAAATTAAGTCTAAATCCAGAAAAAACAAAGGCTATTCTCATTGGGTCAAAACCTCACCTAAAGCTCTTCCCTACTATCCACTGCTTTTCTTAAAAAACCGTCCAATTCATTTCCAAAATTCCATTAAAAATCTGGGAATAACTTTCGATAAACATCTTGCATGGCATAGCCATATCTCTCAAATCACGAGAAAATCTATTTTTATTCTTAAGCAACTTTCACATTACCGTGATTCATTACCATTAAGTACTCGAAAACTTTTAGTATCATCACTTATTTTTCCTAACTTTGACTATGGATGCGTAGTATATGGAGGACTGTCTGATGAGCTCGAGATGAGATGTAAAAGAGTAATGAACTGTTTTATTAGATTTATTTTCGGGATCTCCAGACGTTCTCACATATCTCACAGGTATTCTGAAATTGGGTGGCTGTACCCCGGTTTTCGACGTCAATACTTCCTGGGTGCTCTCATATTTCAAACCTTGAAAACCAAAAAACCCACCTATATCCATGACCTCCTTACTCTGCGCTCCTCCATTCACCTCTTAAATACTAGAACCCAACCCATCAACCTATACACTCCGGCGCATCGAACTGCATCCTTCGAGAAATCCTTTATTATCCGTGCTTCCTCGTTATGGAATTCATTGCCCATCACAATTCGAAAAATATCCACTCTTACTTCCTTTAAACATCATTTATTCCTTTACCTCCTGGATCTTCAATCTTCCGAGCTAATGTAAAACGTGAACATTTATGTAATATACATTATAATAGTATACATAAGATGTATCATTTTACAAGATGTCACAGTTATCTTGTAACATATAATTTAATTCTTTATCAATTTTTATTATTATCTATTTTATTATTTATTATAATTAATTATCAAAGCCAGATGATTGTCCTATGTACTGTAATCATATGTTATTCTTAGGGGACAAGTAGTCTAGTAATTAATTTTTTTTTAATAATGCCGCGGGGGTCACAACTCACGGAAATTGAGCAGCAACGAATAATGGACTTAGGGAGAGCTGGGATGACCCAGAGGCAAATTGCTCATGAGATAAACCGCTCCCAGGGAGTAGTCAAAAACTTTTTAAAGTGCGGCCCTGAAAGAAAAAAGAAAAGAAGTGGAAGGCCTCCAAAAATTTCTAAGCAGGTGAAACGGGCAGTTTTGAGAGAAATTTCGAAAACAGGAGCTTCTTCTGCACAGATTGTGAGGCGATTCAACTAAGGATGTAATGCTAGTTTGGTGAGGAAGGTGCTGAATCCAAGTTCTTCAAATATAAAATTATGAGAAAACCACAGCTTAAAAAACATCATTTGCAGCGACGATTGCAGTTTGAAGAAAGACATATCCAAGACAGCAATAAATGGTCAAGAGTTATTTTTAGTGATGAAAAAAAATTTAACATTGATGGCCCAGATGGAGTTAATTACTACTGGCATTACCTTAGAAAAGAAAAAAACTTTTATCACGAAGAACACATTGGGGTGGAGTAATGGTCTGGGCTGCATTTAATGAAAAGGGAAAGTCTCAAGTTGCATTCATTGCTGGCAAAATGAATGCTGTCAGGTACCAAAATGTTTAAGAAGAGTTCCTTTTGCCGTTTATTACAATGTTAGAAGATGAAGATCCCATTTTTCAACAAGATAATCCGCCAATTCATACAGCACGCTCATCAAGACAATGGTTTGAAGATTTCAGACTTAATGTTTTGGATTGGCCAGCTCTTAGTCCAGATCTTAATCCCATTGAAAACTTGTGGGGAATCATGTCTAGAGAAGTCTACGACCCTCAGAAACCAGAAATCCAAAACATTGATGAGCTCAAGGAAAGGATCACACAAGCTTGGGAAAACATACCAGAGAGCACTTTACTTAATTTAGTAAGAAGTGTTCCTAAAAGACTGTTGGAGTTTATTAAAAAACATGGTGGAAGTTCTGATTATTGAAACGAATTTACTCATTAAAGAGACATTAAAGTTTTGAGTTTATACTTTTTCGCAGGTGTATTTTGTTATTTTGCCCCAGTTGTACCTAATTCTAGCCATTTGATGAAATTATTTATTAAAATTGTAATTAATCATTCACTGTATACATTAAATAATATATTTTGTTACTCAGATTCCAAAAATTCAAGACTTGAAGAAGTTTTTTTTGTCTTGAGTTTATATTTTTTCACAGGACTGTAGGTTATAATGACAAAAGTAGTAGCAGTAATTGCAATAGAATCAAAGTATAACCTCCTGTCGTGATTTTTTGTAATTCCGTTATTCTAATCGATTTTTTTTTTAACCAAAGTTTAGTTGATGTAAATGAAAAAAATTTGCAAGCTTTTAAAATAATAGAAAAAAGTTGTTCATCTTTTCTACGCCATTGAAGTAAAAAATATGTTCCAAAGAAAAACATTCATCTGTTTGAACTATATATTTATTCAAATATTTCTTTCGACTGATGTCTTTGACACTCAGTTATCAAGATATTTAAGATTCAGAAGTCGCAATATTCACATTTTTCATTAGATTTAATTATTTTATTTAATGAATTTATTTCACTTAGCACAGCTTTTAATATCAATATATACTTTAAAAAAATATATATAATTATTATTGTAATTTAAAACGCAATTTAATTAATTGTGTGCAGGTGAGTGATCGTTAATGACCATTAAACAATTTTTACCTTTAATGTTAAACAACACATTGATCATGAACATAATGATCCACTGGATGAACATGGGAATCCACTGGAATATTCTAATCCTGAATCTTTTAAACAGATCTTAGCACTCCTTGATATGTCATGTATAACATCTAAAATGGTCTTAGACACTCAATTCAAATTTATCCTCAACCAGATACCTTTCCATCCATTATAAAATCCGTCACATTTATAATAATAAAAAAAAAAAAATAATTCTTACTATTACCACAGCTATATTAAAAGAACCGCATAGAACATAAGGCCATAATAATTTCTTAATATTTGGATGTTGTAAACGGAGTTTTCCTTACCAAAATTCCAGGTGCTAGGAACCGCTGTAAATTTTTACGGATAATCGCTTAACCGTTATAAACAGAGTTAATAGAGAAGAGATAGCGTATAATCGGGGCTCAGATATTATTTTACAATATCGTTCAGCCGTAATTATGTCTAAGTCCGTAATAAGCCGAGAAGCTGGGGCTTAAATCTTTCGAAGCAGCTGGGATCCAGGAAACTGTGGGAGTTGCTTGGTTTTGATTAATTTTAATTGGTTCAAAGTTGAGAAAAAGTTATAATTCCAGGCTGGATAAGAAAATGTGTAATTAGTCATGAAAGCCTGTCAGGATCGAAATATCTTCTCGGCATAATTTTGATATATATTTAGCAAGAATTAATTTTACAAAATTAGACTCTGTGATATATAACCGAATGATTGAAATAATTAATTTATGTAATTTATCAATTAGACAATTAAATTTTATCAGTTTAATGTAAATTACTGGTAGTGGAAACACGTACGGAAGTTTCCATTTCTTCTTCCGACCATTTCATTTCTTCTCAAGGTACTTAAGAAATTAATTATTTATGAAGTGCTCGCACCAATATTTCTTTTTGAAATATGGGCCTTTTCAATGAGAATGATAAATTATTATAAGATATACTTTTTCTTTGTTTCTCCTAATACATCAAATTTACACTGATATAGACTTGAAAGTATATGAAATTCAATGTGTTGTAAAATATAGCAATACGTATTTTATAATTTTAAATGGCCAAGAAACATTAAAATTTGTCCTTACCTTTTTAATAATATTTATCATTCTAGAAAAACAAATACTATAACAGAAGCCGTCTATTACAATAACCAAGATAATTGTTCCTATGGAAATCGAATTTTTTTTCAACAGTCTCCATTTGGTGATTTACTTACATTTACTGTAGGTTTGAAGCTGATTTAAAGCCAAGCTGTTATTATATTAAAAAGGCATAACTCCCCATTTGCTTTATTCAATTAACTACATGTTTCAGAGCTTGTCATGTTGCTCCATCTTCAGGTTCTACAATCATTATGTTATGTCATTTTACAATTCTTTACTATATTAATACATCACTTAACATTTTTGGTTTTTTTATTACCTAACACTGTGATATTCTCACTGGTCATCTCATCTACACTGACACCACTGGGCAATGTTCAATTATTGTTTTGTTTATTTATTGTCAGCTTCTGGCCTATTCATTTAGTTCCTATTTTACCATTCCATTTCCATTCTATTAGTTGTATTGTCACTACTATTTACATTTTTATTACTTTTATTTATTAATGATTTTATTCTTTTTATGGACTATTTATATTTTCAGTCTATCTATTAATTTAGCATAGTTTGTACCAATTTTATGTGTATCAGTTTTGTAGTTTACTGCCTGGTCTATTGTTTTATTTATATAAATTGCTTCCATTATTTTTCTATTTTTGGTTTTATACTCATGATTTAATATGGTTATATTTTCAAAGTCAAATTCATATTTGAATTTGTTTGTGTGTTGGTACAAACTATGCTAAATTAATAAATAGACTGAAAATATAAATAGTCCATAAAAAGAATAAAATCATTAATAAATAAAAGTAATAAAAATGTAAATAGTAGTGACAATACAACTAATAGAATGGAAATGGAATGGTAAAATAGGAACTAAATGAATAGGCCAGAAGCTGACAATAAATAAACAAAACAATAATTGAACATTGCCCAGTGGTGTCAGTGTAGATGAGATGACCAGTGAGAATATCACAGTGTTAGGTAATAAAAACCAAAAATGTTAAGTGATGTATTAATATAGTAAAGAATTGTAAAATGAGATAACATAATGATTGTAGAACCTGAAGATGGAGCAACATGACAAGCTCTGAAACATGTAGTTAATTGAATAAAGCAAATGGGGAGTTATGCCTTTTTAATATAATAACTTGATATTAATCTCCTTAAATGAAACAATAAAAGCCAAGCTGTGTTATTATAAAATTTTAATTTTCAAGTGTCATTTCTTTACAAATTACGAAAATTATATAATTCGAAGATATATTTATTGATTGTGATATAGTTATTATTAACTCACATTAGAATATTACCAGTAATAATAATATTATTTTTAAATTAATGAGTTACACTAGAATCACGTGTGACCTTAAAGCTGGAATATTAATTAATATTAATATTAATTATCAATATTACTGAATAACAATAATAACTATTAACGAGAGGTCACGGAGGGTTACAGTTGAAACCCAGGAAGTCCCCGTGGCTGGTCTGTTTTTTTATGATGAATCATGTTTCATATTAAAAAAAAAAAAAAAAATAAAGAATGTGAATTGTAAAGTTATTTTTAATATATGTTCGTAATAGAACGTGACTCTATAATATTTTGATAATCTAAATAAATATGCAAATTTTATTATTTATGTAAAATGCATTGGCGTTGTATTTTAAAACCTCGTTTATGTCCGATACACAATTTTTTAAAGAAATATTTTTATGAAATACTAGAAACTAATAAACACAAATGTAATGTATTAATTCAATATATTACAGGTCCCTTGATCTATGAAGTATTTACTGTTTGGGATGTACACTGAGTGAGTGCAACATGTATCCAGCAACAGGGACACTTGTTGATGGAATTTACTCGCTTCCAGGAATTCAATTAGTCCAGCCAATTAACTAACAATTACGGACGTTGATAATATAAAAAAAATAATCAAATAAATTTTGTATCTCATAAATTTTATAAAGCATTACCCGACACCACGCCAGATAAGAGAAAACGGAAATCATCGATTTTTATACTAAAAAAAATAACGTAATAGAAAAAACTAACGCTTACGCAGCGCATTTAAGGAAAAAACAAAACAATTTATAGTAAAAAAAAAATGTTTTTATTAAAAGGTTTTCTGTGATTACTCCAGCATTTACTTAATAAGCGTTCCAAACTCCTTATTAGACCCATTTGGACATGCAAAGCTAAGCATTGGGGCTCCACTTAACCTTCCTATTCTTCTCGTAAACAATCCTTACAATTCTAAATCCTCAATGTTCCTTATTATGTCACAAATGAACTTATTTATAACAATCTAAATGTCTCATATGTAGCAGATTTGGCCCAACAGAGAAACCTATCCTTCCAGTACAAGCCAGATACCTCGGCGCAAAGTTACTTCTCTGAGGGAAGAAGTCTAAGGAAGCATTGCTCCTCCTAAACAAATCAATAAACGAGGATAATTTGAAGTTGAGTTAATAGGCTGATTGAAATCCAAATAATTTTGGATAACGTATAAAGTTTTATCCACCTATGTGCAAGTATATTGACGAATACTATTAGAATTTTGCCTAGTTATTGGTTTAAATTTTTTCAAGTCATAGTGTTCGTTTTTATATTTTAACAATTTTTTTTCTAACTATTAGAGGTAGCATTTTCCCAAAAGTGTTTCTCCAAGAATCTGTTTACAATCTATTTTATAGGTATCGTTTTTTTTCTTGTTTACTAAAATTATATATGTTTACGTTATTCAGGCATGTTTTAAGTAGTACTATGTTTATATGTAATATTCTTTTGGTATGTTCTTGTATTTTCTATCGTTCCTCTATAAAGCATTAAAAATTGTGCAATTTTCTTTCTCATTTCAATGAAAACATCTTAATTTACAATCGTTTCATTTAACAAAATCCTTAAAAACAGATAAAAAAAAATCACTAGGCTAATCTCCAAACACTATCAAGAAATGACTTGCATCTCATAACAACTATCAAGCTTTGACTTTGCTCCAGAATACGTTTCTAATGTTTTTTTAATTGAAAAAATCATGGTTATCCGGTTGACTTTGCACCAAAGTTTAAAAACAGTAAAATTAATTATAAGTTTTGTAAATTATGCATTTCCAAGATTATGCGATGAATCAACAGCATTTTTAAGCTAATTATTCAAAGCGAAAATTTTAATACATGCATTTTAAACATTATTTAAAGGTACTTAAAGAATGGAGTTCAACAAAAGTGGTGCAAAGTCACTCCGCATTACGGTATACGAATTATCTTCAAGACCAACCAGGACGGGCGCGCGTATCTCACAGATACCACTTGTATATAATAAGAATATCTGCCTTTCTAATCACCATATCTAAATTATAAAATATATTGGCTATATTAATTGGTATTGTTTGCTAGTTATATCTCATTGGTTTATAACAAAATAAAAAATAAAAAGTCAATTTAAAAATAAACATGTTTTATTTTATTACACAGATTTTTTTTTCACAGCTTTAAGGAACTCCGTAAAAGCAACAAAATTAAATCAAATAAACGATACGATGTACACAATTATTCTTACGAACTAGTTCTATAAAAATCGCAAAATTACTTATGTAATGTAATTACTTGTAATTACTTATTACAAGATAAAATACAATCATTATCAACATTTTTTGAATGCTGCCAACAAATAACTTCCTACATATCTCAAAATTCTCAAACAGGTTATTCTCGTTGTTTTCGCTTGTAAATATGACTTACAGTGATATAAAAAAAAAAAAAAATTGTATGAACAATATAAAAGTAAATAGATAAAATGATGCAATCATTAGATCGTGCGTATCTGACTCATACAAGTCCGTTTAATTTCAGTTGTTTAAATCAAGTGTAAATTCAATTTATATGTTACTTTAAATTACAAACTTCACAACAAATAATTTATATTAAAATATTAAGAGTCCATCCACTGATTGTGACACACAAAACCCATTTTTCTATATTACTGTTTGCCGTAGGAATTCTCAGTCAATTATATCCTAAACTATACTGTGCCCTAAACGGAATAGAATCAAAGAAAATTTAACGAACATTTCCGATGTGTATCTGTCAGATATGCGCGCTTATTGGAAGGTAAAATTTGTTTCAAGTAGAAACAGAAAAACCGGCTACAAATTATCGGGCACACATTTAGGCGCTGCAAAAAACTTTTAGGTACTTAGGGCCTATTATAACAGAAAAAAAATATATATGAAATCGGAGATCAAAGCAAGAATAGCGGCTGGCAGCAAATGTCTTTTTGCCCTTAGCAACTTTATGAGGTATCGAGAAGTGGCTCGATCTGCCAAAATCGCTGTCTACAAAACTGTAATAAGGCCGCTTGTGACTTATGGAAGCGAGTGTTGGGTGTTGGCTCAAGAGACTGAGAGGTTGCTGAGGATTTGGGATAGAAAGATCTTTGATCCGGTGAATGAAAACGGGAATTGGAGAATGAGAACCAACCTGGAACTGGAACAATGATCGGTGAACCCGACATCATTTCTACAGTCAAAGTAAGCAGATTAAGGTGGCTCGGTCATGTAAAAAGGATGACGGAAGATAGACTTCCAAAAAATATGATGAACAGCAGGTCAGAAGGAAAACCAAGGCTGAGGTGGTTGGACAACGTCGAGGATGACCTGAGAAGACTGGGAGTGAGAGGTTGGTAGAGGAGGCGGAAGATAGGCAGGAGTGGATGTCGGTACTGTGTAAAGCCAAGGTGCGGCTAGGACTGTAGTGCTCAATAATAAATATAATAACTAGTAATAATAGTAGTACATAATAATTATGTTATAATGGACTCCCTGGGAATAATCCACCACCACATATATGGTAACTGATGGTTTGGGAAGAGATGGAAAGTATATACAATGAATGGAAAATGGGTAGAATGAGATACATTCACAAGATATATGTTGCATGTTTATCCTAGTTTTTATATAGTTATTATTATTGTTATTAGTTATTGATATTAGTTATATAGTTATTGTTATTGTTATTAGTTATACAGTTATTGTTATTTATGTGAATAGTTTTATATTCATTTTATATATTATATTTTATATTGTTATCAATAAGGTTTATATTATCTTTTTAATATTTTAAATTTTGTTTTTATTTTATTTTATATTCCGCATGGATTGATCATTTTAATATGTAGATTCTTATATTTTAAAAATAATGACTATTACGGTTTTTTTTTTTTGGTATGTCATATTTGGATTGATTAAGTATGCTGTGTTTTTTTTGCAACCCATTTAAAATGGGCAGCACCACTTAATAAAGTGTTTCTCTCTCTCTAGTCTCATAACCACATTCTCTCTTATACACTGCCAGTAGGATGGGAGCCAGCCATCAACTTCATTTTTCTTAGTTTTGTTTTTTCTAATGTTGATCCTACATTTATTGTTTTTGGCTCTCTTAAAACAAGCATGTGAATCGGTTGAGACAAATTTATCACGAACTAGTAACTAGGCATAATTATTTCTGCTGCTGCTGTTCATGTAATTTTTCTTGCAATTTTCCTACTTCCTCTCCAGGAATGGCTTAATAACTGATGAACAAAAAAAAGAAAACAAAAAGATTGCTTAAGTAAGATTCAGTAATGTGTTTTATGAAGTGGCATCCTTGAATAATAGAGATGCCAGATTAAATTTTAAAGGGCCCTAATTGGAACTTTGTTATAAAAGATAATTTTAACACAATTTTGTTGGTGAAGAGATTATTATTATATATTATTATTATTATTATAGATTATTTAGGAATAATACTCACAGATGTTTTATTCCTAAACTATCAGCCACACTATCCGGTAACGAAATAAAAGATAACAAACAAATAAAAGATAGAAATACTCAAAAGAAAATAACTGATTTTTACATCAATAATAATAACAAAAATACAATAGAGCATTTAAAGAATAATATAGATTCAATAGACAATATAAATAATACACTAAAAATGAGAAATAATATAAGTAATCCGAATATGTTCCATAGAATAACATATATACCAGGACTCACCAATAAGATAATTAATAAACTCAAGTAATTCGATTTAAAAAAAAAACAGCCCCAATTAATAAAAACAAAATCATTAACACCATAAACAGGAAAAACAAGATAATATACCCTATGCAAAAAAATAATTTAATCTATAAAATTGAATGCATAACATGCAATAATATATATAGGAGAAACCAAACAAAAACTTGAAAATAAAATCAAACAGCACAATTCAGATACCAAAAACATAAAAAATATTAAAAAGACAGCATTGGCACAACATGCCATAAACACTAATCACAAATTTAATTTTTAAAAAAGCAACATTTTATTTTATGAAAAAAACAATTAAAAAAGAAAAAAATTAGAATCCGTTTTTATAACAAAAAATTTGGACAAAGCTGTAAATTTCAAAACAGACAAACAAAAACTAGGAGGCCACTATGCACTATTAATAAACAATTTAAAGATTTAAACTTAACCTTTAGACCTCATTGCAGGCAATGACAGTGATGGATAATCTGTGATCCATAATTAAATGTTCTAGAGATTTGTCGTTATTTAAGGTAATTATAATAATTAAACAATTGTCATAATGACAATAATAATTTTTGCAAAATTATAGCAGTGTAATAGAACAGTATACATTTTTTCATATTTGTATTTATTTATTTTTTATATTTATATTGTTTTAATTTATTTATTCATTTAATTTTAAAAATATGTAGAAAAATGACAACAAGATGTAATACTAGTGACAAGACTTTTTTAGTCGTAAAAATTTTGTTCTTCAGACAGATCCAAATGTAATAGGACACAGAATGGTAATTCATTCATTATCTATAATGTGTATTTAGATGAACATTAGTTCACATTGTCAATACTTTATTCGTATTTATCGTCTATATATGTTTTTGCATGTTTTAGGGCTTGAAAATGTGGCAATAGCCATGAAATGTTTTTAAATAAATCATGATGGGAGATTATGTTGCTATTTAATACACCTTATAAAATAAACTCTCCTTTGGTTATATATATTGTATAACATGATTCCTAAACTTTTTTTTCTGGATTAAACTTTTATTGATTGAAAAACAAATATATATAGAAATAAAAATTTCATTGTGATTCAGTCTTGAAAAAGAATGTTTTGTTCATTGGAAAGAACAATTAGATGTCTTTCAGGACCAGGGGACAATATTCTAATTATCCTTTACAGCAAAAATATCTTCTCGTAATTAAAATGCTTTTATTTTGACAGTTACTGTCTGCCACAATCAAGGGCAATAAGTAATTGTTCTCTGAAGTACACATTTATTCCTTATTTATGAAATATATTATAAAACAATTTAATTCAATTAAAATAAATTAAAAATGATTGCTCAATTGAAAAATAAGAAAATACGATAGATAATAAATAAAAAACTAATTAAACCAATTAATACATATTTGTTTTCAGCAAATATAGCTGATACATTTTTCGGGCCCAGCAGAAAATAAAATACACCTTATCCCCTTGTGGGAATCGAACCAACTTACCTGACGTGCCCCGAGACCCTTTCCCCAACGCCATATTGTCCCCTATTTTATTTTCTTATTACTTCTCTACATTTTTTATTGTTTTAATTTATTTATTTTTCTTTTTGTATAATAATTGTTGTATTTGATTTCCTTGTAAGATACGAATGCGCACTTATAGTTCTATTACTTGTTACACTTAACTGTGGTTCATTGACAATATTTCATATTTTTTCACTAAAAATAAGTTCCACTCTCCTATTCATCATCCCTTCTATGTTCCACATATGAGGATGTATTCCACTCTTTGTCTAATTTAATGTTCAGAACTTTTTGAAGCCGTGATGCACATAAACATCCCCAATAATCCATTTCCAGGCCTACAAGTTTTTTTGCCTGACTCTCTTCTAGTTTATGACTTGATTGTAATATTACAAAATAAAAGTATAAAAACATAATAAACATAAAAACATAACCACTACCTGTGGTGTAGTGGTTAGCATAGCAACCTACTAAACCTTCGCAGCCCGGCAGATGATCTTAGGATTTTTTAAAGGGAGTCCTTAGCTAGGGGTCCCGAGCCTGTGCGATGTCAGGTACTCGTTAAAGTTCCCTATCCTAATTATACCTGGATAGGCAAAATTTAGGACTCCCACCGTAGCATCGTCCGATTAGCCATTGCAGCATAAAGTGACGTCAAACGAAATAAACAAACAAAAACTTAATAAAATATTATTTAATGGAGTTTCACAAAAAAAAATATATAAATAAGGTATTGGATTCCAAAACCACTTAAGACAAATTTCCAAATTTATAATTTCTTTGTTTTTCTTCTAGATTATCTTTAGGTGAATGGTTTTATATTAAAAGCAGTTAACTCACATTGAAAACAAAAAATAAGGCCTTTTCCTATTTCAGTCAAACTTTAACGTTTATAGACCAGCTATGAAAAAAATTATACGCTTCAAATACAGTATCATATAGATCTGTGAGCCATCAGCTGTTTCTTCCCATAGTTAATCAATAGAATATGATTTTTTTTCTAGTACAGTTATTTATAATAAAAATATAAATTTAAACTTACAATGAAGAATAAAATAAAATACTCGTATTTTTTTTTTTTTTTCGTAAAATATAATACTGTTTATATCTCTTTATATGGTTTGAGAAGGAAGACATGTTGGTTGATCCTACGTCGTATGTTGTTCTTAAGAAGAGGCGATGATGACACTCGGAAAGTTTCCGGGTTCCAGAAGTTTATAGAAGAGAAGCTCGGAAGTGGCTCTCAGCTCAGGGTGTTTCTGATTACATTAGGAAGTTTGGCACTGGATGAGAGATGAAAAGCCGTGTGGTCCACAGCCCGTTGGCTAACACTGAACGAATGAGCCTGATAAGCTGAAAGTACGATCCACAACGCATTCCCGATGCCTTTTGTATCCTTCGCACTTGAGTAACTAAAATGTCGGTAGGCCTGGAAGATTTCCTTTCTCTCTTTCACACACACACACACACACACACACACACATACACTCTTTTCAATCTCTCTGTAATTATTTTTCTCTTAAGTCAAAACTTCAAACTGTTTTACTACATATGTATATATATTATCAGATAAAAATTTATTGATTTTTTAAGTGTTTATGTCCTCATATACTTTAACCAGGGCATGTTTAATGCATTAGGATTGTTAAAAAATTTTAATTTAATAAGATTTAGCCGTATTTAAACTTCCGATATGAGCGCATTATAGGGCCCTCTCCGACAATGGCCGCCGCCAGTATTTAACAAATACCATTTGTTTGTAATAAGCGTATCTGCTATTTTAAACGCCATTTCTGTATTACATACATGTTTAAAAACGCAGATATGACAATTGGTATAGCTCATGGTCTTATAAAAAAGTAAAAGTGTATTAAAAGCGTGTTATCTTTTATCACACTTCTTTTTTCACAGCTTCTTAAAGAATTCAGCAAAGATTATATAAAAAACGGATAGCTATACAAAATTATACTTAAATACTAGTTCGATAAAAATCGCAAAATTAATTAGGAGAAAAAACCACAATCATTGCGAACAATTTTAAATCCTGCAAACGAATAAACTGCCTGCCTAGCTTCATAACGGATGGTTCTCGTTTTTTAGTTTATAAACTTGGCTCTAAAAATCTATTTTTAGGAGGATCTTGAATTTTATATTTTTTTCTTCTTGTTTGTCTTGATGCTCTTTTGCAAGCCCCACTTTTTGTTTAATTTGTTACGAAGTTATCCTGTCACTTTTACACTTCTCCTTTGTGAGTGTTTCTGTACAAGTTCAACAAAGTTTTCTGACATATCTCTTCTCTTATTGTTAAAGTAAAATAATATTTAAAAAAAATTAAATAGATAGAGTTACATTATTACTGAGTTACAAAATGCTACAAATTTCTTCCTTACTGTTTGCTGTTGAATCCTCGGCCAAGACTAGGATTGGTTCGAAAAAAAAAGTAAAAAAAAAGAGGAATAATTTCTGGAGAGGCATGCCTCGTCAAATGCAAAAATGTTATAAATCACATTAATTTAAAATTTCGTATATTTATTTATTTTTAATAGTGCTTACATTTGTTTCATTTTATTTTAGTAATAATACTAATAAGTTCTATAAGAACTTGTTAAACTATATGGGGAAGTAAACAACTGAAGGAGAACGAAGCAGAAATATATTGCTTGGAATTTTTTACTACCAATGTAAATGTATATATATGCTTTATCTAGTTCTTAACCTAAGACCCTTTATGGGTTGTATCAGCAAAGGATTTTTTTTTTTTAATTAATACTTAAATATTGTTTTACTCATTAATATAAGTTATAGGGTTTTATTTATGGTGTACTATTTGAGGGAAAAAATTAGTCTTGCTCTTGATCAGTACTTGAAAGAGTTAAAACAGTATGTTGTGAAAATAATTTATATTACCTTTAGCAGTTTTTAAAAATGATTATTTTTATTTATTGCAATAAATTAAAATTTTTTGTGAAATATTCAACATTATGATGTTGAAAAACGTAAATTTTTTCTACTACAATTTTCTCTATAAGAATTAAAAGGAATTTTCAGAGCCCCTTTAAGATATTATTTGTCGTTTATTCGACCTGTTATAATAACAGACTGACCTAAATCGTACATTTATAAAGCTCATGAATCATTAATTAGTTGTAAACCCCTGGTTGTGCATTCTAATGAGCTCTAAGTCCATTCATTAGCGACGAAAGAGTTATATTTATTCCCTGTCTTCAGGTTGTTTGAACTAAGGTTCTGTCAGTTTATGTGTTGTTTAAGGGCATACGTTATTCAAGACCTCATATCAGGTTGTCATCTTAATAGTTGGTTGACACTGTGCAAACATAATGACCAATCAAAACTAAATCAATATTTCTTTTTTGAGAGAGGTTAAATATTTATGGAATCTATTTTATTATGGAATATTATGAAACATTTTTTTTTTTTAAAAAGCAAACTTTTATCAGATAAAATCCAACGTTTTCCAAATGAAAGGTTATCAAATATTTAATAGTTTATGATAATCAGTCGCGTTCTCAAACTGCTCTGCCACCTACTCTCCAACACCAGAACACCTACACTCGGATAAACTGATTCTTGATTAACCTTGGTCTCGATCAACCGTGCCTTATATTATTTAATTGAATTTTATTAAGTATTCTTTTTTTTTTTTCTCAAAACATTCGACTGCTAACAAGACATTAGGGAATCTTTGCACGAGCATTACATCGGAAAGGATAGAGAATGGGTAAGGCGGTCTACTGGGAAACAAATCATTTATAATTCCTCTTGCAGAAGGGTTTGCTGGGTTGGATAAGGCAAAATCGATGTATTATCCTTCGACTTGATAGTTTTTAGGCAATAGATCGTGGGGTGGCAGGTAGAATATCGGCATTTAAACAAAAGCAGTTTTTTATTTTTTTTCAAGCCGCAATCTTTTTTTGCTTACATATATGTAATAATGTTATCGAATAGAATAGAACAACAAATTATTATGGCAGTTCCTTAAAAATAACAAATCAGTACAGAAAGAAATAAAAGTAGTTACTTTTGAATATAGATATATGAATTGGAATAAACTAAATACGGGATTTAACAATATTTATTTATTTTCTATAATTTAATTTGCTAAATTACATCATATGTTCCAAATACAGATCCACATATTTTCGGATTTTTGTTGACTAAAAGAAATTGTCGTATTATATTAAAATTATTGAAGGCAAATATGAGCTCAAACAAATTGTTGTAATATGAAAAGTCACAAAGTACATTTAAAATTTATTATTAATATCTTATATATTTTTAGTCTCATAAACATGATACATGGTAACAATGTAGAACTTCATTTTGGATACTTCTTTAGCGTAGAAACTTGAATAAAGGTAATCCTAGAGGTAACCGGATTTTGTGTAACTTAATATTATAATAAAGAAGCGCAGGTTCATAGAATAGTTGAAATGTCCATTTTTAATTTCCTCTTTTCTTATATGCTTTCAAACGAAAACTATCAACAAGAAAAAGTAGCATTAAAAAGTTTTACAACTTTTTATAAAAAAAAAAAAATATCCGTATATACGTTACATTATTTATTTCTTTTTTTTTATTATCTGTTTAAAAATACATAATTTTTGTCAAAAGCTTCAATGAAAATGTTAAAGAAATCTTAGCTTAAGTAAATCTTTTTTCTTATTCCATTTAGCTTTCAAATTCATGGTTGTTTCTTTTTTTTTTCTTTTTTTTACTGGACTTACAAAAACTAATTTAAAACTAATCCGCTTAGTCAGAACTTGTCTCTTATTATTTTTTTTCCTAGAAAAAGTTGTTAAGGATAATTTTAAAACGAAAAAGGGGTAATTATAAAATATTTAACCTCCGGACATTCCTCCTTCCCCCTCCCTTGCTTGTGCCTGTAATCTCAGCCTGGACTTAAAAAGTCATTTGCATGAGATTGATAAGTTTTATTTCTTCGGTTTCATGTTTGTTCATGTGTTTGTGTGTGTGTCTGTGATAATGGATATAGACATATGCTCAATCAAAAACAAAATAATTCAGATCTTCGATCAACGGCATTTATACCTGTAACGGACATTTCTAAAATATAATTTAAAGTTTAATACTTCAATTACCCTTTTAGAAAGACAGGAGTAATACCTTTATATATAGTTATTGTTTTAGGCTAAACGTAGATATCATAGAAGAGAAAATTCCTGGTACATATTTTTTTAATTTAATTAATTTAACCTGGAAATAAACGTACAATGAAACTGCTAGTGGCCACTTGAGCCCTGAGGCTTCATGCAACATGGTAATGGGTGGATGGCATGAGGGAGGCAAAGTGACCAGACTTCAGAATTCGAATCGGTTATTCCCTTTATTTTAACACGTTTTTCCAAAACCACTGGGGAGCCCATCAATTTCGTTTAGCAATATTTGTCACTAATGTATTTTTTTTTAGAACAATTTTATTTTGAAATACTTTACCATTCTTAATATATTGTTTGAAGTAGGCCATGCTCAATTATAATTTTACTACCAATGAATCACAATATTGAGTTGGATATGTGTATAAAAAAACAACAAGATATTTTAAAAAATATTTATTCGTCATAGATGTAAATGAACTGCCAAGGTTATGTTAGATTTTATTTATTTATTTTTTTAATATATAAATACTTTAATTTTTGATATTCTTTTATAAAATTTGTCACAATCTATTAAATACTACATATTTTGAGTAACATCATTTTGTTCTAGCCTTGATGAATCAATTACTATGAATAAAATGTTCCAATCTTAACACTAAAATAATATAATAGTTAATCAAATTCAATCAACGCAAACACCCAAAAAAAAAATGATTGAAAACCTAGCCATTTTGCTGCTAAAGTACAAAAACTTTTGGGGTAGTTACCTCTATTTTATCCCCATCGGATCATCGTCTGTGTTTATAAGTTCACGATATGTCTATACAATCACGTTTTACGATACAAAAATTGTATCAAAACCTATCCAATTATCCGTACATTCCTCTTTTCAGATTAAAACAGCAGTGACCCCGAGATCTACTATAGAATTTGGCAATGGAGTCCTGGCAATGACCAGTATCACCTCTCATACCTGAAATGCTATACACACGTGTAAAAAAACAATCCATGGATAATACCTCAGAATTGTCCTATTTAACATTCACTCATAGACTATGAAAATATCAATGGAGTATATAATTAATTCTTTTTTAAAGTTTAAATCTTTAATATGGCAGTGTCCCTGGATCCTTAAGTCCATATTTGTATTGGAGTTCTGAAAGCCAGCTTATCCACTCAAGTCCTGAATGACTACGATTTACTCTGCCTCCACTGGCAAATGTACCAGTAACGTTACGAGAATTAGCCACTATTATCTCCTCAAGTCCTATCCGACCAATCACACTCTTGCAGGCAAATTTTACCCAGCCGTTCGAGAACTCCAGGTTTTTCGATGTATAGTATGATAATTTATAATAAAAATCAAATTTTTATTTTTAAAGCTTCCTTCTTTTCGGCATTTAGCACGTAAACAGTATGTAGCGTCACCTGTTGACGCCAGGTTTAATCTTACAATCGTTAGGAACTTCCGTTGGAGGGAAGTTGAACGGTAGTCGTCGATAGCGTGTCCGGATGGTAGAGTACAAGTCCAACTCGGGTTCAACATAGCCAATCTGCATATTCAACTCCTACAAGAGGTTTACTAAAGTCCTAAACATTTAAATGTATATTCGTCCACTTCGTGTTGAAGAATAAGCTTAAGGTCAGCCAGTTTTACAGAATATGCTAGTTTTATATTAAAAAATATGACCCAATATTTTTTTATAAGAGATTAGAGGTTGAAAAAGAGGCTATGTATTTAAAAATGAACACTATGGGAAGTGGTTAAATGTGTTGTCACAAACTTATAGTTTTTCCGCTGCCATTTTATAACTACTGCAATATAAGGGATAATTGGACTCAAACTGATTTTTTTTTTTTTTTTTTTTTTAATATTACACCTAGTTCTTTTATCATAAAGAGTTCACATTACTTTTAATATAATAAAGTATGAAACTAACTATGTAATGTTTTCGCTATTCACACATTTTTATCTGTCTACCTCACTTCTTTAAAAGTACTGTCTCAGATAAATATATTTTTTTAAATTTGAAATTCACGACTGAAAAATTCGTTAAATTCTAAAAATAATTACATTGCGATAAAATTATAGAGAAAGTGGTATCACTCGCATGAAAATTTTATGCGAGAGGATGAATAAAATACTTTTATTTTTACCTTTCGTTATGTATTATGTCAGAAATTAATAGTTGTTTAAATTCCTTATATAATATTTATTTTCCCTGCTGACTTTTTTATTCTTTTTCAGTCTCTATTTTTTTTTTCTGTCCTTTTAATGTACAAATATTAAATTATCCAAAATAGGTACACGGTTTACTATTAAGCATTCTTATTTCTTTTATAAACGTGAGGTTATCAATATATTATTTACGATCAAACCACAGGATATCGCTCACTTTTATTACATTTTCCTGTCAACGTCATTACCTGTTGATTATTTACCGTTTTGTCTAAGTCAAATTGAATTCGATTCGTTACCATTGGGTACAATTGTAGAAGAATTTGTAAATGCTACACCTAAAGTTATATGTTGTGGTTTTAAAGGGGGTACTATGATGATTGCTAGTGCTTATATTCAACAAACGATATTCGGTATTTGAGCTAAGGTTAGGCTAGCATAGAAAGGTTAAAGATAATGATACTGATCCTATGAATCCTTCCAATGAATCGTTAAAAAGATAAGATTTTCATCATATTGTAAATATATTATGGTGTTCACGGACATCAGACTTTGATAAATTTAATAGGTAGTTTCGGGCATTATGAAAAATTCGTCCATTGGCTTTTTATACAGTTTTTTACATCTTAATGTCGTAAATGAAAATAAAGAATTTGCGTTAGATACTGGTCATATAGACTTAACATCTCATATTATTGTTTTTTTATATTCTAGACCATAAAGATATGTCTTCTTTACATTATAAAGATAAACCTAAATAAAGTTCCCTCCTATAAAAGTAAAGAAAAAATGGTACTGACGGGACTACTACTACTGGCCATGAAGTTTTAGATGGGGATAAATCTATCCTAGAAAATTTCATGTAATATCAGCCATTTTATTCATTTATATTTATACGCTTAAAAATAGGTCGATTGGAATAAAAAGATGGCATTTGTTAATTATAGTTTTTATTTTAGATTCGTCTTTACAGTTCACTGTTTGTTCCAGGAATAGGAAACCTTTGTTTTCGCAATCAATTATTGAATTTCATCACGATATTAACAAACAATAAATTAATTAACTTCTACAATACTCAATAGAGAATTTAGCAATCTACTATTTTTTTGTTATTACATTTTTAGTTTCTGTCATAGTTAAAAAAGAATATTTCTTCCTGATTGAGTTGTAATATAATGGCTGTAACACGAATATGAAACTTCTACTTTAGCAATTTTTATTCGAGTTTAATTGAAATTGCGTGTAAGATATTCCGAGTTATATATGTAAGTCCATATCTTATATACATATGTAACTTATTGTTAGTAATATGTTTTCAGGCATGAAAAGATTCCAAATTTCACAATTAACTATTTAAGATAAGTGTGACTTTTGCTAAAAAAAAAAGAAAAAAACGCCGTGTTACAGAGCGGCCCTTTTGCGAAAAACAGAAGAAAAATATAATATAACCAAACACCTGTGTACGGTTTTAAAGCTATGAAATAAGAATCCCGAACATTACCGATGTTCCCCGAATTCCTACGGAAGCAATGATCGGCTTAGCCAATCATTCTCTAGAGAGAGAGTGATTATAGATTTACACTATAATTTGTAATAACTTCTGTGTATCTTGTTTTATTTAAAAAATCTCCAGGCCAAATATTGTTTTATTTTCTATAATGTAAATTATATTGTTAAGGAACATTGTCCTAGAATGAAGTTTTTTTTTATTCTGCCCAAACCTTTACCTTTTTTCTTAAACCTTATAAAACTTATAACTTATTGTCCTCCAGTATCCTTCAATGATATCTGATCAATCCCTGTTGGAAAGATTCACTATCTAGGACCTCACCAATACAAACGACTTACAAGAAAAAAACGACAAGAAACGATTATTTCAACATTTACTAAACAAATGTTTAAACCTTCCGATTAACTACAGGAGACCTATTTACATCAATTAGATTAACTTGGACATACCGAGTTGAGCTTTGGGGATCGACTAAACCTTCTAATTCTTCTCGTATCCAATCCTATTATGTTAGAAATAAACACCCATAATGCTCTTGATGGTAATGTTCGTGCTTTTGCCAGAACTAGGTATTTATTCTCTTCCATACTCGCTCGAATACACTACTGTCCGAACTTGGTTATATTCGATTACAATTACAACCCAAAATCCTTCGAAAAATGCTCAATGCTCAACTTTATTATGTCACAAATAAACTTATCCATAAAGATCTTAATGTTCCAAATGTTACTGATTTGGACTAAACTAGATACCTATGCTTTCATAGTAAACTCCATAACCACACAAATCCACTAGTGTCTCAACTTACTTGGTATTCTATTCCCGATAATCCTCCGAGGCGTCTGAAAAGAAGATGGCCTCGAGACCTTCTAATGTTAAACTTTTATTAAAGTACAAGTTCTATACAGTTGTAAATATCGATAAAAAGAAAAAAAATCTGCTGTATTATATTGTATTATAATTTTTATCTCATAACATATTATCAATAAAGATGAAATAGAAGCTCTGACGTATATACTTTACAAAATACACGTAGAAGATAGATTGCCACGATTTTTCTATGTTTTTTTTTCCCCCGATAAAAAGTGGGTGAGAGGGTGCGGAGGAGAGTCCATTGGATCCAAGATAGAAGGAGAGGTGGACAACAATAACAGGTTGAGATTGGCCGAGGGGACTGCACACGATTTATTCGGGCCGATAAATCAGCTGAAGTTAGTGAGTGAATTGGCGACAGCTAGACAATGCCTCTTGCCCCTGATTAATTCCAAAAAGGAAACCAGTCTGTGGAAGATTGCTGCCCAACCTCCATCGGATACCATTAACCAACTCGCTAACAAAGTTGCCTCCATTCAACAACCATGGCTGAAATTTTAACAAAAACTATTCACAAAATTATATTGAACAAAATGGCTAATGAACTTTTACT
The DNA here is from genome assembly GCA_003667255.2 of Euschistus heros. Taxonomy (NCBI): domain Eukaryota; kingdom Metazoa; phylum Arthropoda; class Insecta; order Hemiptera; family Pentatomidae; genus Euschistus; species Euschistus heros. The sequence continues at coordinate 1,047,104 of RCWM02000098.1, read as the reverse complement.
TCAAGAGGCATTTGAAGGGATGTCTATCCCCTAAGTTAAAGCTCCGTCATTCGGATATATTGATTCAGCCATAAATTTAAAATTTCTATTTTCCGAATCACTTATTATTACAGAAGCATATGTAAAATGGTTCTACTTCAATAGTAAAAATTAGCATAGATCCACTATATCTATCGAATTTAATCATCGAATTTTTAAAAAATAATTAAAAATTATTTATTGATTAGGATTGATGATTATATCATCATGCGTACCTCAAGTTATTTATTGATGTTTAAAGAAAATATTTTTCCGACTACTCCAACATTTACTAGACAAGCGTTCAATGCTCTCATTACTTACTAAAGACTTGTCTACATGGTAATAATGAGACCAACTCGGACATACGGATTTAAGCTTTGAGGCTCCTAAACCATCCAATTCTTGTCATATCGAATCCTTTTTTTTTATTTTTATTTATTTAAATCAATTTATTGAAATTTACAACTGTACAGTTATATACACGAAGTAAATAGGCTGATAACAATTACAATAGCATGTCAAAGCTTGAAATGAACTACTCATCAGTAGCACTTTAATAAATATTCTACACTAGAAGATCTCTAGGCCATTTTCTTTTTAGACGCCACGGAGGATTATCGGGAATGGAGTGGGATGCAAGTTGAGAAACTAATGGATTTGAGTGGTTATGGAGCTTACTATGAAAGGATAGGTATCTGGTATGGGCTAACTCAGCAACATATGGAACATTAAGGTCTTTATGGATAAGTTTATTTGTAACAAAGTAAGGAGTATTAAGGATTTTTCGAAAGATTTTAGATTGTAAGGATTGGATACGGGAAGAATTATCCAATCCTTAAAATCCAAAATCTTTCCTAAATCTCCAATGCTCCTTATTTTGTCACAAACAATCCTGTTCATAAAGCTCTAAATGTAGCACATGTTGCTGATTTGCCTTAACCAGATACTTATTATTTCATTACAAACTCCTTTCCTCGAATCCGCTAGTTTTCCAACTTGCCTCCCACTTAATTTCCGATAATCCTCTGAGGCATCTGAAAAAATATAGGCAACGTCTTAAAATTGCCTTAAAAATGGTGTTCCTCATTACTCCTTGTTTACAATTTTACTTTCCACAAAACTTTGCATTTTTATATAGTACAATAATATCATAAGGTTGAAAAGTAATGAAAAAAACAACGGAAAAGGACTTCTGAAGCATTGACGTTACAGGTAATTAGATAACACCAATCTTGAAAGGTCTACTTATTGGACTAGTGATTTTAAAGTGAAAACTTATATTAAAAATATTTTACAATAATTATAATAAAACTATATAATAAATTTTACTAATAACGGTTGTTATGTTTCAGGTAATGCTTTTATTCCAGAGCTGATATGTAAGTGATCTCATATCTTATTATTTGTTTTTTCAAATTTATTTGTTGATATTTACAATTGTATACATCCAATAAATGTGTGGAAAATGCCTAAAATAAGATGTCAATAACTTGTAAAGAAGCTATCCATTAGTAGCACCTGGATAAAATTTCTATATTTAAAGATCACTAAGCCATTTCCTTTTCTTACGCCTCAGAGGGTTATCGGTAATGGAATGGAACCAAGTTGGGACAGTAGTGGAATCGAGTGTACTTGGATCTCTTCAGGGAAGGGATAAGAGGAAGTGGAACCGCGAACATAAGGGACAAGGTCATTATAGGTATTTATTTCTAACACAATGGGGTTGGATACGAGAAGTATTGGATGGTTAAGTGGCACCCCAAAGCTCAACTACGTAGGTTCAAATTGGTCAAATTACTATCTGGTAAATAAGTATTTTTAAATTAATGAGAATTTAACAAAATTTGTCTAGTAAATTTTAAGGTAGTCGAAAACGACGAGCACTTTCTTGTGTGGGATCCAATTAAGGCTGGCCTCACATTGGAACTGACTTCGTGCGACTGCCGACCACGGAAGATATAGTTCGACTAGGCCGTACGAATTAAATCTGTCTCATTGGAGCATACCCGACATAATGGGTAGTCGTAATAGTAGGAATATATTATAATATAGTAGTCGTAATAGTGGGTAGTAGTCGTAGTAAGAATTGATTCTGTGAAATCGTGTTGCATTAATATAATATAAGGAAATAAGAAATATGTTCGGATATAGTAAATATGATCGTAAAAGCCACGTGAGCATATTTATTCATTTAAAATTCTTTTTATATTTTACATTTCCTTTGCTTCTGTAAGTGGTTAATTCCGTCTTTAATGGATTAAGGAAAATACGGAATTCCAAAATGATAAGAGTTGAAGATTGTTGTCTCTAAGGCTGAGTGGGACTTCCCGAAGTTGGAAGCACAAGTAAGGAAGGATAATTATTATTCCGTATGGAAGGAAGTTAGGTAGAGATGAGAAAGGCGGAATCTGGTTTTAAGGGAATTCCCAAACGACTTTAGAGTTAAAGATTCGGCAATGGTAGCCCCATTCTGTCAGGTAGCACAGCTAACTTTTTCAGCATTTCTTTCCTTGAGTGTTAGATACTTTCGTAAACTGCAATATAACAGTTAAAATTGTGGGACAAGAAAGATGAAACTGCGAATCATAATACAAATAATAAAGCGAGTGTATAAAGAGCTTAGACTGGTTAAGATAGTTTAACGGAGTAGGGCACATATCTGATACTTCTTCTGTAACTATAAAACTGGTTCCCAGGGATAGCCATAGTAACAAAAATATCAACATTTCGCATCAACAACTTTTTGAGTTCAGATATACGACTTTTTGATATACGATACAACGGACCAAAAAACATTTATACATCGATGTATCGTGAAATGTCATTTTTTCGCGATATCTTTTATGAAATGTCATTTTTAATATTTGAATCACGTTGCAATGATATTCCTGTTCATTGCTTTAGTTAATTTAGGTATCGATATCGAAACACTGCTCCACCAAATTTGTCACACCCGAACCACTCTTCAATATCGACTATGATGCTCTTCTGCGAGTTTCACATTTATCTATAGCCCTGTACTATAACTTCGCCCGTAAACATCTATTTCTATAGTTTTACGATAGATTGTATTGTTTAGAGTGTTATATTGATATTTTCTTATATCCACTTCTTAATGTGTGAAATTAACAAGATGTTAACAATTTTTCCACTTATTTTATTCCTTGTGGGTGAGATGGTTTGCCGTGTCCCAGAAAATAAGCATGATATATACATATGTAACCAAGAAAAAGATGGATTATAAGGTATGTTTCGATATATCAAAATAAAAAATATGGAAAGAAAACTATATCTCGTGTATCGATACCAATCCCTACTGATGAACCAAAAACTTTGTAGATTTGTTCAGATATTTCTATCTATTAGGTGTAGTTGATTTCCAGTTTTGGATATTCTAGATTGATCTTGTATTTTCGACCATCTCGCATAAGTTATTTATTTGCTTTTGTTGTGGAAATTAAATCGATCTTGTTCTCTAATTTAACATCAGTCAGAGTTAGAGTTATTTAATGTTTTACATGAAAATATAGAGTTTTGTTGTTCGAAAGAATTCATTTTCAAATAAATATAGAACCCAAAACAGTTTTTGGAACCTTGGACTCTTTTGCCTATTATTTAGTATTTTGTTTAATCTGGTGACCGATGGGAGATAACCTCGAAGTTTCCCAATATTTTTTCGATTTTTAGTTTTATTTAATTTTTTTGTCTGCTCAGAACTATCAAAAAATTTCAAATTTCAAATGAAGATGTAGATAAATATGCGATTACATTTTAAAACAAGTATTTATTGCAACATATGCATAGTAAAAATGAATCTAATTCCTCAAAACATGTATATTTTGATGATATTAAATGTTTTAAATGGCTTGAAGAAATAAGCAAATGCATATATTTCACAGCCCTGATCATCCTATGCCCATAAGATATTTTCTAATTCCTAGACTCCTGAATCATATCCATTCTCTAATAGATATTGTTTCGTTTTCACCAGTATATAAAAGTATTCTCGCATACCGTCTGTACAGATAACTAAATAGATTATTGTATACAGTTTATACGTTAGTCCAGAAGTGCCAGGTTTGGTTTCCTTTCAATACCTTACTGATTATTCCTTCCTTATTAAAATATAGTTAAATCTGCATATTCCGCTGTAATTTAAATTATTCAAACTACGATGTTGTTGAAATTGAATAAATTTATACCAATCTTTTACCTCCAATACTGAGCTTTGGAATGACTACTTTATAGGATCTGTTGGCGTTGCTAACTGATAATATACAGTCGGTTTCAATTCAAACCGAAGGGAAGGGGGAATCACGGTATTCAGTCAATCTATGAAAAAAATATCTGGTATTCGTTTCGTATAGAAATTTTGGAATGTTTACATTGAATGGTGCATTCCATTTATATTTAAAAGTAAATAAAGCATGATATGAAATATATTTATTATTTGTTTTTCGTTGTAGAAACCTTATACAAATGAAAATTGACTCGGATTTTATCATTCAGCAAATTCAATATTTTTTCAAATATTGTTGTCAATAAATACCTTTTGTAAGGTATTTTATTTGATAAATTAAAAAATAAAAAAAAATTATTTGATAAAATTAATTGATCATCAATATATATAAAAATATGTATGCTTACTTATATATATATATATATATATATATATATATATATATATATATATATATATATATATTTTCAAATGGTAACAATTTGTATTTATTAAAAAAAAAAATTATATTTATAAATATGTAAATGTATATCCAGAGTATATTTCTGCAGTCGAAAAATGAAAAAAAACTCAGAGGTGTTACTGTCAATATGACAACAAAAATAAACATTTTTATTACAAAAAAACAATGTATTATTTTTTTTTTTTTATTGATATAAATTAAAAGTCAACATTCTAAAGAAAAATATCCGCGTATTTTTTTTCTCAATAAAAATAGACTGCAGACAACCAAAAAAATATAATGGTTTGAAAAAAATTTATATTTTGTAAATTTTATAATCTGGCTAGTAAAGTTATATTTCACTGACCTCAGAAATAATTTAAAACCCAATAACCAATTCTAAGCAATATTGGGCCCAATTCACACAGAACGGACGTAACATTTTCTGTAAAAATAATGATTACAAAAAATAAAAAAATAAATGTATCTAAATTTTTAAATTTCAACAAAAAATTTGATTTTAGAAAAATGTTTAAACTTGTTTAAGCCGAAACCCATTTTAATTCAAAATATCAATACTGGACAGTAACTTAAGATCGAAATGGTCTGCGACCACTTGCGACCTTGGAGAATATTGGAATTAAAGATATTTTTTACATATTTGTAGCATTTGTAGAACTCCTTCCTCTCCATTATAACCCTTGTTTTACCCCTTTTGTTTAGTGTGTTTATATCTTTTTAGTGTTTTCCTTTCAGCAGTAACTCTGTTGGGTTATTTTACCAACATATTTGTCAGTTAGTATGATAATGGGGATCATTTTGACCAAGACGTTAGAAAGTGTTCGAAAACCTTTGATAATTTTGAGTGCCATTAGCTTTGCTATTGCCATTCCAGCTTTGCCTTGTTGTACTTAACCTGTATTCCTGGATGCCATATTTCAATGAGATATGTAAGAATAGGCAAAATTGTGGCTTTATACAGAACCTCCAGGGCCGTTCTCAACCGCTATGTTTATTTTGTAGTATATCAATATGTCTGTCCCTCTTTGATTTTTCGCCTATGGTTATTTCATAGCACGATTTCGATTAGGATTTTTGTTATTAATTTTCACATTTAAGTCCGGACTTAGTCGTTTTTTAGTGATCACCATATAATTAGATTTCTTTCTATTGAATGTCAGTTTGTTTAAGTAAGCCCAAGAGGCCAGAAACAAAGATTTTAGAAATTTTAGAGAATTCAGGTCGAGAAAAACAAGCAGGACAAATAGTAATGAAGATATTTTAAACAATTTGCTAATTACTTCAGATCCATTTCTTAATTTAATGAAACCTGAATACCTAAAAAACTACAGTAATGAAGATATGTTTCCCGAAGCAGCGGAGTTGCTACAAATGGACAACACAATTGCGATGGACTCTGGTGATGAGACAGATGAAAATTATTCCACATCAATGGACAGTTAAAAAATTAAAAAATGTAAATATAAATATAGTTTTTTATTTCTTGTAAAGTTGTAGAAATTTTTCCTGAGGTTTAACAACTCTTGAACTCTGCTGCATTCTACTTTTTTTGCTAAGACATAGGTATAACTCATCTTTATTCATTTTTATTTAGTTTGTAAATTATTTATAAATGATTTAAAATCGATTTGCTTTGATAAATTTAACTTGTACAAAAAAGTGGTCCAAATTGCTTTAACAGATGGACTTCACAAATGTTATCCACAGGTATTCAACAATAAAAATGTTTAAAAATTGATATTGGAATAGGTCTGAATGCTGACACTGACACGACGAATATGAACGAATGGATCCAACGATAAAATTTCGATAAGCACAGTGTAGGAGCTTGTGGGCTTTAATTGAGTACTTCTGTTAAATAGCTAAATAGTTCCCTTTTCGGATGGGGACAATATTTAAAATAATAATTACCTATCAGGTTTCTGACAAACCGCAAATTGTTTATTTTTTAGAAAATCAGATCGACGAAAAAGGCATAAAACACGTATAACTCACATAACGGTAAAGTGATTGATTTGCAGATTTTAAATTCGATAGAGCACATCAAAAATCATAGAAAATAATATCCCTTGAATCAAAATATGAAAAAACGAAAATTAGATTTTTTAGACACATATTCGTTAACAGAGCAAAATCCTGAAACGATGGAAAAAAACTGACTTCAGATTCGAATTCTACACCCTTGAAAACATACCCATATGAAATTTGAAGTCGATTGAATAATTTTTAGGGGCTCAAAATGCGATGTCCAGAAAAAACACCATTTCGTCCCACTGTGGGACGTGGCGCTTTTGTCTCTTCCACGTTAGTCCTATTAAAAAAAGTCCGCGCCACGCCCTCACCACGTCTCTTTGCCGTCTCTCGTGGCGTACAAGAAGGGGCACGCCACTTCCTCGCCACGAGTTTCTTTTTTCTTTCTTGAATTGTGCTATTCTAAGAATTTAAAACGAATGCCTTCAATAATCAAATATTGCTACTGCTAGCCAAATTGTTGTAGGTATGTATTCACTTTTGGAAATTGAAGCAATATGATTACATTTTCTAACTGTCGAAGCTGAAGCACCATTGAAAAAAATGCAGCCATATATGTATAATTTTATTTGTATTGTGTTTAGTGAAAAGTTGTGTTTATATTTTCAAATAAAAAATGATAAATTATTTTTTTTTTCATTTATATAAAATCAATCAAAATTCTAGTAATTCTAGAATTACTTCTAGTGAGTAGAAATTATTTATCTATTTAATCAATTACAAAAAAACAAAAAAACAAATCCTTTTGGTTGTTAAAACTTTTGAATTATTAAAGTAATTCAATTGTATCTAATTTAGAATGTTTTTAAATAATCATATGCTAACTATTTAAATACCAGTAAGATTATTATTCTCAAATAATTTATTTTATGCCGAATCATTTAGGTAATGTATCATCTGTTCCAAATATATTAGGTAGGTTGGAAATTTAATTACTGACTGGACGGTCCTTAGAGAGAGAGGGAGAGAGCTAGAGGGAGACAGGCACGGGATGGTACGATATGCAGCAGCCAATCAGATTCCAGCATTTCCTATAATTCAATTAGGCGCTCCGGAGCTTCGACATTATTACATCTGTTTTCAGTCCTTTTTCTTCTATCGTGGAGTGCGGGCCGCACATTTTTTGGGAATTATTTTTCCGGTCCCCAATATTGTTAAGATTTGTTTTATTTCTGTGTTGTGTGTAGTTAAATAATCATAAATTAAAACCGGTGACTCATTAAATCAAATTGTGTCTAGTTTTTTGTGAAAGAATTGAATTGCTTAAGCATGGATTATGGCTGTGAGTATTTTTTTTAAAATATCATTTAAACATATATATGCGTTGTGTATTTACATTACTAATTTTTTTTCTACGGTTACTAGGTAACCCAATTAACAATTCTACTTTGATATGTTGTATAATAGTTAACCCTATCTCTATTTTCAAAAATAAATATTCATGACAATAGCTTTAGTGTTGTAATGGAATGTAATTGTCACTTTGAACTTTATTAAAGCGCATTTATTAAACAGTACTTCAAAGATTATCCGCTTGTTCTTTGAAAATAATACAGTAGAGTTTCTTTTTAATTTCTTATTTTTCCAGGATAAAGATTAATAAAGCAATTTAATATATAATTAAACATAGTATTTTTTTTGTGGAAGACCAATAATTAACTAGCACGGTATTAGCTTCAATATGAATATTAAACCACTTGTATGGAGTAGGTATCCGTGTCTCTCTCACATTTTGTTTTCTTTAATGTGACTGTAATTTAATCAACAATTAAGTATGTACCTATCTTCTTTCTCTTCGTATTTACCATTTGTAAAAGTTATTATTTTTTATTTTTTTATTTTTTTTTTTTTACTAAAAAACTCCTTTTTGTTTAATAGGATTTATGTTGATACATAAAAACAATTGTTTTTAACAAACACTACCACTTGTTTTTTCTTATTATTTACAATATTATCTAATGTATATATTTATATTTGTTTATTAGTTATAGATTTAATTGTTTTATTGAACGTTTTCAACGATATATCAAATGAACTGTGCTTCCAAGTATAATTATTCTTGTCTAAGCAGGATATGATACAAGTTTTTGTAATTTAATGCCATTCTTAAGGACAGGGAGGAGTTTCGCAAGAAAAATATTCCATATCAACTATATTTTGAGCTATGGATATCGATACACTATATATTAGGTGACGAAAAATATCGATATATCGTGATTTATATTTTTTATGAAATGCCATTTGAAATATTCCTATCACGTTTCAATGATATTCTTGTTTACTTAATTTCGTTTCAGCTCATTCAGGTATCGAACCACTGCTCCACCAAATTCATCTAATATGAATTTACTGTTATTTCTACTTCCGTAATGAGGAAAATTTTCTTTGTATTTATTTTGTGAATGGATTTGTTGTCATATATATCACTTATCGCATCTAGGTAAGGCAGATTGTAAAAATAATATAACTAAATCACTTCTACCTAAAAAAACAAAAGAAAAAATGAAAAAGTTTATCAGAAGCTAATAAAATAACATTCAACATATATTTAGTGTCTTAAATGTTGGTGTTATATTATTTTCATTTCCTGATGTGAAAAAGTTCATCGTAAATTACCAACATTGCTTTGAACATCGATTAATTGTTTTCAATCTTGGTTTATAAATGTATTTTGGGACGGAGCAGGGGTGGAGAAGTGGTTGGTTCAGTTTTGTTACCTTAGTTTATTTTACAACATAAATAGGAACACAATTATTTCAATATTTTAAAATTTAAAAGTTGATTTACAAGACTAGAACGACAAGAAACTGCCCGTCGTTACAGACTACTTCAACATTTACTAGACAAACGTTCATAGCTCCCAATTAATTACAAAAGACTCATTTACATGACAGAGATTAGACCTATTTGGACGTACGGAGTTGAGCTTCGGGGCTCTACTAAACCATCCAATTCATCTCGTATCCAATCCTTACAATCCAAAATCCTTCGAAAAATCCTCAATGCTCCTTACTATGTGATCAATAAACTTATCCATAAAGATCTTAATGTTCCATATGTCTCTAATTTAGCCCAAACCAGATACCAATCGTTCCATAGTAAGCTCCATAACCACTCCAACACAGTAGTCTCCCAACTAGACCAGTCAATAGGGAATCACTCCTATGTTGAATTTACTAATAATAAGGGCTGGTAGCAACCCGCACAGAGTTGTTGAGGGCGATTAAAGAAGTATTTCTGTCAAAAGTGCCCCGAAGATTTGGTGAGTTTTTTAGAGTTAGGGGCACGAGAACATGGCCAAAAGCAGTTTTTTTTCAATTTATAAGCAAATATAACGCGGCTTTTCATAAAATGTTGTATATAAAAAGTTCTATATAATAAAAATATCTACAATTTAAGCCATTGATCGTTCGATTCTGATGATTGGTTGTCGTAAAAAAAGTGTGCAAAAAAACCCTCTAAAATGTCCCTTTTTTGCATAAGAATTATTATAAACAAAAAGGGCTTTTTCAATACTTTTTATTGGTGAAAAAGAAAGCTCTTTAAACCCAAAGAAAAATAGGATTCACCCCGTCCTCCTATCTTTATTATTTACTGAGATATACCTTTTGTTTATCTCGATATCGATATTTTCAATGCAAAACAGGCCGTTCGTGATTCACATTTTGAACTTCGGATGACCGGGATATTATTCTTAAGGGCCTATATTTTCATTATGAATTGCTAAAAAATCGATTTCTTTGAAAAAACATGCAATAAAATCGACTTGAAAAAGCGCCCGTTTTACAGCTATAAACAATTGAAGCTAGAGCGTCCGGTATTGAACCGATTTTGTTATAAATATAATAAATTAAAAGCTTACCTCTCAACGATTGATTTGAGCTATTCAAAGTGTAGCTACCATAAATAACAGCCGAGTTACGATTTTTTTTTTTTTAAAAATCACTACGTCATTTCTTTTTGCAATCTCCAGATCTCTCCGCGTGATAGAAATTTAAGACAATGAAAATGCAATGTAGATACTGGAGAAACAACTGAGCAGTAGGTCCATTCGATTTGAATGTTGTAAACTGACTTTGAAATTTAGAAGAAATTTGTAAGAAATTAACACCGTTACTGAAATCTTCTTCATTGAATTCATCGGAGTTCATCAAATTAACCAGATAACTTTGTTCATCGTCGGTAAAAGAACATTTTTCTAATATTCGTTTGCATATAGCAACAAAATTTAAAATATGTCCTCGAATCGCACGTGAAAATGCATGGCCAGAAAGAATTTTTTCGACAGAGTTTGCTGCAAATATAGTTGTGAAAGCTTCTGTTAAGCCACTGCCATCCATCAAATATGAAATACTAGAAAGAAATGACATCAAAGTGTGAAATCCTCCTAACCGTACAATTACAGATTGAAGCCCGTGTGGATCATTCAATGGATCAATCGACGCTATCAATTCACGTGCTTTCCAGTAAAGAGGCTTATCAAAGGTCACGAAAGCAGTAGATTGTTTAAGAGCTCGGGCTCGTGCTGACGCTTCAATCAACACTGTGAAAATTGTATCGTACTGGCTAGGAGGATTAGTCGCAAATTTTAAAGGAATAATTTTGGACACATGATACTGAAAACTTGTCGAGTAAGTTTCCCGAAAGCCCATCCACCCTTTTGTACTATTTGGAGATTAATTTTTTTTAATTAGCCATAACAATGACGTAGTGATTTTAAAAAAAAAAAAATCGTAACTCGGCTGTTATTTATGGTAGCTACACTTTGAATAGCTCAAATCAATCGTTGAGAGGTAAGCTTTTAATTTATCATATTTATAACAAAATCGGTTCAATACCGGACGCTCTAGCTTCAATTGTTTATAGCTGTAAAATGGGCGCTTTTTCAAGTCGATTTTATTGCATGTTTTTTCAAAGAAATCGATTTTTTAGCAATTCATAATGAAAGTATAAGCCCTTAAGAATAATATCCCGGTCATCCGAAGTTCAAAATGTGAATCACGAACGGCCCGTTTTGCATTGAAAATATCGATATCGAGATAAACAAAAGGTATATCTCAGTAAATAATAAAGATAGGAGGTCGGGGTGAATCCTATTTTTCTTTGGGTTTAAAGAGCTTCCTTTTTCATCAATAAAAAGTATTGAAAAGGCCCTTTTTGTTTATAATAATTCTTATGCAAAAAAGGGACATTTTAGAGGGTTTTTTGCACTTTTTACGACAACCAATCATCAGAATCGAACGATCAATGGCTTAAATTGTAGATATTTTTATTATCTACAACTTTTATATACAACATTTTATGAAAAGCCGCGTTATATTTGCTTATAAATTGAAAAAACTGCTTTTGGCCATGTTCTCGTGCCCCTAACTCTAAAAAACTCACCAAATCTTCGGGGCACTTTTGACAGAAATACTTCTTTAATCGCCCTAAACAACTCTGTGCGGGTTGCTACCAGCCCTTATTATTAGGAGAGAATTTTCCCTATTGACTGGACTAAACTTGTTTCTTCCTCTATCCCTGATAATCCTCCGAGGCGACTGAAAAGAAGATGGCCTAGAGAGACCTTTTATTGTAGATTTTTTTGAAGTGCTACTAGTGAGTAGTTCTTCACAAGTTATTTACATGCCATTGTATTTACTGTCTACACATTTACTTGTTGTATATTATTTTGTACAGTTGTAAATATCAATAAATGGAAAAAAAAAAAAGTTGATTTGACGAATTCAACAGTAGGCAGTAGGTACATTTACTTGGATATCAATATAATGAGGTCAACAATTTTATTTCCACATTTCCTCATCAGTGGATTGTATGAAAAAATAAAAAACTATCTCAAACACTGTCTACTTAATTTATTCTGTGTTGATGATAATTTGCCTTGCTCTAGAAAATAATTGCTCTGTTGGCACTTAATTGAAAACTGTAGCAACATATTTCCTTGACAACTAACATAAAATTGGAAAAGTGGTATTTAGACAACTTTTAGAAAGTTTTGTTAATTTTTTTTTTAAATATATGTAGTTGTATTTTGTAATTTTAAAGAGAAAACGATATATCGCAAAGTAAGTGTCGATATACCGTTATATCGTAAAAAATATCGATAAGAAAATATTAGATTATCGGAAGAATAATATCGATATATCGTGGGGAATCGTCCTAGAAAAAGGTTTTCTTTTCTATTTTATGTATGGTAAACTTTCAATCATCTGTTGATGAATTATCCAATTAAGGGATAATTGTAGATTCATTTATAATTTTTTTTAAATAATAGGATTAGATAAGAAATTATAAATATTTTTCTTATACAGTTGCAAAAATTATGTGAATTTGTAATTCTTTAAATGTGAAACAAAATATTTTAGTGAAAAATTGTATTAACTCATTATTTTATTTCTTAGAGCTTCTTTTTTTTATATAAATTGCTCAAAACATTTTTTATTGTTCATTTAGCATTGTTTTCATGGATTATATATATTTTTTTGTATTTCATTTAACAAAGTATAAATTAAATGTTTAATCAAACCTTCCCTACTTTAAATTATTTTTTTAGATATTATCTTCTTCAGGTAGTGGTATTTTTAATTATTTTATTATCTTCTGCTAATGTCGAATAATGAGGCAGACATTCAATGGAACTCTCCTGTTCAATTGAGTACAATCACTTTAATTGAAATAAAGACAATGAATGTTATTGACACTCCATTGTTGGCAAGCGGACCTTATCTGTTTTGTATCTCACTAGTTCCCAACTCGGAATGAGTTTACTAACAAAAAACTTTTTATTAATTTGATAAGCAGTTTTTGAGATATCGGTGATTAATTACGAGGCTTGGGGAGCGACCCCCCCCCCTCCTCCCTGCCTTTTGCACTTATTTTCCTGACGTTTTCCAAATAAGTTTGGTCCCCTGAACAAAAATACAGATGGGAAATTATGGAGACCTAATTCCTGTTAGAAATTTATAAAAAATAATTGTATTTAGAAATTCTTCACCCTTAATTTATTTTTCTTTAATTAACTTAATGATATTTACAACTGTATAGAAAATATATAAGTCAAGTAAATTAGAGAAGAAATGAATAGAATAACTTAATAACTACCTATCAGTAGTATTTCAATGAAAGTTCTACCTTAGAAGGTCTCTAGGCCATCTTATTTTCAAACGCCTTGGAGGGTTATCTGAATCGATTGCGAAGTACGTTGGGATGCTTAGCATAGAAGGATCGGTATCTATTTTGGGTGAAATCAACAACATATAAAACATTGGAATCATTACAGCTGAGTTAAGGATAATTACCTTGTTTTTTATTCCATGTAATATTATTGTTCCTGAGGTAGAATTACTGATTACTGATATTTTAGTGACCTCATATCCAATTGAATATATATGTCATCAAACATCAATAGATATTCCCAATCCTTAAACACAAGAATTGTATCCAATAGGGGCTTGGGAAAAAAAATTATATATATATATATATATAAGAAATGTGTAAAAAATGGTCACAATAACTTGTGAAAAACACCTGAAAGTTTTACGTTAGGTGGTGTCCATGGTATCTTCTTTTCAGACGCCTCGGAGGGTAATCGGGGATCGAGTAGCAAGCAATTTGGGATAGTAGTGGATTCGAATGTGTATCTTATTACTATTATGAAAATAAGCCTTTTATAAATAATTGGTAGCTTGTTGTCTAGTAAATGTTGGAGTAGTTTGTAAATACTAGCAGTTAATTGTCGTTTGAGTGTTGCATGCGGATTCCAAGTAATACGTTTGTTTAAATGTAGTCCTTAGTAGCGGATTTGTTCAACATAGATTAATCGGGTATTATTAAAGAAAACTGTACCCTTTGAATCAAAATTACGTTTACATTTTATTTTTTTTAAACTTATGTTGAGGATACCGCGTTCTCTTTACTTTTGTCTATTCTTATTATACAATCTTCATGTCCAGCAACAGCTTGAATCCCAAACCATCCGTTGCGGAGTTCAGATACATGAATCATCAAGGTTATTGCTCCTCAATATAAGTTAAATGGACTTATGATGCCTGGAAGGTAACCGGGAGGACTTCAAATGAATCGAGAAGCGATCAAGGGAAACTCACCGGGATATTGCCTATCACAGCTGCCGATGGCAATAAAGTGGAGTTCTCAACCTTCACTAGAAGCCCGGACATCAAAAAGACCCAACTTGTTGAGTTGAAAAGTTGTGATTGCCTCTTCTTTCATTCCATATCGCTAGGAAGAGTAATTACAATACCTTGTTTAATTTTCAGTAAAAAGAGAAACTGGAGTATCATGTTACTAATCGGCATTTCCAGTCAATGACTATTCAAGTTGTAAATGTATATGAATCTAGCATAGGCTATTGAAACGGATCGACATAGACTATACAGGGTGGGTGTAAAAATTAGGTGAAACTAGATCAAAAATGTAACAAAATGCCGCAGACCTTACCTTTCTATTCCAATCCGTTGCAGGTGTACGATAAATCAAAGACTTTTTTGGGGAAACCACGTTTTTTTTCATAAAAGCTGTAAAATCTCCACTTTGTTTAAACATTTTTCAAATTTTAACCACATTTTCAAATTTATCATTAAATTTTCTATAATAGCTGAGCACCTGTAACCTTGAATTTTACAACCTTGGTATCTAAAGAACAGCTTGACCTTATTTGGGGAAGTCACAATGTCGTATTTACATCAGCACTCACCGTTTTTCGAAAAAAACTATCCACAAAACGTCTAATTTCACAAAAACTTGCACATTTAATCAGCTTTCGAATTATATGTTAAACGTATTGATTTTGTTTCATGGATAAATTTACTTTTGAAACCGAAAAAACATGGTGTTCTCATTTGGCATACAAATCAGTTACTTGTATAATAAAACATTGTGACAATCCCTTAATGGAAATGTGCATTTTAAACAAAATAAACTCTTCATTGGAATAAAAATCAAAGAAAAAAGTGATTGTTTAATAGAAAATATATGAAAACTGTCAATAAAGCGACACCTGATCAGAGAATCTTATGTTATTACATTTATTTATTGATTACTATAATTTAGGATTTATATTATTAGATTTTCAATTTAAGGTTTAAAACTCAATGATAATGAACATAAACATCTATTTTTCTATTAGCTTCTAAATGCAGATATTAAAGAATACCACTTTTTGCGGTGAATTTATAGTTAGATGGGTCTGTTTTTATAGGGGGAAGGCATTTCTACCGTTACATGTGGATTATCGTTGGTTTATTCATATTTGTATTTCTGTCGAATAGTGTTGAAAAATCAATGTTTGCCCAACTGATTGAATGATGAAATTACTAAGATTTGTTAGAAAACATCCTACCACAACTTCATCACGATATTCCACCTGAAGTTCGGCAAAATATGATTTTCGAACACCATGGTGCTCCTCCACATTATTCGATAATACAAATATAAACCAATGATATACAAGGATAGGTAGAAATGCCTTCCCCTGTAAAAACAGACTCATCTGCCCATAAAATTCTCCTCAAAAAGTAGTATTCTTCAACACAATCTGCATTCAGAAGCTAACGGCAAAATTGAGGTATATGTTCATTATCACTGGATTTTAAACATTACATTGAAAATCTAATAAAATAAATCATAAATAAATGTAATAACATAAGATCCTCTGATCTGGTGTCGCTTTATTGACAGTTTTCCTTTATTTTCTATTAAACAATATTTTTTTTTCTTTGCTTTTTATTCCAATGAAGAGTTTATTATGTTTAAAATGCACATTTCCATTAGCGTTCAGAAAAATGAAGAAATATAAAAAGTAAATCAATAAAATAAAAAATATATAGAGAATAGAAAGGAAAAGATATGTAGAGAGAAAAAATATTAAGACCTATTTGAATATCATGTGTGTGACATTCCAAAAATAGATGTTTTGTACTATTATATGTATATATTACGCATAAGTTTCGCATGCTTGGTGGGATTTAATTAGTAAACTATTTAACTGACTAAATTTATTTATGTTGTTTCTAGTTTTTATCTAATTTTCTGAATTAGGGTTGGTGAAATTTGAATTTTTTTTATACAACGGATTATAACTTCAGAGCACGGGTAATATCTGTACATAATAGATGGTTCGTGGCTTTTTTTAGTACAGTACTTTTATTAGATAATAATGTTTGGGAATTAAAAAAATTGTAAAAATGTTTATGAATATTACACTATATGGTTATTTGTTTGAATTGAGATATCCAGTTATATTTAACTACTGGTTTATTGTTATGTAAGGCTAACAGCCGCTCCAGACAGGAACTAGTTAATCGGTATTCCGATAGACAAAGTTTTGATCGATTTTTTTTTTTTTTTTTTTTGACTAGAATAAATAGCAGATTACTCTCTGTTTGCTGCTTTACAATATAACATGGTGAACATTTGGGCCAAAAAAATGTTGATTCATGAAATTTTAGTTGGATATTTTTGATGACTTCCATGTAATCTAAACTCCATATATTAGTTTTGAGGAGACAAGAATCATTTTATGACACCTTATTCCAATTGTTTTATTCAACGGACTTCCAAGATAACAAATTCCAGGAGTTATGTAAATGTTTTTCGGATGGTAATGTAACACGACTCCATTAAATTCCGTTTATCTTTTCAAACATAACATTTTGAGCATGACTGTACATAGCTGGTGGGACAGGGCGTGCTGTTGAGAGGGGCGGGCTGGCCTCCTCAACCAGGGGATTATCATAATCACTAGGATATTAGAATATTCATGCCCCAGATCCATTGGGACACTGTTGGTTAATTTCAACTTAATGTTACTAAGAATAAATTACTGCGGCCATTAACTTAAACATTTAATTAGTTACCTTAACGTGAGATCTTATGGCTGGGTCTTAATTGGAAGTGGTAACGATTACCTTTTAGCTCGATTACTTGGGAGTATTGTTCAACATTATACGTTTGATCAGGGAACGTTGATAAGATATCAATATATATTATCTGTATAATAATTGATTATTTATAATTATATAAACTACTCAATTACTTATGCTAAAAAAAAAGTAATAATCCCATCAAAACAGTTAAAAAAGTCCCATTAAAAATTATGACAGCTCACAGTTCAAATTTAATCATAAGCTACAATGATTTAATTAATTTTCTAGATTAAATTTTAAATGGTTATACAGTTTACTTTTGATAGTTTTAAACCACAAATAACTAGAAGTTATACTAATAAATTTTCTCACTTGAGGTACGCGTAATGGTATAGAAGGATCAATACAATTAGGATTGATGAATTAATTGCCACTTCTATTGAGATTATTTTATTAGAAAACTAGTTTCTACTTAAAATGTAATGACTGTGAAACAAAATACACGGAAAAAACTGGACGATCGGTAAATCAAAGAGTAAAAGAACTTATAAGAGCACACACTAATAAGACCCAAAACTCCAATTTGGCTATCGATATAAATGAAAATAACCACATATTTAATAAAGACTCGGGAAGTAAAATTATTACATCAAGTAGAAAACAGCCTAAAATTAAATATTTTTGAATCAGTAGAAATGATAAAATCGTTTAAAACCGATCCAGATTTTTGTTTAAATGATCAGATAAACATATCCAATAGTCCCATTTTAAATTTGTTTCCCATAGGAACGGAAAAATCCAATGCGTCATAAGGGAAACCCCATTTTAAATCAAAAAAATTAACCTACCTGCCCCTTCTACTTCTCACGAATTCAGTGAGAATTCCATTTCTGTTTTAGTTACCTCTAAGGTGAGTGCCCATGTTTGATTTATTTTCTTACCTTTTTAAAAACTTTAGTATATATAATCTATGTAACATAGGATTGATGTGTTGAAATCCAGTATATACCTTTTTATAAAGGGTGATTTTCCTGTAAGTGTAAGTGTAAACAAAATATTGAGTGAAACTAGAAAAATCTTGAAGGCAAATGCCGCTGATTTTTCTATTTTAATCTGTTGCAGATATATGAAAATTCCAAAATTATTTTGGGCAACCCATGTTTTTTGCCATGAAAGCTATAATACCCCTACTTGAATCAAGGATTTTTCAAATTTTGACCTATTTACGGATTTAGCATTAAATTTCCTATAACACCTGAGCACATGTTACTTTGAATTTTACAAACTTAGGACCTAAAGAACAGCTTGATCTTCAACATAAATAGGAATGTTTAAATTTCTTATATTACTTCAACGTTCAACTTTTTTTTGTAAAAACAATCCACAAAACTGCAAATATAAAAACTTGAATATTTAACCAGCAGACCAAGTCGCTTGACAAAAGTGCTTTTACAAAAACGTCCTTGAGTTTTCTCGGGGTAAGAAACATGCCAGGGGCCAGGGATGGGAGGCCTAAAGGCATTTAAAAAAAGAAAATTCTTCCCAGGCAACGATCATCTCACTACAATGACCTTGTGGATAGCGATGATGATACCAATCTAGATATCAACGGTGAGAAGAAACCGGACCCCATATTTTGCATGCAACTTGCATCTTTTGTGATCGAAAGTTCTCTTAAAAGATATGGGAGAAATGTATTATTTGTGTCGTCTAGTTGCAAAACCGGCCATCTCCAAAAACCAAAATTTTTCAGGAGAGCTGATTTTCTGTTAAATCACGCCAAAACGAAGTAGGAAGAAAATCTCTTCGGTTTTTGGTGGCACAAGGGTAGTGTGTTTGAAAGCACTTTTTGAAATGGAAGGGGCAAGTGGAGGGGGTGAGTTACTCAATTTTTTATTTTGGATTTGGCCGCTTTTGCAACTCATTTTGGAGTTGGCCGGTTTTGCAATGAATTAGAACTTAAAAATCACTAAATTTAATGAAAATATTGGTTTTTTTTGGTATGCAAATGAACAAAACTTTCTTCAATAAGTGAATATTATTTGAAAAAATTAAACTCTGAAATGTTGTGGTGTAACTCAAACATCTAGACAAAAAAACTGGCGAGAATTATTTTTAAAGTAATAAGTTCCGAAAATGGACGGAGAGGAATGGAAGGCAGAAGTTGAAAAAGCCAGGGGCCGCTATATGTTGTCTGTTGTGCTAAAAGAAGAAGAAGAAGAATTCCCGAAAAATGTAATTTTGAAAAACATAAACATTCAGAAACATATACTCTTGCGGTATTACCGTCTTGAACAGGCTTACACATTTCTTTCTGATATTCTTCTTCATCCCTCTTATCTACTTCTCTGCTTCCTCCTTCTTGAGCAGCTGATACTACGACGCACAGTGGGGCAAACTAAAGCAAAAAACGTGGCAGAAAGTCCTAAAACTAAAATTTTCCTTTCAACGTGATGACTTAATTATCTGTTAGTTAAGGCTCTGCAGAACAAAATAATGTAATTCATCAAGCTGATAACGGTCATGTCTTGCACTAATGATCGGTGAAAGTGGACAAAGTTCAGTGGCATCAATGTCAGTGTCTGCATCAATTTGTTATTAACAGATCGTTTGTTTTTTTTTTTGCATACAGTATTAATACTTGTATATTTTTATGACATGGGATCATCATCTTCAGGTATATAATTTTGAAATATAGTATTATATTTGCCTTCATAATATAATAAAATAAGATTATTGATTTTAGTTTACATGTAACGAAGGGTTTAGTAACCTTCCAAACCCGTCCAAGCATATTGTTTTCCACCATCTTCTAGTACATTATCTAAATATTATGATTTCGTTGAAAAATGTTTCCCCAATCTGCCCCACCGTCAGAAAAAATATTTCTTCTTTGTTATTGCATAGACGAAAAAATCATTGTATTTCCTATCCTATACACACATCATACACCTATCCTACAAGCTTCCACTAAAAAAATGGCAAAACCGCAGCAATGAAGACAAACAAGTTGTTAAAGAAACCAACAGTGAAATCCAAGAAAGTTTTTTTTTAAAAAGTGTGGTTTGATTGTTGACATGCCTAAACCTGGCTTTGGAAATAGTAACGATGTAAATACGGCTAGGCGATTTTTCTCGCATGCTGATATTTCGTCAGAAATTACCGGAGTTGACGCTGAACTAATTAAAAGGCTTCATACAATACTTATAGCAATATCAAGTGCGTACGAAATTAATACTAATGCCTATCAAGCGTTTGCTCACGATACTGCAAAGTATTATGTAGAAAAGTACCCATGGTACCCGATGTCACCGACTCTCGACAAGTTTCTTTTCATTGTACAGGAAGCACAGGAAGCTCGTAACAAGGATTTCAAAAAATATCGTGAACATCATGGAAGTGTAGTCAAGAAAAATCCAACCATTCATTAACTTTTTGTTGTGTCCAGACCCAATTCTAACAAGTAAACGAAAACTACCTAAAAAATAATTACAACAAAAAATTACCTAAAAAGTCACAACCGACATAGGCCTTAAACTTTCTTTCTTTTTCTTTTGAAATAGAAGAAGAAGACAGTGAAGATGATGAGGAAATGTTGTTGATAGAAAGTGTGTTACATATTTTAATGAAAAGTGTGAATTTTTTAATTTACTGTTAAGTATAATTTAAGTTTTTCCGTATTGTACACAAATAAAGTTAGTAATTTAGGTTTTTCAATGTTTCAATGTATGATATATAGCTTTAGGAACCAATGTTGATGATTATTTAAGATGTAAGTAAGAATATTTAGTTTATGCCAACAATTAGGGCTACTTGCCCCACTGTGCGACGTTGCAGTTAAAAATCAAATGATCTGTAGAAAACCTCCCCTTGAACTAGCACCTTATTATTTTGTTTTGTTATGAAAAATCTCAATGACTTTGAAGTGCCATACTGGAGGGGGTTTGAGGAGGGCATTACTGGGACTCTTCCAATCAAGATATGTGTAGTCTCCTCCTGGCTTGAACACAGTTCCACTTTCCGAGAGAATGCCATAAAACTCTGAAGACTGAACGAGAGTCTCGATTTTCTTCAACTTCATCTCAATTTAGGTAAAAACCCGATCTCGAGGGTTTTGTTTCTTCTCCATGTTGCATGGTCTCTTTGTCTTTTTCTTGCTAAATTAGCTATAACTTCTTCTACAAACTTCTCCATTAAAATCGAATGAAAAGTGCACGAAACGATAAAGGCATAAACATTAACTACAGGAAAAGGAGCAGGCTGATATTTGCCTGATAAGAGGGCTTCCTGATCTGGAACAACAGCGCGATCTAGCGGATGCGGAGATGGCCGGTTTTGAAACTCACTCACGGAAGGATTTGGCCAGTTTTGCAGCACACTGAGTTTTTCAAACGCAGGTTTAAAAAGGATTTTACGGGTTTTTGCGAGGTTTCTTGTTTCCAATAGATGGAAAATGTATCTTAGGACTAAGAAAACAGAAAAAACGTATTTCTCAAAATTGAGGAGTTGGCCGGTTTTGCAATTAGACGACACATTTGTCAAACGTGGGCACACATAGATTTTGCAATCGCTAAAAGAGCCAGTTATGTTTGCGATATCTATAAATCACTTCTTTTTTTTCAGTAATAATTAAATTCTCTACCATTTTGTATTGTCTTATCCTGTTTTTAAACTCATTTTGGTTACTTTTTCAATGAGGGCCCATATTTACACCCCACTTTTCCTGTTACTTTTTAAAAGGCTTTTTGAAATCTTGGTTTTTGAAATTTATGTAAATCATTACAATCATTACACAATCATGCTTTTTTTATATATAGGAAACTTGTATTAATTGTTAATTAAATCAAAAACAAAAGAAGTTACCCATATTTACACCTTTTCCTTTACTGTTTTTTAATATTTCCAGTAGCACGCCCATTTACATACTCAGGATATTTACACTTTTTAGATGATAATACTATTTCTCATCAGTGAGCAAAACTGAAAGGAATAAATAAAATACAATTTTCAATAATACAATTAAAATAAAGGATATCAAGTTAGTAATATATATTCAGTTCTTCTAAAAGCATAACTGCTTATTATTGTAATTGTTTTTGCTTTTTTTTTTGTAATTTCCTATTTATGAAATTAACGGATTTTTTTAAGAATATAGATTTCTGAAAATATGTTTTAGTTCGATTCAGAACAAATTGGTGTAGGAAGTCCTGATTCGTTGAGCATTGATGATATTTTTGTAAAACGAAGGTAGTTATTTATGATCCTCATACAGACATTTTTTATTATTTTCAGTTTTCTGTAATTACTTATTCG
Organism: Euschistus heros; assembly: GCA_003667255.2. Taxonomy (NCBI): domain Eukaryota; kingdom Metazoa; phylum Arthropoda; class Insecta; order Hemiptera; family Pentatomidae; genus Euschistus; species Euschistus heros. The sequence continues at coordinate 1,024,153 of RCWM02000098.1, read as the reverse complement.
AGTTAAACTCCAAATGGTATTGTACAGTGTGAGTTTATTTTGGGTGCCTAGCTTAGATTTGTTGTTAAAATAAGGGATCATTTTGTTTGATTTCTGACCAAGGGGTTGAGTAAGAGATCCATTTAGGGTCCGGTCTAAATATTTCTTATTAATAAAAACTAGAAGTTGTTTTTCTCCGTTCCCTATTTTTTCCCATTTAAAATGTATGCTTCAAATGGTTTTAAAACAGGTTAGGCAAACATATAAGAAGTTCGTTAAACAAGTTAGTTCAGCTAACAAACAAATTATCAATACCTGAATGAAGTCACATTATCTTCAATTTTCACTTAAAAATAAAGAATCGAGAAATTTCTTTAAAAATTACTAAAAAACTTAAATTTACTCGTAAATCTTGACGGAATAATCAATGATTGAACAAAAATTTCGAGTGTTGTAATAAGAACGTTTGTTGCACTTAAATAATTAACATCTAGTCACAGTTTTTTGTATACGATGTTTAATTAGTTATGTACTTTTCCTAAAATAAAACTACTTATTGTATCTCTATCTTAGTTAAAGAACTTTTAAATTAATAAATAAAATATTTGAGTTTAATGCGGAAAACCGTTAGTCTATTTTATTTTTTATTTTTTTTTTGCGGGGTAACACAGTGTTAAAGGTAACTTGTTATCAGGTGGTATGATAACGATAGAGGCAATGTGAAATGATTTGCCACTGCAGCAATGTATGGACATTTTATTTTCCCCATTAGTTTTATTTACATGACTTTTTAATTTATGATTTTTTCATGTAATTTTTTTTTTTTTTAGTTTTAGTTTTTATTCAAAGCTCCCAATTAATTACAAAAGACTCATTTACTTAACTGTGATCAGACCCATTTGGACGTAGGGAGTTGAGCTTTGGGGCTCCACTAAACTATCCAATTCATCTCTTATTCAATCATTACAATCCAAAATCCTTCGTAAAATCCTCAATGCCCCTTACTTTGTCGCCAATAAACTTATCCATCAAGATCTTAATGTTCCATATGTTGCTGATTTAGCCCACACCAGATACCTATCCTTTCATAGTAAGCTCCATAATCACTCAAATCCGTTAGTTTCTCAACTTGCTTCCCATTCTATTCCCGATAATCCTCCGAGGCGTCTGAAAAGAAGATATTCTTGTGTAGATTCTTTTATTTTTTACTGAAGTGCTACTTATGAGTAGTTCTTCTCAAGTTTTGGCATGTTATTGTAAACGGTTTTTTTAAACACATTGACTTGATGTATAATTGTACAGTTGTAAATTTCAATAAATTGATTTAAAATAAAAAAAAAAATTAGTTTTTATACAATGCAGTGACCATTAGGTACTTCACTCCATTTGATACCTATAACTGTAATTTTTATTCTTTTTAACCTTTTATTTACTCTTTACACGTTTGGTTATTGAATAACTGATTTATCGACCAAGCATTGTTTTAGGAAAAATATATCAGGATTGCGATTTTGTTTTCACCATTCCCCTAAAGTATTCTTATATTTTTTTCTTTCTACAATTTCTCATTTAAACTTTGAAAACTAGATAGATTTGTAGATTTCAACCAATTGGTTGGTAGAAAACCAATTTCTAAAATAAAAGAAATTACCACTCGAAATGCTGAACACTTCCTGAAATTAGTAATTAGCGGTAATTACGACCGGGTACGGTAATCGATAGCTTGTTGCATTACACGATATATCATCCCTCAGCTGTAGGTGCCGATAATTGAACATTAGTTTCCATTTCTCTAATTATTTGCTTTTCAGTTTCTGGGAATGGATAGATACTAAATTGGGCATACGCATCAAGTTATTTGGCTTGCCTATGGGATCAATTTCATTAATTTGGGCAGGTTCATAAATGCGATACAAACCTTCGCGTAGTGAATTAGGAAAGTGACAACGATTCGAGAAATTACGAACGGCTGCCCACAGTATTGATCTCACAATAAATCAGTTTATGACATGAATGAATTTTTTTTTTATAACAATTTATTGAAATTTACACCTGTAAAAAATTTATTCATCAAGTAAATGTGCTGTTAACTATTACAATAACGTGACAAAACTTGAAAAGAACTACTCATCAGTAGCACTTTAATAAAATTCTACACTAGAAGGTCTCTGGGCCATCTTCTTTTCAGACGCCTCGGAGGATTATCAGGAATGGTGTAGGAAGTAAGTTGAGAAATTAGGGGATTTGAGTGGTTATGGAGCTTACTATGAAAGGATAGGTATCTGGTGTGGACTAAATCAGCAACATATGGAACATTAAGATCTTTATGGACAAGTTTATTTGTAACAAAGTTAGGTGCATTGAGGATTTTGGATTGTAAGGATTGGATACGAGATGAATTGGATGGTTTAGTGGAGCCCCAAAGCTCAACTCCGTACGTCCAGATAGGTCTAATCACAGTCTTTTGTAATTGATTGGGAGCTTTGAACGTTTGTCTAGTAAATGTTGAAGTAGTCTGTAACGACGGGCAACTTCAGTCTTGTGTGTGGATTCCAAGTTAGACGTTTGTCCAAGTTGAGTCCTAGGTAGCGGATCTGTTCAACAGGGATTAGTTCTTTTTTTGGATATGGGATTGGAGTGTTTGGGAGGCAATGAAGGGATCATTGTTTACTGATAGCACACGTGTCATTAATGTTAGTGTTGCGGGCAGTGGTAGGATGAGTTGGAATGTCAGGACATGATTGAATGAAAAATAAACTTCATTCCGGGGATTACTATACCCATGAACAAATACTAGTTTAATTGTTCAAAAAGAACATTATTTTTAAATCAAGGTATCGAGAATTAAAAAAATTCTGTACACTGAACATTTTTTGTTCACAAAAAAATGTGTACTTATATGTATACATCAATAAATATACGTAGTCAGAATCTCGGAAAGAGAACTATAAAAATCTTTATGTACCATAGGTTGCTGATTTAGCCTATACCAGATAACTATTTTTCGTAGTCAACTCCATAACTTAATTCAATCTCAAGTTAATTCGCATCCTATTCCAGGTAACCCTCTGAGGCGTCTGAGCAGATGGCCAAGGGATTTTCCAATATAGAGAACTTTTATTTTAGTGGTACTATTCTGTAGTTTCTTTACAAGCAATTGATGTCATTATGAGCATTAGTTTAACATAGATTTTTTTTTGAATTAAAAAAAAAAAGGAATTTTGTTTTGTTCGCAGTTGTAAATTTTAATAATAATTAATTAGGGAAAAAATTTGGAAGAGACGCAGATACCCACTCCATAATAATAGTTTAGTACTCACATTAAAGCCAGTAACACTGTGGTTAGTTATTGGTCTTTCACGAAAAAAAATTTTTATTCGAATAAAAGGAATTTTAAACTTACCGTTTCGTTTTATTTTTAATTATATAATTAATTATTATTAATCCTTATCCTGGAAAATAACAAATTAAAAACAATAATTATGTATATATTTATTGCTGCTATATTTTTATACTCGATTGACCGAGGATATGTTTGTCCATTACCATCTATCCCAACCATGATGGTTAATGCTTTTATTTTTTTCATTACTATTTTCATTTTGGTATGTTCTATTCTAATCTTTCACTCTCTAAATTTAACATGTGTATTTATAATAGAAGTTCTGAAGTATAATTCAACAATAAAACTAGAAAAGATAACCTATGATCTATTTTTTTTTTAGTTAAAAAAACAAATAAAAAACATGAAAATGAGTGGCAAAAGGTAGCCAAAAACGTGTTAGTCTTCCATAAACAATTTAGTAAAATTCCCAATTGATATCGTCCCTCGATTTTTAGGGGATACATGGAATATTATTAATTTTTATTTGATTAAAAATTACTGTTTCCTGCTTAAAATATTTTATTGAAATGTCTGAATTCATGACTGAAATGTGGAAAATATTAATCTAAATTTATACGAAATATACGAATATCTAACACTAAGTCACTTTGGAAGATTAAAAGCTAAATGAAATTACAGTTGAAACATAACAGGTGCTAAATGGCAGCTAGTCCATCACCAGGACTGCTTTAAACAGTTTAACCCTTGCAAGTTTCTACTCTGATAATATGTTTGAACTTTGTTGTTATTTTCAATTAAATAACAAATGTTTGTTGATACCGCCTTAAGGTTTTCAATAGTACTTGAAAGGTGGAGGTAGGTTTCAATCAGACTAAACGATGTGGAATTTTGCAACAAGAACGCGAAAATGATGAAATAATTTATTACATTTTTACGTAAGGATAATATGTAATAATGTAATAAATTCACATTCATACCTTATTTAAAAGAAAGTTTAACAAATAATAAAATCAAATAATATTAGGATACATTTAATTAATCAGTGAATACAAAATACTTAGAATGAAATAGAGTAAATGGATAAATAAGAAAAAAAATGTATTTTAATTTATTTATATTAACAACTTTATATAATATATGCATCTTTTAAATGTGAGGGAAAATGGTTAAAATAAAACATCAATGACTTGTAAAAAAACTACTGAGTAGTACTACTGTAATTAAAGTTCAACATAAGGTCTCTGAGCCATCATCTTTTCAGACGCCTCAGATGGTTATCGAGAATGCAAGTTGGAAGACTAGGGGATTTGAGCCGGTATCCATACGGCTCTAATAATCCATAAGTTCCAACTTATGATAGACGGAAGGGTATCTGGTATGGACAAAATGAGCAAAAAAAATAAATAAATTGATAAATTCATTTTGTGATATAATTAGTTTCATTAAAGGTTTTTTGAATGATTTCGGATTCCAAGAAAGATTTAGAAGGTTTCATTAAGCAGAAATAAAGAAGAAATAAAAATCACATTCATTCTTACTGTTTTACTCTCAAGCTAACAACCCCTAACCAGTTTCTTGTCAATGACTTGTGAGGAAACTACTTACTGGTAACACTTTAATAAATATTCTATGTTTAAAGGTCCTTGGGCCATCATCTTTTTAGACGCCACCGAATGTTATCGGAAATCGAGTGGGAAGCAAGAAGGGAGACTAGTGGACTAGAGTGGGTAAGAAGCTTATCATGAGAGGATAGGCAAATTTAAATATGTAAATATTAATTGTCAAATATTGTTAATATTAATTGACAAACGTGTTTTGCGTAGAATGGCGACTTGCCGCAAGTTAACCTATCTCTTCAGTTGTTCCTCCCCCCCACAGTTCTAAAACTATTGATCTGAGAATAAAATTCTTTAACCTTATGTTTTGTAAATTTGCTTTGCTTTAATAATGTATAGAACACAAATTGTGCTAAAAACAAAAACACGGTTTTTGAGTTATTTGATCAAACAGCTAAAATCATGGATTATTAACCATTTATTCTCCTCACGCGTCCAGACCCACCAGTACAGGACTAGCTGACGAGTGGATTCAAAACAGATATGATACAGATATTATTAACTATCAATATTTACATACTCTAAACTATTGAACTTTACTACTTGAAATTTACCTATCCTTTCATGATAAGCTTCATACCAATTCGAGTCCACTAGTCTCCCTTCTTGCTTCTCACTCGATTTTCGATAACATTCGGTGGCGTGTGAAAAGATGTCCTAAAGAACTTCAAATATACAATATTTATTAAAGTGTAACCAGTAGGGGTTGTTAGTTTGAGAGTAAAAAAGTATGAATGAATGTTAATTACTTAATAAAGTTAATTTAATAAGTAAATTAATCACTTATAAGAAAGTGAATCTACCTCCCGGAATATAAGGTCTTATTATTAACTAACTAAGAATTATTTAAAATAAGTTAAAAAGAAAATACATTTTGAAGAATAACTTGTTTCTCGTTAAAAATAACAAAGAACAGTTCTTTTTTTGGATCTGGAATCTTCTTTCTTCGAGAGATTAACCATTTTCCGTTATGCGCAATTTTATGACCTCGCTGTGGCATAGATTCAGAACAGAAATACACATTTAAAATGTGAATGCTATAATCTAAATTGAAATCTTGGAACGAAGTATCGCATAGATAGGTTTAAACAAAGATGGCGCGGCATTCCATTAGCTGAGCACACATCTCAGATTCACAGACCTTAACTGATTGTACCGTATAGTTCTAAGAAGCATTTTAATTTTTTTTTTTTTCAGTTTTTTCTATACTCAAATATTCCTGTTGCACAAAGAAAGTCGTTAGTGATTGCATTTTATATAAAAAAACTTTTATCTTTTGATAAGGTTTTCCTTTTGTCGTGAAATCTTAACTCAACACGTGACGATTATATCATACAGTCTCAAATAGAACGTATCTCTTTGATCCTTTATTTTTAATTGAATATAATTGCGTATAATTAAAAGTATTTATATTCACCTAATTTTATTTAGTTTAAAATCTACGAAGTGAAAAGTATTGTTGAATATTTTCTCCTTAAAGGGCCAAGAGGTGAAAGTTTTAACTTCACCCCTTAACTCCTTTTATTTCTGGACGAACTTTTAGCATTCGAAGTTAGAACTCTCTGATCCATTGCCTTGAGGTTCAAAAACAGCCTAGGGACAACCGGGCATAGTGTATTACAAAGAGAAAATATTTTATAGGTAAAATTCAAAAATGTATTTTTATCGATTTCTTTTGCCAGTTACATCGTCAGAGTATTTCCTGATCGTTAAAGTGCTTCTGAAACATTGCTAAATTAATAGTTTTAATTATTTTAGTTATCTTTATTGATTAATATTCCACTACTCCAATTTAAATAGATCCGCTACCTACGGACTTCTTCTGGACAAACGCTTCACATGGTATATACATACAAGACTAAAACAAGAAATTGCATGTCATTTTTGACTTGTTAGAAATTCACTAGATACATGTTTGAAGCTTCCAAATGATTGCAAAATATTTACATAGTTCACTGTAATTGAACCTATTTTGACATACGGTGTTGAGGTTTTGTGCTCTAATAACCTTTAAAATTCTTAACATATTCAATCCTTACGCCAAATCATACGTCAAAGCTTCAATGCTTCCTATTACGTCACGTATAAAAATTTATCAATAATCATCTATATGTCTTATAATCTTGCTAAAATTGTCCAGGCTAGATACCTATCCTTGCATAATAAGCTCCACACCTACACGAATCCACCGGTCTCCCAACATTCTACCCCAGGGTTCTTTTAACATAATTTTTTATTGAATTGCTGCTAAAAAGTAATAATAATGCTTTACAATCGTAATGACAATAAATTCACAGTTCTGTTACTTTAATTATTGCATTATTGTATAGTTGTAAATATCAATACAAAGATACGAGGGTGAATCAAATATAAACGGTAATTTTCAAAATTATATTTATTGAATAATATTATACAGAAACTATACCTTCAACATTTTTCAATGTAGTCTCCTGCATTATCTACACACTTCTGCCACCGATTTGGAAGCTTGAATATTCCCTGTTCATAGAAAGACTGAGGGCGAGTTTTTAACCATTCGCACACGTGCTTTTTGACGTCTTCATTGTTTTCAAATCGATTATGTAAGAAGAAGGTGAAGATTTTTTGAGGTGCATCGTCACATGTGATGAGACGTGGGTCCACCATTACACCCCTGAATCGAAAATGGCAAGTAAGGAATGGCGAAGGAAGGATGAAGGCTGCCCAGTGAAAGCCAAAACTCGTCTCTCAGCCGGAAAAGTTTTTGCAACAATTTTTTTTTGACTCAAGGGGAGTTCTACTCATTGATTTTCTTCACGATCAACGAACAGTGAATGCGGCTTACTACTGCCAGGTGCTACAGTCAGCAAAAACCAGTTACCGGAACAAAAGACGAGGTGTGCCCATTAGAGATGTCATCCTTCTCCATGACAACGCAAGGCCTCACACCGCATTGTTGACAAGGAATAAATTGGAAGAAATGGGCTGGGAAACTCTCGAACACCCTCCTTACAGTCCAGACCTGTCCCCTTGTGACTATTTTTTGTTTGCGCCCCTGAAAGAATCACTTGGAGGAAAACGATTTGAAAACAATGAAGACGTCGAAAAGCACGTGCGCGAATGGTTAAAAACTCGCCCTCAGTCTTTTTATGAACAGGGAATATTCAAGCTTCCAAATCGGTGGCAGAAGTGTGTAGACAATGCAGGAGACTACATTGAAAAATGTTGAAGGTATAGTTTCTGTATAATATTATTCAATAAATATAATTTTGAAAATTACCGTTTATATTTTATTCACCCTCGTATATACAATTATTTAGAATCATAGGAATAATGTATCACAAGCATTTACATTTGATCCTATAAAGTTTTATAATCAGTAAAAACTGTCAGCTATATAATTAAATGTATTGAATATATGATTAATAATGTTCAACACAATTGAGGGATTTTTTTATTAATAATTGATGGATTATTTGCCACTCCAATAATTTTTCCATTATAATTTATAACATTAGTGACTCGTGTCATATTATCACAGCGTACGATAAGAAATTATATATCTCTTCACACCTTGGTACTCATAAATGCGTAGATAGAAAGGGGTATATGTAACAATTAAGTCAACACTGGATACGTGTTATGGAAAATAAATAGGACGCAGAGTTAATACTTTTCGAAAATTAGTTAACAACCTATATGAGGTCCATAAACATGGAAGCAGAACACATGTTATGTATACATATATTCTTATATTATTTGCATTTATATGTTTGAAAATCCGTCGCAATGTCCGTTGATTTCCCGGCCTAGTTCTTGCTCCAGGATTCAGACTAGAGGGCGAGAAATGGGGAAGATTTGATAGATGAAGGTGCTGCTTTTGATACAGCTCTCTCGAGTGGGGCGGGTCATCACTGAGATAACATTCTCTGCCCCTCAGGCTCTAGGGTCCTGACACTCCATACTCGACTAAATTTAGAACATCACCAGATACAATGGAATATCATAACCAGAGAGGTGAAACAGATTTTTTATAATTCATTGCACTAAGTAATTTTAAAAATAGCAATCACCAAATTTATTGTAGTAATATAAACTTTGAAAGTAAAATAAAATATAATTATGAAATATTGCAGGATGAGTATAAAAAGTAGTTTGATCAAAGGCCCAGTCAATAAAATTAAAAAATAAATAATTTTAAAATTAACATAACATATTTTTATTTTGCCAACGTTTCGGCCATATCTTTGATGTCCCTCATTAGGACAGATGGAAAATGAAAAAAATATGCGTTATCCCAAAAACAGGGTATTATGAAGAGAACTAAGGGAAGTTATAAAACAATAACCTTTAACCTTTTTTTTAATGAAAACCTAAGGTTTATTTTAATTTAATTATTATTTATTTTTTTTTTTTTTAACGCCTTCGTTTTCTTCAAATGAAGTTGATTCTCAGATGATACATATTTTTTATGAAGGCGGATATTATTGGCTGAAACCTTGGCACAGTAAAATATATATTTTGTTAATTTAACACCTCTTATTTTCTAATCCCATTGACTGATTCCTCTCATCTACTTAAATTAATTTAAAATATAGTGTGTTACATGTTAGAGGAAAAACATTTTGGTTAAGTGAAAAACTTTCGGCTCAAATTTATTGTACTATAAAAATAATTTTTATAGAAAAAAACAAAACCGACTTCAAGATTAAACCTACATTTACAAACTTGAACTAAAAAATAAAAAATAATATTTTAATTGCTTCAAAACAAAAACCATTAAATGAAAATCAACGAAATTATCGATACTTATGAACCTATTTACAATTTATGACCAATTATCTTTGGAGTCGGTGCCAGCCAAGAAGGGAAGTTTAATCCTGTCTTAACAATAAATAAACTGTCGAAGGGCCGGAGACAGCGGTGTGGCGGTGATAAAACAGTAGGAGGATCTTTACGATTACAATTTCTTTTCAAATTCTGTTTGTTTTGGTTGGTACCGACTCCCAAAATAACTGATTATAAATTGTGAATAGGTTTATAAGTATCGATAATTTCGTTGATTTTCATGTAATGGTTTTTGTTTTGAAGCAATTAAAATATTATTTTTTATTTTTTAGTTCAAGTTTGTATATGTAGGTTTAATCTTGAAGTCGGTTTTGTTTTTTTCTATAAAAATTATTTTTATTTTTCACTTTTTAGTGGTGAGTGTATTTTTGTTTGTACAGTCAATTCTCGATCTTCAAGCTTCCCTGAAAAATGGTAACCTCTTTCTCCTTTCTGCACTTTGCAAATCAATTTTAACTTTTCGTTAATTGGAACCATTTTCAATAGCCACTGGAAAACCACTCGAGTGAATAACTAATAATAAAGGACTGGTGTAACTATGAACTGAAAAGACAAACAATGACAGAAAACAGAAAAACAAATTACACATGAAATTCTTTTAATTTGAGTTCGAGTTATAGAGGCGATGACTTCTAATAGTTCGTTTCATAGAGGTGGTCCTAGAAGTTCTCTCTTTTGAACAATATTTTCAGTTCTACTTATTTTCAACACAATTTTTCACGTCTGAAATCGTCTCATTGAGGTGAAATACTTCCGACCGCAGATTTTATTCGACTTATGAGAAAGAAAGAAATACCTCTTGAATGTTTTTATTGAAAACAATTTCACACATATAAAAACTACATAGCATGACCCGTAAAAAACTAATAACACAACCATAAACTGAGAAGGTTATACAAAAGCATATGAGAAAAAATAATTTTTAGAAAAAAAACTAAACCGACTTAAAGATTAAACCTACATATATAGAACTAAAAAGTAAAAAATAATATTTTAGTTGCTTCGAAACAAAGAGAATTAAATGACAATCAACGAAATTATCGATACTTATAAACCTATTCACAATTTATAATCAGTTATTTTTGGAGTCGGTGCCAACAAAAACAAACAGAATCCGAAAAAAAAGAAAAAAGAATAGGTAATTGTAAAGATTCCTCACTATTTCATCACCGCCACACGCTGTCTCGTGTCATTCAAAAGTTTGTTGCAAATGCAGGATTGAAGTGCCTTCCTTGGCTGGCACCAACTCCAAAAATAACTGATCATAATATGATATAGGTCTCGATAATTTCGTTGATTGTCATTTAATTCTCTTTGTTTCGAAGCAACTAAAATATTATTTTTTACTTTTTAGTTCTATATATGTAGGTTTAATCTTGAAGTCGGTTTAGTCTTTTTTCTAAAAATTATTTTTATTTTTCACTTTTTAGTGGTGAGTGTATTTTTTTCAGTCTTTCGACCCCTATTTTCAGTTCAACTTACTTTGCCTGAAATAGATTTATTGAAGTGAAATTTACGAGTAATGTACTTAGTACATAGATTTTGTTCGACTTATCGAATTTTGACACATCGATCGAGAGTTGTCTGTATAATTGAAATTGCTTCATAATCATAAATATGTTTAAAATGTAAGGTTATATAACAGTGATTTTTATTAACTGTTTTTTTTTTTTTTTCTTAAAAAGTGATGCATTAATTTCAAATTTTTTTTTATGGGACTACCTCTGAAGTATGCCCTACTGGCCTAAAAAAGAATCATCAAAATTGATTAAGAATGGACGGAGGTTCTCAACTCATCGGTTTTTTTTTTTATTTTATTTTTTTTTTTTATATGTTACGCGATTACTCTGTCAATTCTGAATCAATTTATATGATTCTTTTTTAGATCGGTAGGGCATACTTCATAGGTGGTCCCATAAAAAATGTTTTGAAATCAAGGCAGCACTTTTTAAGAAAAATAAAAAAAAAACAGTTAATAAGTGATTTTATGAACTGTTTTTTTTTATTTGCCTTAAAAAGTACTGCATTGATTTTAAAATATTTTTTATAGGACCACCTCTGAAGTAAGCCCTACCGATCTAAAAAAGAATAATCAGAATTGATTAAGAATTGACGGAGTAATCGCGTAACATACACACACACAAAAAAAAAAGAAATACCAACGAGTTGAGAACCTCCTCCTTTTTGAAGTCGGTTTAAAATTAAAATGATAGTAAGCGTTTTCATTAATTAAATAAAATCGCTTTAATATGACGTGATGGATCAATGATTAGAAATAATATTGGATAATGGATTTGTTGTATAGGTTTGGGTATAATATGATTGGATGTGGTTATTTCAGAAATAAATCTGTGTAGGTGTGGTGATTCATCTGATTCAATTCATTTCTCACTCCCACTCGATAAAATGCTATCACTTATAAGAGGCGATTAGTTCCAATTATATTCTCAGATCAATTTTGTCCTCAAAATCCATTTAATCCACTGATTCTCATCGATGGAATCCGGTACCAAAGACAACCTTTAGACCCATTTGGACATATGGAGTTGAGTTTTAGGGTTCAACTAAACATTCTAATTCTTCTCATATCCAATCCTCACTATTCAAAATCCTTCGTAAAATTCTCTCTGATCCTTATTATGTCGCAAATAAACTTATCCAACTCAACGATCTGAACATCCAATATCATGCAGATTAGACCCAAAGAAGATCCTTGGATTACAAGCTGCATAACCACTCGAATCTACTAGTCTCCCAACTTGCTTCTCTCTCGATTCTCGAGAACCGTCTTAAAAAGAGATGGCCTAGGTACTTTCTGATGCATAATACTTAGTGAAGTGCTACAAATCAGTAGTTCTTCACAAGTCTTTGCCATGCTACAGTAATAATTTCTTCATACATCTACTTCTTGTATATATTGTATACAGTTGTAATCACAATCAATAAAGTATTTATAAAAACATATTATATTTCACTAGTTCTGATTTTTTTAACATTTCTGTGATAGTATTTCAGTATAGCAAAATCCTTATTGACCGACTCAAATTTGAATAAAAATGGCTTTTTACTCATCGGGTGAGACTTGAAAAGGTTCTGATTTCCTTTTTTTTTTTACTTTTTCTTTTTTTTTATATATATTTATTTTTATTTTTGTAATATTCCATAACATGGAAATCATTTATGAAGTGTTCAGTCATTCGTAACATAATAAAAGTACAATTAGCAATGATGAATTATTTGTCACTATTGGAATTTTTTTTTTTTTGAAATAGCTTCGAATCTTAAACATTCATTATCAGATCTAAAAAAAAAAAAAAAAAAAAAAAAAAAACTTTACCTCAGCTCTTTGCTACATAGTGCATAAATATTATTTTTTTTTTTTTATTTAAAACAAGAAATCAAACATGTAGATACTCATCTAATTGTAAGTGTCCCTGATAGAGGGACGGGGTTGAACAATATTGCATTATATAAACTAAACCTGTCTATCAATTAAATTCTCTTTAGAATTAAAGAAAAAACAAAACTTTAAACTTTTTGACCTGGAAATCTTGATAAAAAAAAACAACAACATTAATTTGGAACATACAGGAAACCCACGTATAAGCTCGCAGCCTTTAATAGCATTATGTATTTTAAACCGCTAAACGAACAAAAGTTTAAAAATGCTAAACATATGCAATATAGCGAAAAATAACAAATAATGTAAAATCACGAACAACACCTCCAGAGTACAAAGCTTCCCGTAAGAAATACATTATGATCTCATATTATGGCCCAATATCTACTTAATTCAAAAAGGATTTATTAATGATTTTCATCTTATTTTCCTTCAGGCAAAGGCAGAATAGACCTTTTTACGAAAAACCAGTGTATATGAACTAAAGTGAAATGACTGAAGTTAATTAAAAACAGGGGGAAAACTGGATGATCAGTAAATATGTATATTTTTTTTAAATGGTCTTATTTGAAATTTATCGTATAAAAACTAAAATAATAATAGAAATAGATCATTTCAAAACGTCTTATTTATATAATATAGGTGAGGAAAATTTTTAAACTAAAAACTAATATTTTCAAATTCCTCATCTCAAAAAACATGTAGAAACTTAATTTTGTCGAAATCAAAAATTAAGTTTTTTTTTACCTTTAAAATTTTGTAGGATTTTAGTAGGCAAGGGCAATTTCTGAAAAAATGTAAATAATTTGCGCTATCTCACTAAATATATTTCGCCACCGATTAAGACCAAATTGTAAGGTCAACTAGAAGACGTAAAACTGCATAGTTTAGCCGAAATCCGGAGGTCACGGGATTTCCCCTTATGGAAATATCTCAAGTTATAGCTGACCTTGGATTTTTTCAATCACATCAGTTTTTTTTCCACTAAAATCTGAAGTAAATCCAAAGTTATACGCATGGATAAAAAGCAGAATGTATGCTGATTCTAGTGATGCTATTATTATTGTAATCGGTTGAACGCAGCAGTTGTTATGGCCTATAGAAATTGTTGATGAAATCTCAACTTCAAAATTTTAACCCCCTATTATTATACCCACTCAAAAATCGGCATTTAAATCTGTGAGTTACAACTGCGAACATCCTCTTGTAAGTAAATAAAAATAACAATAAATTCAAGAAAGAACCGGGAGTGAAACTAAAACATCACTTAGAAAATTGTCTAAAATTAAATACTGAGGACTGTATTAAAATATAAAATTTATGTATTTTTCATTTTATGAGAATTGGTAAAAATCGTAAATGTGACAAATCTGAATAAAGGATATTGTCATTTATTATGAATAAAACACCTTTCTTTTTTACCTTTTTATGATTTAAAATATTTTATAATAAAATTTGGAATAGTATACTGCATATTACAATACTTTTCATGGTATATTTCAATGTTTTATGCTTTATAAAAGTCTAGGTTTTAATGATAACTTTCAAGGCCTGAAAAGAGTTGGAGGAGTAAAACGACACCGAGCTACCATTTTTGATAAAAGACAAAACCTTCTCAACAACTTCTATCCAACTTTGTCAATTACTCTTTAAAAGGTTGAGATGGGGCTGACATGTTTACCGGCCGCCTATGCTCGAAGAAAACCTTGGCGAGATATTTCTGACAAGGCTCGTCTGATATTACCAGCTTGATTGGATTTAATCGAATCCATTGAACGCCGCGTCCCTGCCTTTTTGATTAATTATTTAATGTTAACGACTACGTTGTTTTTAGGCTTTGTCACGTTTGCATAAACAATTTTTAACGTTCAGAAATGATATTCTCATTCTAGGGATGACATTTATCGATTCCAAATGTCTATTCTGAATTACACAAAAATCGGTATCGATAATTGATGATTCAAAGTTTCACGATACCTAATGTTAAAGAAATTTATCCTGCCTCGTGAAATGAATAAATAGCATTATAATTTTTAACTGCTAAATCTGAATCATTAACTAACTAAAAATAGCCATAAAATAACTACCCTTTATGAATTACACTAATCTGACAATACTCTAACAATAAATATTTTATGATATGAGTATATCGGTTTATGATATTTGAATATTAAAACGTAGAACCTCTCGAAGAGTCTATTTTTTTTAAGAATTAGTAAAAAAAAAATGCGGGAAATCACTAGATATTATCTATTGAATACCCTGCCATTTAAAGATTATGGTTTTAATAATTATGGAACAACAATCTGATTTTCTTCCTTCTTTTGGACAAATATTTTAGGTATTATTTTATAATCAAAACAGGAAGGCATATTTTTTCCGTCCTTTCATAAGCAGAAAAATGTACATCTATAATCAACAATTAAAACTAATAGTTTTTACGAGTGATGTATCGACTTCAAATCTCGATACCTGATTTCATGGATTCTCGAAAAACGAATCGTAATCGAGGAAGCATCCCGATTAAAAAACAAAACAAGCAAACGATTTTTTTGTTTCTTCTTTAATAACAAGGCGGATTTTCATGTACTAGATAAATACTGCTTGGTACAGAATTGTAAACAATTCTCTTTAAATATCAAGCTTTTTCTAAAGTCAATAAAACACCGTATTGTAGAAAATGTGTCAATTCAATATTGGAAACTGGATAAATAGAAATACAGCTTCATGCTGCCGAAGCTGATAGGCTAAATCAATATAGCCAGGCATGTTATATGTTTTTTTTTTATATATTCATAGGGGATTTTTTTTCTCACAATCAGGATTATTTCTGTATGTAGTCTTAATTGAAACAGCATGCTATAGTTTTAAAAAATGAAAATTTCGAGACAACGTGAAATATGTTGCTATTTCTTTATCCTCATGTTTATGCGTATATTTCTTAGTTTACTCAATTTGTATGCATAGGATATAAGTTGAACTTTTGCTGACCTGCTTTACAATGATCTTGGAGTTAATATTTCAATGTCTTATCAGTTTTAAATGCCCGTTTATGAGCCGGGTTTGTACTTTTCTGCCTCGTCTTACAATCACTATTGATGTTTTAAAAAAATTCTACAACTGGGAAACTGCTCACAAAAGTCAATATAGTCAATAGTGGAAAGTAGTTAATAATTTGAGGTCCACGATTGTGCTGGCTTAAAAGGCATTTTGTCCAACTCTTAAGCTTTTTAAAAAATGTGAAATAAAAAAAAATATATATATATATTTTTTGAATAATTTTCCTCCTTCATTTATTTATATTAAATTTAATTTTACCAAAAAAAGAAAAAAAGAAAAAAAAAAAAACACTGGCTTATTGAAATTTACTTTCATAAAAAATAAACAGAAACTGTGTTTTTGTATGAAAAAATCAAAACAAATTTGACGCTATCCGACACATCATAAATAATAAAAAGCAGAATATTAATATCCAAATTTTTAAACTAGGCGATGCCACAATTAACACGATAAAGAAATAGCAACATAAAATGGTCATGTTATATTCTTAAATCAATTAAATAAAAAATAATGAACTTATTATTTCTATGCCAAAATTTAGGACAGTTACAAATCAGAATAGAATTGCAGAAAAAACCAAATAAATTATAATTTTAATTGAATTATTATTATTTATGTCCATTAGTACAGCTTGATTATTAAAGGAGATGCTTTTACATATTGTTTATAGAGTATGACTGTATTCAAGATTCTTTTTTCTTTTTCTTCCTCAATTTTTCAAATATTATTACCTATTTTATATGATTATTTATACATTTATGTAGAAATACAAGAGCTGTCTCTTTTTTTTTGAGGAATATTTAAAAAAAAAAAAAAATGTATTCACTGTCTTTTAAATATTTCACTACATTTATTTAATTCGTCGAGGTGAATCATTACCGCATTTCAATTGCAGCACGTCAATACACCTGAGTCGATACTGGGTTATCTCTAGGGTCCTTGAATCAAGGAGAGTATTGGGAAGATATGAATCGTTTGTATTAACTTTGGCTTAGAACTTGCAAAGGCCCCCAATTATATTTGCCTTCTGATCTTGTCCTGGAACCTGGGTTCTCCCTTGATCAAAAGACACTTCGTATTACTTTATGCAATATTCCATCTTGGCTTTGCTATTTATCCCTATATTAAATAGTACAAATTTAGTTACATGGAGATGTGGTCTAATAGATAAGGGTTTAAATTGATTTTCTTATAGCTCAGGTTTATTGAAAACAGATCATTAGTAAATCCGATTCCATATTTTACGAAAATATCGCTGATTTGCTTTGATATTTGAAAACTGAAAGAAAATCCAATCGTTTTTATTTCAACAGCTATTAAAACTGTTTTACTTTTTAAGCACCGTAAAACGGCGTGACTTTGCACCATTTTTGTTGAACTTCATTCTTCAACTACCTATCAATAATGTTTAAAATGCATGTATTAAAATATTTGCTTTGAATAATAAGCTTCAAAATGTTGTTGATTCATCGCATAATCTTGGAATTGCAAAATTTACAAAACTTATAATTAATTGTATTGTTTTTAAACTTTGGTGCAATGTCAACCGGATACCCGTGACTTTGCACCACCATATTTTTTAAATTAAAAAAGCATTATAAACGTATTTTGGAACAAAGTCAAAGCTTGATAGTAGTTATGGGATGCAATTTATTTCTTGATAGTGTTTGGAGTTTAGCCTAGTGATTTTTTACTGTGTAAGAATTTGTTAAAGGAAACGATTTTAAATTATAATGTTTTCGTTGAAATGAGAAAGAAAATTGCACGATTTTTAAAGGATTATTGAGGAACGATAGATAATACAAGAAAATACCAACAAAATATTATGTAGAAACCAAATAACGACTTAAAAAATGCCTAAATAACGTAAACAACTATAATTTTGGCAAACAAGGAACAAAACGATATCTATAAAATAAGTTGCACACAGATTCTTAAAGAAACACTTTTAGAAAAATGCAATCTGCAATAGTTAGAAAAAAATTGTTAAAATATAAAAATGAACTATGACTTGAAAAAATTAAACCTAACTAGGCAAAATTCCAACAGCATTCGCCAATATATTTATAGATGGCAAAAACCTTATTAACAAGGAGCGAAACGTTATTCCAAATAATTTGTATTTTAACCAGCCTATTAACTCCTTAACTTCAAAATATCCTCGTTTATT
This sequence comes from Euschistus heros, assembly GCA_003667255.2. Classification (NCBI taxonomy): domain Eukaryota; kingdom Metazoa; phylum Arthropoda; class Insecta; order Hemiptera; family Pentatomidae; genus Euschistus; species Euschistus heros. Next base: position 1,005,755 of record RCWM02000098.1, on the reverse strand, counting down.
GATTTGTTTATGGGGAGCATTGCTGCCTAAGACTTCTTCCTACAGGGAGTTCACTATGCGACAAAATATATTGGTGCAAAGTCATTCCTAATTCATATCCAAAAAGGGATTCTCTTTTATTTTCAAATACCATGACTATTGGAAAATATTTTGAGCAAAATGAATATCATATATTTAAATTACAATAATTATAGAATAAAATTAATGCAAATATTTAGTCGTTGAAATCAGGACTTTATCCCACAAAGGAATCACACCTGTTGAAACACTACAATCAACTAACTGTTGCAAAACACGAGAGGTAACTAGGATCAGCGTGAAAAATCCTCAGACCCAATCATCATTGTCATAAGTAAGTAAGAAACATAAAGTATCCCTCATTTAGACAACAGCAGAACACATTTTCTTCAACTGAAACATTTTAGTCAGCTTGGTGTTAAGTTAAGCACAATGGTGCGAAGTCAGGCCGTTTTACGGTAAATGTCACTTAAATTACGATTATTTGCCATTTTGATTAATATGAAAATTAAATAAGATTTTTGATAACATACATTTTTGAGTTTCTGCCAGAATTAACGCAAACCAGTGTGGCTATTAGTAAATAGATTCAAAGATTTTCAGTTGTTATTAAAATTATACCTAATGACGACTTGGAAATTAAAAACAAAAACTTCACGTAGGAACATCAATCGAAGAACCTCTGTATCTGTAACGGTCCTTACATGCACAAAGGACAAAGGAATAGAGATAAAATTTTTAAAATAAATTTGAAATTTGAAAATGTAAGACAAGAAATCAAACATGTTGATACTCATCTAAAGAGGTAAAATTATAAGTTTCTAAGGAATACTCGGACCTAGAGTTGTCTGTGTCTGAAGAGACGAAAGGGGGAATTGGATAGTTCAATAAATGCATATTCAAAGCATATAAAATATTTTCTCTATTACAGTTATACTTTGCAGAAAAGAAAAAAGAAATATTAATTTTTAATCAATTAAAAAAAATGATATTTATATTATTTCCTCGTAATCAAGTAACGATATCTGGCAAAAATTTCAATTTTTTTTTATGCTTAAGGTGTTTCAAATTTTCAAATTTGCTTTTATGTAACTTCTTCTTATTAATCGAAATTTCTTTCCTGTATCTCAATCTTGTTTATGAATGACTGATAATAACTTTTTGCAACAGCTTAATTTAACGAAAATATAATTAAAAAATTACTTTGCTTGTCATTTTCGCGCATCCAAAATTTACGATTCTTAAGGACATAAGTTGCACTTTCACCACAATGGAATCTAAACCTCTTCAAAAAGTAGATAATCAGAAAATTTATTGAAATGTTCAGAAAAGGGAGACAAGAGCTTTTTATTGAAGTAAAGATTGACTGAATCGGAAGGTTCAGATGGTTTCAACAATGAGCTAATGATCAACAAAGTTTTAAGCCTCAAGGCTCTATCTAATCGTCAATTACAATACAACAAAGGAATTGGGAGATGAAGATGATGGAAAGGAGGAAGAAGTAATTCAAGAGGGAATAAACAACGGTTTGTAGGCCTGAAAACGATCAAAGCATTTTTTTTTTTTTTTTTTTCAATTGGTAAGAGGGAAGGGGTGGAAGAGAAAAAAATCAAACACTTAAAGAAATCAGAATAAATACTTAGTATCAACAAAAACATGATTAAAAAATTAATTAAATAAACACTAGTTTATGAATGTATACACTTGGTGGCATATCTATACATACATACATATATAGTTTTTTAACGTGCAAGTTTTATTAAAAATATTTTTTAAATAAAATACTTTCACTTCACTTAAAAAAATAAAAAACATAGTTCATTTTTATATATATCAATTTCGACATGAAGATATATTTTGGCTGGGGGCCTATACTTTTTTTGTGTAGCGTTTTTTCAGTCAAAAATGTATCAGTTTGACATACTCTAGTTCTGTTGGCTGCTCGAAAATTTACCGAGTTTCCTTATCAGACATTTAATGGGGAATATTGTTGTTTTATAGCATATGTCGCTAGGACTTACCGTTTGGGAATTTTATTTGTACAAATGAAAAAAAAAGCCCTTTGTAACGTTTTTTCACGTTCAAATGTGTATCATTTTTTTTTTTTTTAGTGGAAAAAAAAAACAAACAATTCAGTGAAACTAGATCAAATATGTAGAAAAATCCCGCACATTTCACCTTTCTATTCCAATCCGTTCCATATATATGGTAATTCAAAGACTATTTCGAGGAAGCCACATTCTTTATCAGAAAAGCTGTAATATCTCCACTTTATTTAAATATTTTTCAAATATCGAACACATTTTCGGATTCAGCTCTTTCTGTAAGAGCAGACTACATGCAACCTTGAATGTTACAAACATGTGATCTAAGAAACATCATGATCTTCATCTTATTTAGAGAGGTTACACTGTCTTGTATTACTCTCCGTTTTTTGAAAAAACCATCCACAAAATTGCAAATCTCCCAAAAACTTTCAAATTTAATCAGCTTTCGAATGATATGTTAAAAATAATAATCCTGTTTCGATTTCTTGGAGAAATTTACTTTAAACATAATAAACTCTTCATTGGAATAAAAAGCAAAGAAAAAATTATTGTTTAATAGGTACTGAAGGAAAACTGTTAATAAACTGACACCAGATCAAAGGATCATAGGGTCAAAATGTGAAAAATATTTAAACAAAGTGAAGATATTACAACTTTCATGTAAAGTCAAAAAAAGTCTTTGAATTATGGTACAACTGCAACGGATGGGAATATAATTGTAAGATCTGTGACATTTTTCTTCATTTTTGATCTAGTTTCACCCAAGTTTTTTTTTTTTTTTTTTTTTTTTTTTTTTTTTTTTTTTTTTTTTTTTTTTTTTTTTTTTTTTTTTTTTTTTTTTTTTTTTTTTTTTTTTTTTACACTAAGAGGTACTCACCCTGTATAGTATTTTGAAACGCTCTACCCCTGTTGGCTTTTCTCTAATTGAATATTTGACGACTGTTTTCTCATTCAACATTTAATAGTGAATATTATTTGTTTCAAAACGTATGTCTCCTGGACCTACATTGGAAACCTCTACCTTCTCTCAACTTTGTTTATATCGAATAATCATTGATTATTAATTTAGGTAATTTGATTTTTTTAATTTTAAAATATAAATAGATAAAAGCAGTAGTTTATAGAGACATATCCACGATCTATTGTTTTTAGCAGTCAGGGAGGAACTGAGTGTTTGTTTGTGGTTCAGTAATCTTATGATAAAAGTAGCTTTTGGATGAAACGGTCCACGGATTAACCGTGGAGCCACCCACACTGTCAGAATTATATCTTTCAATGCCTTAAGCAGTTCATTTCCTCCATTTTTGAAAAGTTCGGGGAGTCCTTGTGCGAATTCTAGCTATCATAAGGCAGTGATCTGAGTCGATATTAGCACCCCTATATGAGCGAACATCCAGCAGCCTTGATATATCTCGAGCACTCATCAGTATGTGGTCTATTTGATTTGCAGTTATGCCATCATTAGACTTCCATGTGCCATATGAATTCTGTTGTGTGGAAATAGAGTACTTCCTACTACTAGCCCTTTTAAAGCCACAAAATTAATCAGTCTTTGTCCATTTTCATTAGTGTCATCATGAATACTATGGGATCCAATTAAGGGTCGAAAGAAGTCCTCTTTCCCCAACTGCGCATTAAAATCCCCTAAGACTACTTTTAAGTCAGCTCTCGGGCAGTCATCAAGGCACTTTTCTAAGTCCCCATAGAACTGATCCTTATAATCTTCTTTAGATCGCTCAGTAGGTGCGTGAGCACTGATCAGGGTATAGTTGAAAAAATTTTCTTTTAAACGGACAGCACATATTCGGCAATTTATAGGCTTAAAGCCGACAATTAGTTTAGAAAGTCTTTTGGACACTATAAAGCCAGTTCTGTATGAATGCAATCGTTGGTGGCAGCTATAATAGATGATGTGGTCTTTTTTCCTGAAGGTTCCTTGTCCTGTCCATCGCATTTCCCGAATGGCAGCGATGTCTATTTTGTAAAGGTCAAGCTGGTCCAGGAGCAGTTGTAATGTTCCAGGTCTATATAGGGATAGAATATTTCTGGATGGTAGGCGAGATTTGATTATTTTTCTGAGTAAGAAATGACAGACATTTACGCCTTTTAAGCTCGTCTTTATTTCATCTTGAATTAATTTTTTTTGTTGTAGACTCCATATACTTATACTAATGTACGTATTCAAAAATTAAAAAAAGACATTATGTTAAATTTACCTTTTTGTGTCCTTAAAAACTTATCTATTGATGATTTTCAATAAACAAAACGCTCTAACCCTGTCCTCCGAAACAAGAAAACATTCGTCCCTCTCAATTTCAAAAAAGCTCAGAACAACAAGGGAAAGAAGTTGAAAAAGATCGAAAAAGGGGAGGAAACGAAACAAATAACACTAGCTGGTTAATAAATGGAAGCTGGGTATCGGGCGATATAGTCCTTTTCCTCAAACTTAGTTCGGCATCCAACTTCGTCTCCCTCCCTCACCCCTTACAAAAACATTTCTGGGCCCTTTAACAATCTTTCCCTTCGACCTAGAATACCAACTTTCCCCCAAGTCGAGCCTATAACTTGGAAATGTCTGGCCAGATTTCGCTAATTCATTTAGGAGAGACGTAAGGATGTGGTAATAGATTGAAGATTGCTTTTCTAGGGTTTGAGCCAATGACAATAGATAAGATTTGTTGGGTCTATGAAGTGGTCTTTGGAACTCGTTTGAAATAGATGTTTAAATTACATTATACAAGAATTGCTGAATGTAGGTGTTTAATTTTTTCCTTTTCCCTGCTTTGAACACGGCACCACATTTATATACATATTTATTATTTCCTGAATTATTAATACTTTTTTTTATAGACTTTTTTTAATTTGTTTTCCTTTTTTTAATTCTCATATGCATTATTTTATATAAATAAAATTTATTACTAAAGTATCGAAAATCGAAAAGTTTTGGTACCAACACATCACCAAAATAAGTTAATGATAAATGTTTATTTTTCAATGATTAAAAAATATGTTTTTTAAAATTAAAGAAATAAAGTTGTTGTTTTTTTAACTTGATATTCACTCATATTTTCTTGATTTTAAAATATCTACACTTTAAAAAAGGATTATTGAAGCTGTAAATTTTGCCGGCTAAACAATATGTGATATTTATCGTCAACCATAATATTTATCCTGCAAATATATATATATATATATATATATATATATATATATATATATATATATATATATATATATATATATATATATATATATATATATAAACATTTAGGCAATTGAATTATGACTAGCACTATCGAACAATCTATTAAAAGTTTTATAAATTGCTGTCATTAAAAAAATGAAGATTTAATGGTTCAATTCCGGCCATAAAACTTTTCCTTACCATAATTAAGATATCGCATGTCACTGAACAACAGGCATTTTAGTACGACTAGGTTGGATCGAAAACTATTAACTATCTTCCATGACAGCTTTCCCGAGGCGATTTATTCAAATGTTTCTCCTTTTTCCCTACGACAACTCACCGATACCAGAATTCAGAGAACACTGCATCCTAAGGAAATGGGAACTGGAATTCTGTTAGAAAAATCATTTCCTAGGTAGTCATGATTGACTTATCGTATTCTACTGATTTAAAATGAACTATACGATTTCGGTAGAGATATTTAAACATGTTTTCTGTTGTATAAGAAGTATATAAAGTATTATGTTGCAGAAATTAAAAAAAAAAAAAAAATGAAATTGTTTTATGACAAATGAACGTAATACTATATCAACGTTCCAAAATATCAAATAAGGACCTGAATGTAATAAAAATAATTTATAATAATACATCATATTTGAATTTTTAATATAATTTTACTGCAAAATATAACGATCTGATACTTGAAAAAAAATAATCTTTATTCTGGGGCACCTTGTCCCCGTAGAATAACATCACAGTAAAATAGTTTTACTGTCAGGCTGCGAACATATCAGGCAGCAATTTATTTAGATAATTATGAAATAAATTATAAATTAGACACTTATAAATATTATAAATAGAAATTTAAAGAACTAATAATATAAAAATATATAAAAAACACGAGATATATCCATTTATGAGGAACACTCTTACACTAGTGTATCATGACACAATTTCGGAAGACTGATAGTTGAGGATGAATACAATGTTTTTAAAAGATGTGAAAGAAGGAGCATATCAAAATGAAAGTGGCATGGAATTCCAAAATATGACTGCACGAATAATAAAGGATTTTCGACAGGGAGCAGTTCGATGAGATGTGATATACAATCAATGGGATGAGATAAGTATTCAAAAGATTAATGGGACAACGACGGGCAAGGATCCCAATGTCGTAAATGTATGATGCTTTTTTGGACTTTAAAGCTTGGAATAGAAAAGTACCAAGTAAGTGATGTGAGAGCGCCTGGGGATCACAAAACTTTTCAGTCTCATTTCAAGACAGTCCTCCATAAGATAAGTGCCTACGGGTTCGGTTTCTAAATTAAATCGTGTTTTGTCTAATGTTTTGTTTATAAATCACAATATATATATTTAATTATTTGGATTTTTTTAAGGTAATGGATAATGTGTTACGCTAGAATGTCTATTAACCTATTTTATACAAATGTTGTATATATATATATATATATATATATATATATATATATATGTACTCTCAAGAATTATTAAATAACACATTAATACCAAATATATAAACATTCGCACTGGACTGTTGATCATTACCAATCAACACAAAAGGCTATTGAATATCTTGAGGAAGCAGAAATGGGATATTAAATCAATTTGCATTCACACATATACCTAGGAAACTAATGAATTGTATTTGATGCATGGAAATTGGAATGGGGAACACTATTTATCGGCAGAATGGCTAATTCGCATTTGAAACGTTCTTAAAATCGATAAATAATATAATAATATATGTTTTAGCTAAATAGTTCTCTATGAATTATTCAGAACAATTTAACTTTAAATTTACAACTGTATATAAAATATACAAATATATATTACATCAAGTAAATATGATGATAATGATAAAAATTACACGTCACTTATTTTTAAAGCAACTACTCATTGGTAGCACTTTTAAAGGTTTTATATAATTAATTACTATATTAGAAGGTCCCAAGGCCATCTTCTATTCAAGGTGCCTCTGAGGGTTATCTGAAATGGAATGAGAACCAAGTTCTGATACTAATGGATTTGAATGGTTGTGGAGTTTGCTATGAAAGGATAGATATTTGTTTTAAGCTATGTCAGGAACGTAAGGTATATTAAGATATTTGTGAATAAGTTTGTTTATGCCGAAGTAAGGGGCATTTAGGATTTTTCTAAGGATTTTGGATTGTAAGGATTGCGAGATGAATTGGATGGTTTAGTGGAGCTCCAAAGCTTAACTCCGTATGTCCAAATTAGTCTAATATCTTTTACCTAAATGTGTCTTTTGTAATTTATTGGAAGGTTTGAACGTTTGTCAAGTAAATGTTGAAGTAGTCGAAAACGACGGGCAGTTTCTCATCGTTTGAGTCTTTTATGTGGATTCTAAGTATGACGTTTGTCCAGATATATCAGTTAGCAGATCTGTGCAGCGGGGATTAGTGAAACATCATTAAAGGATACTGTAGGACAGGAAGTCGTAGGTTTACGACGAAATGTAAAGGTTATTTTATAGGATTTATTTTGATTCTTCATTTGTGATACCATTCTTGAAGGTTTATGATATGGGATTGGAGTGTCTGGGAAGCTATTAAGTGATCATTGTTTACTGATAACACACATGTTATCATGACGTAACATAAGTGTCATCAGCATTAGTGGTGAGGATGATGCTAGGATGCGGGTGTCTGACAAGCTCTGTGACCTTGAAAATTTAACTTTTAAAATTCAGCTTGGCAATTAGTTATAAGAAACTATATTATAGTATAGTTATAACAGTCCAGTAACTTCGAAGCTCGTCGGGATTTTTTTTTAATTTGTATTTATCATTTTTAAGACCTGAATTTAAATTTAAATTTATATACCACACTTAAAAGACGAGTAACTGCTCGTTGTTTTCAACTACTTTACAAGCAAATAACATGTCATCTTGAGCATTATCATCGCATGCATTTTATTTTTTATGTACTGTTATAAATTTCAATAAATAGCTATAAAAAAAATTCAGTAATACAGTTTCTTATAAATATTAGGACTCTAAAATCAGTAAAAAGAAATCTTAGCATCTAATTTTTCGGTCACAATTATCAAAGATCTAACTAATATTGTGTATAATTGGGAAAGTATGATTTGCAAAATGCTACAAATAGAAAAATCTCGTTTATCAAAAATTATGCTTGTCTATTTATGATTTTTTTTTTTTTTTTTTTTTTTTTTATAGCTCGTTAACTTCTTTCTGGTTGCGTGTATTATTTGTTTGGATGTGGTCGCTTACCACGTGTAGGTACTTAGTGCCTTGGTAATGGTGTCTGCTGTTATATTTCTTTTTTGCTTTTATATCTTTTGATTAGTTTCTCCTGAAAAATATCTTCATTTCTTTGAAGATGTACACCATCAATTTTCAAAGCATACATAAAAGCCGTTGCTAATAATCGTCACAAATAAGCACGTGTACCTTTATTCTCTAACTATATTATTATCATTGTTATTATTTTTTTTTTTTTAGTGTTTGTTTGATTTGTAATTTCACTTATGGGATATAAATTATTTTTATTTCTACTTCGATTATTGTAATGAAAAATAGTTTTTTCTATTCATCACAATTATAAATATCCATGAAATATATGTTCCATTGGAAAATACACTAATTTCGATTAAAACTTTCTTTTGATTATGGTTTAAGGGTGTTAATCACGGATGATGATATATTACCGAAATATTTAATCAGTGTGGTGATTATTATCTTAAAATAAGAAGTTTTTATTCAAATATGGAGTTAAACTTACTTGCAAAAAGTTAAATGGATGACACTGAAACTTTCGGGAAAGAACTTCCTTAAAACGAAAAAAAATAATAGTAATAAGAATTTATTATATTAATTTGCTAGAAAAACATAGCAGTTATTGACACCCTGAACGCAAAATTTATGCTAAGAACTAAGGAAGAAAATGTTTTAATCAAATTTATATTAATAAAAATAAGCAATATGTTTTCATAAATTATTCTAAATTAAACATGTAAAAATATTTTACAACTATAAAATAAGAAATAGTGCAATATCAGTTACGGACATCCTATGGATATCTTCTATAACAGACAAGCTGAATTCGAAATCATTTAACTTGGTTGTATAGAAAGATGTACTCCTTATTGAAAATGAAATTTGTGTAAACTCTAACTGAGTTAAACATATTTAAAATGAACGATTGTTATTATTAGTAACTTAGTTTATTTACTAGATTAAAATCCTGAGCCAATATAGTATTTGAAATTTAATTATACAGAAAAAATTTGGAAAGAAATATTTAGTATACTAAATATAATACTAAAGATTCGGGATCCCATAGAGTATCATAGGTGGGGTTGTATGTTTCGGACATATGTTGAGAATACATTATAAAAAAAAAATATTTTAAAATTATTTCCACCGAAAATGAAGAAATACTGAATTCCAACAAAGCTATTGTGATATCAGAAATATTTCATTTAGTCGTAACCTTTTCATAAAATAAAATCTACCTCCATCCTACGCCTGGTTTCAACTCTTTTTATTCTTACGGTATTTGATTCCATGTAAAATAAAATTTATGCTATGTATTAGTATTTATTTATATTTAGTATTTATGCAATGAATAAAATAACGGAAATAATCTGTATTCGGTTCCTTATTAATTAATTAAATAACAACATAATTGTTCTATCGCAGTTTTTATAGATATAAAATAAATAAGAATATAAAAATGTATTAAAAAAGAAAATAATAAAATATCAAAAACCAGAGTATGTAAAATGGAAATGATGTATTGTCTGACGAAAGAATTTTTAAAATTAAAAATCGGAGTCCATAAATGCGAATTCGGATGTTACAACACGGTGGTAAATACGTGTTTGCATTCTGCTGAGTGTTTAACTACTAATTTATTTAATTTAACCCAGGTATCGTTGAAAAAATATTGAAAATGATTATATAGTCTGATAAGAATATTATAATTGACTGTCAAGAAATATAAGAAGAAAATGATATGGGATGATTACATTTACACATTATGTACAGTTAAAAAAATAAATGAGAAAGAAGAAAAAAAAAAGAGAACAGATAAGTACTATGCTATAAAAATATGCATATAAGTAAAATATGTAAATAAAAAAATATATATAAAAAAATTAAATAAAAAAGTTAAGTAATAGTTATAGTAAAACTATAAACAAATTTAAATAAAAGTAAAAAATACAACCATACTTTATTTACGATTTATATTTATCCTAAGAATCCACCAACCAGACCTGTCCCTCCCCATCCATTGCCCTAACCCAGTGGAGGCAGAATAGGAGCGCTATGGTACAGCTCTCTAGCTCTCTATGAAAAAAATACAGTTTATATATATATATTATTATTTTCTCAATTCATAATATCCTTAGTGAATCAAATATAAAGCAGTAAACTTTATGGTAAGTTTTAAGTCCAGATCTGCGAAAAAGAAATTCTGGGTCCATGTTATTGATCTGGACTTTTATCCTGCTAGAAATTAATACATGTTCTGCTAATTATTCCATTTTTTTTTTCATGTCGCAAGCCTTTAGGACTTCGAAAAAAGCCGGACTCTCATTAAAACCATTACCGATGCATTCATTTTTCATTGTCGATTTTCAAGGGAAAGAATTTTTTTTTTTTTTTTTGTAACATCGCTTCGACCATTTTGTTGAGGTTTTAAAATCTACTCTTGTAAAGTAAAATCGTATTATCTTTTTTTCTTTTAATAATAAAAAACGTCATCAGTGTGTAAAACATTAACAGTTTTTTAAAATATATAATTAGATCAAATTTTAACATCGAATTTAACATTGATGTAAATACTATGCGCTAATGGATTTATGATTTATGCATCAACTTCACTCCTGAATTATATATGTGTAATACACATTCAGGGACATTGTTTAATAAGTTATTTGTAGGGGAAAGGGGAAAATCTAAATTTTTCCAACAATGTCCACTATATTTCAATGTTTATTGTGAAAATCCCGATCCATTAAATTCAAAAGTACTAATATTAGATTTATTTTTTTCTAAATCCTTGATTAAACAAACGTTTTAACAATTTTTTCGCATATTAAATTAATTCATAATTCTTGAAATTCAAGTTACTGAGCAAAACTGCAGGTAGTTTTCGACTTCTTCGATATTTAGTAGACAAACGTTCAAGGCTTCCGATTAACCCTCCAAGGACTCGCTTGTCCAAATGATCTTGTATTTTATTCCTTTATACCTCTGTAGCCCTTCTCCTTCTAGTGTTCAAACTATTGAAACATTTCTCTCAGCAAACAAAACGTTTGAAAATAGTCGAATTTAGAAAATCAACTCTCACCAGCCTTAATTGTTATAATTTTAATATAATTTTATTGGAACGAAAGGTAATGGAATAGAAATAGAGAAGTTTTAATAGACAAACTATGAATGTTATGTTGTCAAAACCTTTCTTTTTTTTTTTTCCTTTTTTTTTTTTAAATACTTGGTGGGAGTGGGGTATTAAAGGTGGTTGAGTTGTGTGACTATCGCCTGGGACAGCCCGACACCGGAGCTTGTGAAAAACGGCTCAGTAAATTTTACTTCAGTGTCTTCGTGACGCCTCTACTGCTTAATAGTGTAAATCCAGACCCTCCAGTTAGAGAAAATATAGACGGTGGTTGTTCGCCTCGCTTTTCCATGATATTTTGGAATCGGGTTTTCTTTTTTTGGGGATAGTTGATACTCAGGAATAGTTTGCTGTAGGTTTTTTTAGATAAATCCAAACTTATTTTCTACTGTATTTGTAAACATTTGACATTAGTTTATTAAAATACTGAAACTATAAACGTGGCTGAGAGAGGGATGGGATTTCATTTAGCTGGATTGTCCCTTCATAGGTAGTAGTACAAGCTTGTTTCGGGGGAATCCGGGATGCCAGGGATATGTTGTCTATAAACTGTCATTGTATAAACTATTTTTTGTTCATCTATTTTAGTTTATTTTTTTATAATATTATTATTCTAATTTACTTTATATAATTATGAATTATGTTTTTCACTTGTTTAGTAAAAGGTTTTTTTTAGCTTTATTTTTTTTTAATCAATTTTTTTTTTTTATTAATTTCTAGTTTATTTATGATTGTTTTTTTTTTCTGTTTTTATCTCGCATGTTGTATGAATGGATTCATTATCATCTATAGTAGTTATTAAATGTCCTTGAGTTAGGCAGCTTGTAATATTTATTAAACAAAACTATTTTAAAACAAAAGTTGATTAAACGTGTTATTAGTTTTATTGTTTATATTTCTTCAAGCCAACTGGTGAACAAATAATGATTAGTAATTGTTTTTATTTTATTTTTTCAAATGTTACCTGCTCATTCTAGCAAGATTAACGGCTGAAATACGTACCGTGGATCCACCACAAAATAAATTTCTTTCCACCCAAGCCAGATTCGAACTGTACACCACATAGGCAACAAGAATGCTTTGCGCTTGTCACTCCCTAGCTAACACAGCCTCAATATTAGTCCCTTATATATCCTTTAAAACACAGCTAGGTAGTCAAGATATCTAGTTTATAGTTTTCTAGCTCCTGCTATGATATGTATGTATTATATCCATGTTATACATTATTTATGTATCTGAATTAAAAGATTTACATCAATGCAGCTATATAATTAACTATTCTTGGAAAACTTAAAATTTTATTGTACGCAATATTTAGCTTTCTTGACATTATGAACCTTAGTCTTCCTTTTAGAATATATAATTTTTAAATGCAATTAAAAGATTTTTTTTTAATTTGTGAATCATCTGTTTGATGTTCTATATATTTGTTTATTATAAAAACTAAAAGGACCTCAGGAAATTAATACTCCCACCTAATTTTGGGACTTTCTTATTTCCCATGCTTTTCATAGCGAATATATTTTTGGTAATCGTTCCACTTCTATTCTAGGAAGCAGCCAGCCCATCTAAACATATTCACTCATATAATATTAACAATATCTTCGTTATTTATTAAGATCTTGGATTACTATGTTACTTTTAATTTTTAGGAATGATACAAAGCTATATATTTAATGTACCTACATTAATAAGAGTTCTGTATGTAAAAATGGAACAAAGGCATTAAATTGTAAAAAGTTTTATTTTTGAAATACTTTTTGACCAACGTATGTAGTATTAATAAAAAGATGTAATTGTGATTTGCAATTTTTTTTTCCAATTTTTATTATTATAAAAAAAAAAACAACAGAAGAATCTGTATTTGTTGGCTAACCAATTTATTGAGTTATTGTGTTAAATATTTCCCAACAATTTCAAGAATACTTAATAATTGGTCCATTGTTATTTGCAAGTAAGACTGCATAACTGAGGAAACCAGAGATCAATGAAGATAGTACAAACGAGAAATCCTGACATATTTCTATTAAATTAGCTTGACCAAACCCCGTTACTTTTCATTTCGCTCAAATAATATCAGGGATTTTATTGATTATTAATAAACCTTAACAGTTTAAAGAAATATTTGTCGAAAACGATTTAACAACAACGAAAAATTAATCAACTTCTTATTAAAATAACTTGCATCACAGTATAGAGATATGGTAATAAAAAAACATCCCCTTGTTTACCAGTTGCGGCAGAAATGCCACCAGATGGAACTGGAAATGTCGTTGGCCAAAGCCAGTAAAGATGAAGCCGCTGCTCATCTCAGGGATGTTTTTATGTCCCCACGTTCGAGATCTGCTGTGGTCTGTAAAAGAATACTCTTCCCCGAGCAGGATCTGACGTTTATTTGGTCACGGACAGTCTTCGAAAGAGTGTCCTCATTCAGGGCAACCTACTTTTTGGTTGTAATCCTAATTTACCTTTTTGCTATTGCTATGTCCGTCTCTGTGTGAGTCCGGATCAGCATTAATCTAAATATATGGTAGGGATGCCAACCAGGACTTAATCTCCTGACAAATGATAAATAAGTATTTTAAATAATTAATTAATTTAATTGAGTCCTCTCCACAAGGTGATCGTGGGATCGATAATTATATGTGTTACTTATAAATAAGAGTAAATAAAATATGTTAATTAGTTAGTGGCATACAAATGGTAAATAAATTACGGTTAAATTAAAAAACAACGTATAATCAATAATAGGCTGACACGTAAAATTCCAGTCAGGAAAAATAATCATTCTTAAGTTAAAACTTATATGGTAACAATTAACTTAATCTAGACTTATCTTAAGGGCGATGCTATGTTGTGGGTGGAAGTGACTTAATGGTGCTAAGCCGGGAGCTCTCAAGTTCCGAAGACATCAAGGTACCAGCTCCGGAGGAACAAACCGGACCAAAGACAGACTGAGACTGATCCATCTCCAAGACTGATCTTGAAAATATATTTTCGGCCTTTTTTAAAGTATAGCCTCCGCCCCTTGTGCACGCCCAGCGACTTCCCAGTTTTATGAAATTTAGAAAAACTCAAAATACGTCGTTTATTCCAAATATTACCCGGTAAGGGATAGGCAGGTAGAGAAATATGGCCCTTCTTGCATGACCTAACAAAGGATGTAGATTCTCGGACCACCCGTGAGAGGCTACCCTTTTGGCAATACGCGAATATTATGCTTGTTAAATAAAAACCTATAGGTTTGATACATAGCACTATGAACAATAAAAATTGATTGCAGTAAAAAAAAGTATAGTGCTTAAACAATATTATTACTAATAATTTTATGATTTTTATAGTGCTATAAAATTTATTTATAACAAATGCCCAGATTTACATGCAACAAAAAGATTGAAATGTGCCTAAGGTATAAAGGTATTTTTTTATTTTCCAATCATCAGAATCCTCAACGCCTTTATATATTTTTTATAAAAAAAATTTTTCTTTTTTCTTTTTAATTTTTATTGGAAGACCGTTTTAAAATCCTGCCTCTCGCAACGGCGATAAATAAGCGAGTGTGATATTGTTTCCGTTCATACACTATGTAAAACTATCTCTGAATGCAAATTAATTAATATCTTTGGTATATTGCAATGACCCCAGTTGAACAAATCCGCTTCCGAAGGTTCTCTAGCAATAGACAAACGTCTTACTTGGAATCTTTATACATGACTGAAACAAAAAGAACCTCTACTGTTTATAGCCTACTGTAACATTTACTTGAAAAACATCCAAAAATTAAAATTAATTACAAAAGACTCATTTGCATGACAGTAATTAGACCTGTTCGGTTTAAACCTCACTTTTTTTATTATTTTTTTTTTTATAAACATTCATTTATAATAGTTTACTATAATATAATAAACATAATATTTTTTTTTTTTTTTTTTTTTTTTTGGTGTTTTAGCATTTACAGTAGAAAAAATTGAAAAAAACAAAAAAAATCCTACAAAAGAAAAAAAAGTAGATAAGAAATAAAAATGTACATACAACTAAATAAATAAATTAAAATAAACAAATCTGAAATACATGAATATTTAGTTAAAATAAAATATAATCTTAATATGTTATAATAATGACAATATTGTTTTATATAAATCGAAATATACGATAAATATGATTAGTACATTTGTGGATGTGTGGCTCTACTAAACCTTTATTCTTCTTATGTCCTTCATTATTTCCTCAATGCTCCTTATTATATCGTATCCACTTACACTGTTCTATATCAAAATAATCCCTTCAACAAAAATGTTGTTTTCTTATGTTTTGAAGTGTACTGAACACAAATCCGAAGACTGACAATCTCGATCAGGCACCATTTTTTGTCAAATTTGTGTTTTAGGTAAAAAAAGGAGGTGCTTTTCGACATTTCGAGCATTTTTTTATATCATTGAAAGATTTAACAACAAATTAAAAAAACCTATTTGATTTTGAAACTTTTATAATTTATTCCAAAAATTTGGAGAGCATAAGTATTAGGCTATGTTGTATAACTGACATTGTTGAAGAATTGCTTTTATCATGGGTTGCAGTATGTCCTAAAAATTCATTTTTTGCATTCCCATTTAAATTTCTTCTTTCCCAACTTGGGACCAGTTTTAGATGAACACGGAGAACGATTTCATCAAAAGATGGAAAAAAAGTTCAGATGTAAATGCAATGAGAAGATGCTTGAAGACTACTGTTGGATATTACAACGGGAGACACGTGATGTAGAGTACAAAAGGAAAATATATACACAATGATTATGTTCACTATTAAATATTATTATTTTATATATTACTGTTTTTCACAAAAAAAAAAAAAAAAGTGTTATAAAAGTGTTATAAAAATATATGAAAAAAAGTGCTATTTCAGTTGTGTGTTTTTTTTTAGACACAACCCCCAATCTCGAAAAAATGGTGTTTGATGATTTTTTTTTTTCCCTTTCAGATTCGAATTCAGCACACATGAAAATATAAACATCACAACAAATATTCATGGGAGTGAAAAAAGTATAAAATAAATATTTAAAAAATAAAAAATACACAACAAAACATTTTTTAAAAAAATTTCAGGCTACTTCTAGATCAATTAATCTAGATTAATAAATCATATCGAAGAAATAATAAACTAAATAGTTGGATATATATTTTAGACGCTAGAAACTTCCTGTCGCCCGGATTAAAAATATAAATTTTTCGGTTGAAGGGGGTGTATAAACTGCAGGGCGTAAACTTGAGATTAAAGCTGCTGATAAGTGCTTGTATATGGTGGCAAAAGGACAACAGTTCTGGAGATTTATTTTGAAATAATCTTTTCCTTTAAAACATTTATTTTGATTTGTAGCCCAAAAGGAAAGTTTTCATATTTTATTACTGATCATATTGTTTGGCTGTCCCGTTCGCTCCTGGAGTTATTTGCTCGTAATGTTTTTTAGTTATCAGGGTTTTTTTTTTTGGTTTTTTTTGTGTTAACTGCTATCATTCTTTTAAATCATTATATGTTATATACATAATGTTAATTATTATATACAAATATTTATATAGAAAGGGCGTCCAGGTAATATTTTTATATGCATCACAATGAAGACAAATTTGTTTTCTTCAAAATAAAAGCCTATTTTTCAATTTTTACCTTAAGGACATTCTTTTTTTTAATTAAAAATAAAAACGTAGCCAATAAATTTTAACTAATGTACTGTCTTCTACTGCCTATTTTTTCTCCTTTGGGCCGGATAAGAGAGAATTAGTTGATTTACATTTATTGATCTTTTTCATATTCTTCTACGTAAGATTATTTTATCGACCATCAAAACCAGTTATTCTGTTTAATGGTATATTTATTCGGTAATATTACGGAAATATTTTTCTTTTCTTTAAGGGCTAAATCGGTAGCCTAGAGATGATTTACCCTTTTTAAAACAACACACACACACACATATATGTGTATGTGTGTGTGTGTGTGTGTGTTAAAATAAAAGCAAATCGTCTCTTTCTCTCTTTCGAAACCCGCAGGTTTCTACTAGTTACCTCTCTCATCTTTTGCTATTTCGACTACAGCTGTACTGTGTATGTATGATATGAACAATATATTTCATGAAATCTTATTGTTTTTAAAAAACAAAAACTTATTTTAAATTTTCTGTTACTTTTTATTGATTTTTCGTTTGTTTTTATTTTATTATTACTATCTTTTATTTTGTTATAAAATTATTTTTTTCATTTTATGGCTCTGAAGGCCCTTGATTGTACTTCATTTTTTTTTTATTTTTAAACGACTTAAGGTACAGGAATAAATAAAGAACTTTTATTATTATTATTATTTTTATATATAATACTGTAATAGATTCATATACATTCTAGCGTGCTTCAGAATCCTCGTAAGGCATTGAAAAAACAATATGTTCCACCATAAGAACTAGTAAACGAATTTAAGGTTCCGATGTTATACACACTACAAATAGTAATAATAATGCTTATAGCAAGTTCTATCAAACCCGAAAGTTCAAAGCGGATAACACTATCAACCTACATCAACAAATCTCCCTCAGCTTAACCCATTCAAAACCCATATCAACAAGATCAGAACAAACAATCCTTTCTACTACGCCTCAGTACTCTAAGCTTTGAGCAATAATTAAAAGGGTTATCCATATCGGGTTTTATTAACACTGTATGAACATAAATGTTTTATAAATAGATAGATATATAGAAATAACAAAATCTGATCAGATATAAAAATAATTTTTAGAGAAAAAAACAAAACCGACTTCAAGATTAAACCTACATACACTAACTTAAACTAAAAAATAAAAAATAATATTTTAATTGCTTCAAAACAAAAACCATTAAATGAAAATCAATGAAATTATCGATACTTATATACCTATTCACAATTTATGACCAGTTATCTTTGGAGTCGTTGCCAGCCAAGAAGGGCAGTTTAATGCTGCCTTTACAATAAACTTTCGACTAGCCGGAGACAGCGGTGTGGCGGTGATGAAACAGTGGAAGGATCTTTACAATTACAATTTCTTTTTGTTTTGGTTGGCACCGACTCCAAAAATAACTGATCATAAATTGTGAATAGGTATATAAGTATCGATAATTTCATTGATTTTCATTTAATGGTTTTTGTTTTAAAGCAATTAAAATATTATTTTTTATTTTTTAGTTCAAGTTTGTGTATGTAGGTTTAATCTTGAAGTCGGTTTTGTTTTTTTCTCTAAAAATTATTTTTATTTTTTACTTTTTAGTTCTCGATCTTCAAGTTACCCTGAAAAATAGCTCGACTTACTGAACAAAGAATTATCGAGGTTATCATTCCACATACCTTCATGTAATTGGGAAAATTTAACACAAAATGGGAGTTGAAATCATTTTTCATTAATGGGTATGTGTATGTTGTTTGTACATACATATAAAATCATCGATACAGAAAAAATAAATACCTGGTACCAATTTATCATATAACTTTCAACTGAATTGCGCTATTTTCTGAGGGTGCCTAAAAGTAGACTTACCTCCTTCCACCAGTGGCGATCTTTTCTTAATTCTTTAGGAAGGTTGAAAGAGAACTATGCGGAATTCGGAATTCACTAGCAACAAACGCCCAATTCTTTCTCCTTTCTGCACTTTGCAAATCAATTTTAACTTTTCTTTAATTGAAAGAATTTTCAATAGCCACTGTAAAACCACTCGAGTGAATAACTAATAATAAGTGACTGGTGTAACTATGAAATGAAAAGAAAAACCATGACATAAAACAGGAAAACAAATTACACATGAAATTCTTTTAATTTGAGTTCGAGTTATAGAGGCGATGACTTCTAATAGTTCGTTTCATAGAGGTGGTCCTAGAAGTTCTCTCTTTTGAACTCTATTTTCAGTTCTACTTATTTTCGACACAATTTTTCACGTTTTTGTCTGAAATCGTCTCATTGAGATGAAATTTAAGTGTAATGTACTTCCGACCGCAGATTTTGTTCGACTTATTTAGGAATTTAGCTTATCCAAGTACAACACATCGAGAATTGATTGTTATATTGAGAATTATTTTTGTTAATAATTTAGATTTAGTTACTGTAGAGATTTTAGATAATCATTATTATAAATATATTTAAAATATAAGGTTATATAACAGTGATTTTTATTAACAGGTTTTTCGATTTTTCTTAAAAAGTGCTGCGTTGATTTCAAAATATTTTTTATCACACACTCCTCTGGTGTACCCTACCGGTCTAAAAAAGAATCATCAAAATTGATTAAGAATTGACGAAGGTTATCAACTCATCTGTATTTTTTTTTTTTTTTTTTTTTTTTTTTTTTTTTGTATGTTGTAAGAGAAAAATCTAAAAAACGGGTTATAAGTGATTTTATTAAACGTTTTAAAAAAAACCTGCGAGTGTTTATAAATTAATACAGAACAAAGTTTCTTCGTTTCTCCCTTTGATTAGTGATTTTTTAAACAATTAAATACTTACAGCTTTCATGAAATTGAGTTTCAGGCTATGAAACCACTTGTCCTTCGATAATTTTAAGGAAAAACCTGGAACTTTTTCCATCCCTTTTACTGCTATGGCAAAGTAATATCCAGGGGCAATTTTTAACTAAAAAAACAATAAAATAATTACGTATTTATGAATAATCAATTTTCAACCGACTTCAAAAAAGAGGAGGTTCTCAACTCGTCTGTATTTTTTTTGTGTGTGTGTGGTATGTTACGCGATTACTCCGTCAATTCTGAATCAATTTTGATGATTCTTTTTTAGATCGGTAGGGCATACTTCAGAGATGGTCCCATAAAAAATATTTTGAAATCAACGCAGCATTTTTTAAGAAAAATAAAAAAAAACAGTTAATAAAATCACATATTAACTATTTTTTTTATTTTTCTTAAAAAGTGCTGCGTTGATTTCAAAATATATTTATGGAACCACTTCTGAAGTATTCCCTACCGATCTAAAAAAGAATCATCAAAATTGATTCAGAATTGACGGAGTAATCGCGTAACATACAAAAAAAAAAAAAAAAAAAAAAAAAAAAAAAAAATACAGACGAGTTGAGAACCTCCTCTTTTTTGAAGTCGGTTGAAAAAACTAATAAATAGCGTAAATAGATATTCGACCTAAAAACCAGTGTCCAGATTTTCCAGAATTGTGTTAAAATACTTACAAATATGAAATTCAATTTAATAATTAAAAAAAAAGAAAGTTATTTACAACATTGGTGGATGTATTTTTCTTATAATAGAAAATAGAATATTATAAGATTTAAAAAAAAAAAAAACATAAAATATTCTTCTTTGTCCTTTAAAAGGTCAGATGATCAATTTTTCTGAACATATTTATAAAAATGTATTTTTATGAAAAGTATCTCAACAAAATGAAATGTAATCTTTTTTAGTACTCAAAATTTAAGATTTCTATTATTCCATTGTTAATATTCGCTTGCTAAAACAATTTGATCTTATTTCTTCTAGTGCTAATTTTATTGACTTTTTTTATTTATATACGTGTTTTAAAGCATTGTGTTTATACAACGATCAGTACTCATATTAATCAAACCAACATAATGACCGCACGTCCTTCCAGAATTCTCTTTACTACGACACTATTGAACATATATAAAATAATCATAATATACCAGAAATTATCTGAGACTATTTTATGTAACATGACTTCCTATGAATTGCAATAACACACAATTCTTTTAACATTCGGTGCACTGCAAATAATCCTAGAACAATACCGAATGACAAAACACAAGTACCAATTGAGTCCTATGGTTTCTTCAAATTTAAGAATCTACACCTAATTCTCGAAATGTATCTTGTATACAGTTTTTAATTGCATTTCCAATATATATTTATATAAATGTCTTTATATCATTAAGGATTTAAACAGGTCTACTTATACCTTTATGAAATTTTTATTTTATATACGGACTTTCCTTATTTAGCCTTATCCAAAGTTAGCAGAAATTACTTGATGTTGAGTTGTAAAATATTTGTAAATTCATCAGGACTACTTATTGTTCTTAAATCTGACAGATTTTTTTTCAAAACAAAAAAAAAACACTAAAATAAAAATTATATTAAAAAAAAAAATGATGAAAGATTATTTAGTAAAGATGCTTAATAGTAAAGATTCGGGTGTCTGTAATTATTTCTAATTAATTACTTATAATTCCTTGCATATAACAATTACAATTAAAAGGAAATGATTATATTTTTAATATATTAAATTATTAAAACAGTTGTTTAATATAAATATATGTTCCACTCAAATCTGCTTGTCTCCCAAATAGCTTCCCAATCTTTTCGCTATAACTCGTATGAAAAGAATATGGGCTTGGGACCATTTATCTAAGACCTTTTAGTTAAGTGCTACAAGCCTTTCAATACTGCCCCTCTTATACAGAGTGACACTTAATTTAACACGTAATTTCTATGTACAATTCGTAAAAAAAATAAAATAAAATAAAATTAAAATATGTTTTATTTTATTTATCAGGACTAGTAAAATACACTTATATCTACTAAAAAATACTTAAATGTATGTATTTAAAAGAAATCGAATTATGTATAAAACATATTTTTAAAAGAAGCAATTTTCTTCTCAAATAGAATTTTAAACTTAAATCAAACTAATTATTATATTCACTTTTTTCTTATTTGCTTTTATTTTCAGAACTAGCCTTTTCTAACGCTTTAGAAGAACATATATTAGAACAATTTGGAAAAAAAAATGTGTGTGTTTTTCAAACGTGAAAAATGTACAGGAATTACATCGTTTTGTAGTTCAGTGTTTCTTTATTTGTGAAACAAAATTGACATAGTTTTCTCCCTCCCTAAGTTTTTAATTTTTTAGTTGTCTGTGGACTTCTTTTTCCTAATTGTTTTCGAATAACTTTCATAATAAAAATACAATAAAACCTGTACCACAAACAACCCATGAAGGGTTTTGGGATCAGTACTTAGGTAAGGATGTACTGTTACTAGGCCAACGGTTGTGAAAGGAGGAGGTTTGGCTTGAATCATGCTCAACCGCCAGATCTGTTTCTATTTGAGGGTACCTACTTTGTAGAAGCTGGGTGTAATAACAGAAAATAAATTTTCTGCCCTCAGTCAGACACGAACATGGGCCCGGGAGCTTGGTTGTCAAGTGCTTTTTCCACTATGAATATCTGAAGTGAGAGCTTTCTCTCCATAAATTTCAAAAGTGCAAAGTATAATTTCCCGAGGAAATTTCTTCCTCCTAGCTTTATTCCAGGTTATAAAAGTTAATATAAGTTAAATAAAACAACACAACGTGAAATATACGTCCAATAAAAAAGCACGATTCACAAGTACGGTAGTGGTGGGGGGAGCGAAACGGCCACCGAGGGCACACAATTAGGAAATAACTGACAACCAACTGATGTTATTTGTTATTTGACACTGTACTCCATAATTTAAGTTCGATTCAGGATGAGGCAGATAATTATTTATTTTTGGGTACTCCCGGCCTCTAAAAAGGTGTTTAATAAGGTAAAATAAATGGTGGTTGAGCGTGGTTCTGGCCAAATCACATTCTTGCACAACCGATGACCAAAAATTAAAACATCCATAGAGAGCAATGAACCGGAAATCCTATATGTGTCTTGGAAGGTGTTATATGCGTGTTTAATTATTTATCCGTTTTCATTCAATTTTTCTAGAGACGTTAGTTAAACCGCAGAGACCATTATGTAGTTATATTTTGAATAGATAATTATAATTTATATTGATATATATGGAAGCAAATAGTTATTGTTTAAAACTAGGATATTTCTACTATATCTAGTTGAATATTTAAGAGCCTCGTGTTCCATGTTTCTTAATAGCCAAAAACCGTCTACAAATAACTTTTTAATTAGCAATTGTAATAATAATAATTAATTATGGTCTAGGTAAACAGATATTTGTATGTAATAAACCCTTCCACAATAAATAGCTCCTATTTTTTCTTCCATTCAGCACATAATATTTGACAATGCCTGCCACTCTTTCCTTAAAGAAATAGAGTTTATTTTTAACCCTGTGGGCGGCAGACATGAACACGCGGAGTAGAAATAGTTTTCTGATTGTAAGTAAGATTCCTTTGAAATTTTAAACCATTCCCTAAGTATTTTTAATGTTATAGGAATGTTTATTGTAGTATAAAAATAGCATTCATTTTTTAATAGACACTATCATACTGAATTGCTTTTAGAGCTTTTTAAAAATTAAAATTGACTTTTTATATTTAAAAATTGTTTTGTTTTTTGTTTTCTTTTTTTATGATCTTGAACATGTTGAGGTACATTGTTCATCCGCTGTATCTTATTAAAAAAAAAACTAAATGCTTTGATATTTTACAAAAATAACATAAACTCTCCGTTTTACTCTTTCTTAAACATCCCTCAACTTTTTTCCCAATCGATTTCCAATAAGGCGTTTGAAAAGAAAATGACCTCGAAACCTTGTCATTTCAAACTTTAAGTGCTACTAATCGGTTACTGAGTTTTAACCGTTTGTATGTCTCGTAAGCCATTTTGGTTTATGTGGTAGGTAAATTAAAGCGATTTTTTTGGCGACACAGGAGCTCATGAAAGCCCTGAGATAAATGTAAATTTATTTAAGTAAGTCATTGCGTGTCTGGGGCGTGGTAGTTGCGAACTCAACTGTATAAAGGCAAGTTTAATCTTTAGTTTCGTAAAATAATAGGGGCTAGTTTGGCCTAGGTGTCACCCAGGATATTTTGACCTACGTTTCATCAAATAATGTTATACATCACTTGAAATAAGCATGACGGTATAGAAGGATCAATACAATTAAGATTGATGAATTAATTGCCACTTCTATAAACATTGTTTCATTTGAAACGTAGTTTCGAATGTTAAACATTCTTCATCAGTTCTAAAAAATAAAAAAAAATAAATAAAAAGATTAGCAATTCGTTACATAAATTATAAAAAGGAAAAGGTAGATTAATTTTTTTTTTTTTTTTTTTTTTTTATCCTATGATTAAATGGTTTTCTAGTTACTGTTGGAAACAAATTTAAAAACCTAGCCTTCTACTTGCCCTTCAACTCTTAATATCTTCCAGGTAGGTTTTTAAATTTGTTTCCAGCATTAACGGAAAAACTAGTTAGTCATATTGGAAAAACCCAACAATTTAACCTTCCTGCCCTTTCTACCTCCCTTTCGCTTTTGATATCTTCTTAAGAAATCCGTTTAGCCTTCTGAGGTGGATACCGATATATTTGATTTTTTGCCTAACATTTTTGAAAATTTTGTATATTTAAAAACTGATAATAAATGTTTAACATTCGAAACTAGCTATCGAATAAAATAATTAAAGGGTGTGGTGGTTAAATGGAGTTGTATAACAAGCCCCTTCATCATCTTCTTCATACATATTATCATACTAGTTGTTTAAAAATATTCCTAGTAAAAATATAATGTTAAAGTACGTTCTTAATACTGGTGAAAATATTCTTTTTCAACCCTTAAATTTAGCTATAAGTATACTTAAAAGTTGAAAATGTCTTATTCAGAAAGTCACAACAACTGAATTTGCATGAATCAGGTTGAGGGGCCAAAAGGGCCCACGTGTCACCAAACAACCGAAAGTTTTACGAGTTATGCAAAGGGTTAAGTCATTGGCATGTTATTACAATAGTTATCTTAAGATTTAATATCGTTTCTGTACAGTTTTATATTTCAAAAAAGAAAAAACAATAGAAAGAAAAGTACTTTATTATATTTCCATAATTTGAATAATAACTTTTCAGGTTTATAAGCATTGCAGTTTCTGTTTTTCATAGCTGTAGACAAAAAGTTAGAGAAAGAAAAATATTTCATATTTTAAAATTGCTTATTTTGGACGTAGAGCCAGGCTTGATCATAAAATATGATAACTAAACAGTATAAATATAATTATAAGTGTAAGTGTGTGATATGATTTAACTTCAAACCAGGGGAACTTAGAACAATGAAGAAGAAATATAGTTCTAGACTGCATTGGAATCGATATTGTTGTTTGACAGATAATTGCATTCGACTTCACCTGACGGGTTATTCAGATTTCATATATATATATATATATATATATATATATATATATATATATATATATATATATATATATATATATAAAGGATGTGTGTGATGTTACTTTATTGCTAAAATATGGCAAAATATTATCTATAAAATCTTAATTAAAAACACTATTACTGAGTAAACGTGGTTGTACAAAGTAGCACCTGATTTTTTTTTTTTTTTTTTTTTTTAACTATACAATATTTTATAGACATTTTATTTCATATTAACGACGCCTGCACGAAATATTAATGTTGACATCCTCACAAGGCTTCTTGGTTTTATGTATTTGTTGTTTTTTTAATGTCTTATTTTTTTAAAAGTTTTTCTTTTTAATAAGATTCATAAATATTTATTATCTTTATGAGTAAAGTTAGTTTATTATCATTCCAATGAGGAACACGTGGCTACTAATAACTATCCAACCTATTTTAACTGCATAGTTTTACTTTATTTATCATAAATGTAAGTTTATGGTAAATATGTATATATTTTTGCCAACTAATTAGTGAAAGCCTACTCATTTAATTCCAAAAAAGCAGATAAGTTAAACAAGTCATTCAATAAAATGTGTGTTTCAGGAATTTTTTCCCTTCCAGACTCCTTTATGAAGATATTACAATACCTTTTATACAGAAAGAATCCCCTTTAAGGCTAAGAACTTATTCAATGTTCATAAAGATCATGTATATATATGATATATATATATATATATATATATATATATATATATATATATATATATATCATGTATTTCAATTTATATCAAGATTATTACAAAAAAATGGCGTATCTTGTGTACTTCAAAAAACGAAATAATGTATATTTCAACAAAGAAACATATTCTGTTTCCATCCATACTGTGTATCACACTGTTTACGTCATTCGTTTCTACAATGGCCATCCATTTTCTTATTTGACTTCTTATTCCAGTTTTTTTTTGTTTTTATTTGAGTTACGCATGATGGTTTAGAAGGATCAATACAATTAGGATTGATAAAGTAATTGCCACTTTTATTAGAATTATTTGTATTTAATAGCAAAATTTGTTCCAAATGTTAAATATTCATCATCAGTTCTGAAATCATACAAAAACTTAAAAACATCAGCACTTTTTTTTACAAAGATTGTACGTATTAGACTGTTTTAAAAATGAGAGGGATTCTTTGATTGTATTACTTTTGTATATTTTGGTGAACAAAGTCTTAATTATGCGGAATGTTTTCATTTGGTGGAAAAGTATAAAACTGGAAGATGTTCCTCAAATTTTGCTGGAGCTAGATGAGGGGAAAAATAACCTGGCAATTGCATCAAAATTTTGATTTGAGTGAAGAGGAATTAGAAAATGTTCTTTGTCATAGTACAGAAACCGATGTTGTGGGTAGTGATGGAGATGATAGATAAAGAACCTGGTGATTTTTACATTTTATTTGCAAAAATCATACCTCAAAAAAATTGACTGCAATAATTGTTCATAAAAACAGCCATTTTAAACATGCATATAATTTTCATTTTTCTGTTGTATTGTAAATACAAATTTATCTTTATACATTGATTATTAAGTTTTAATAAAGTTTCGGTCACCAAATTAGATGGTAGTGCTTTTGTCTAATCAAAACATTGGATGGTAACAGTTTCGGCATATCGCAAGTTGATATATATTATGAGTTGAGCAATGCATTCGTTCACGATAGTTTTTATCCACATCCTCCGACCGATGCTAAAGTCAACAAAATATTTTCTTAAAGAAAAACGAGCATTGATTACCAATATTTACACTAATGACAATGCGGTGACCAATAAAGTTTTACTCTCCAAAATTTACAAGCAACAACTCTTGTCCTAACTTTGAAAACAGAGACTGTTCAGGTTTCTTACGAAATCTTGTTTTTACCATCATCCTCATTTCGAATTTTATACCTATGCGAAATTCTGCTGCCTACAGTTGAAACTGTTTACATCAGGAATAAAAATAATCTTAAAGAACGAGGACTAAAAGTTGTTAAAGGCTAAAAGATTATTAAAAATATAATATTAATCCTAAATAAATTAGAACAAAATAAAGACAGTAAATGAAACAAAATAAAGATTCAGCTATCTAGAAGGATAAGAGGGGAGAGAGTAAGTAGGGGTAGATAAATGGAACCTTATATACACTTTTGTTTGGTAGAATTGTTTAGTTTTTTTAAAACTTTTTATTGATATTTAAAACTGTATACAATATACATCAAGTAAATTTGATGAAAATAGCTATAATGACACATTAATCACTTGTGAAGAACTACTCACTATTAGCACTTCAATATAAAATAAAACAAGAAGATCTCATTGCCATCTTCTATTCAGAGGCCTCGGTGGGTTATCAAATATTGAATGTGAATCAAGTTACTATAAAAGGATTGGTATCTGGTTTGGGCTAAATCAGCAACATATGGAACATTAAGTTTCTTCGTGACAAAGTAAGGAGTATTAAGGATTTTTGAACGTTTGTCTAGTAAATGTTGGAGTACTTTATAATGACGGGCCGTTTCTTGTTGTTTTAGTCGTGTATGTGGATTTCAAGTGAGTAGTTGGTCTAGATGGAGGCCCAGGTAGCGGATCTGTTCAACAGGGATTGAAGAAATATTATTAAAGGATACTGTAGGGCAGGGGGTCGTAGGTTATCGATGAAAAGTAAAGGTTATATGGTGGGATTTATTTTAATTCTTTTTAATTCTCCATTTTCTATCATCTCCACTTTCTACACTATTCTTGAAGGTTTATGATGTGGGATTGGAATGCCTATAAACATTTTTTTTTTTTTGTAATAATATTCAAGATCAACAATAAGATATTTCAAATTAATTTATAATTTGATGATTTGCCATCCCTCAGAGTTAGGATGGCATTTGACTTAAGCCCATCGTCTTAAATTTTCAAATCGTTCTAGCCTCCTTTGACCAAAGTTTAGATTGGCATCGATCAACTGAATTGACTTAATTGGATGATCAAGTTACTAAACTGAAGACAGCTTCAGGCCAATCAGGTCGCAGCAATCTGTGATGTCCACAATATCAGCGAGATTTACATCCAAAACTGCCTGAGGTTATCGGTTGATCGCTTATTTTTACAAATCATTTATAATAATTTTCTATTTTAGCCTGTGTCAAAAATTAATAAATTTCTAATATAAGTTTTAAATCCCAACAACTATTCATAAGATGGCTTAAATATTATTTCATTTATTGCTGGTATATTCCAATAAACTCCTTACTCGTAAATGCTTATAAATTGTTTAAAACAATATAAAATCAATTTTTGAAAATGTATCATTCCTAATAAGTGGATTACAGTATACTAAGATAAAATTATTTTTAAGGCATATACTTTTTTTGATCTAGAGATCTTGTAAATGATCGTATCAGATAATATAAAAAATAATAAGATACAAAATAAAAGAATTTTTGAGGCATAAATTCTGGACCAGATTACATACATAAATAATAAATTTTAAATCTTTATTTGAAGTTTATATAAAAAATAATTCAATATTTTTTTTATTACTTAAATAAAATAATAACAACAAAAAATGTACATAAGATTATTTGTGCAACAAATATTTTATTGGAAGTTAGTGTACATTTTTTTCAATAACGTTTGACACTAATATAGAATAACATATAATTATACAAATCGTTTTTTTATTTTTTATTTTGATGATTTATACTATTGGCTTTTAATTTTTTAAGAGCGTTCAAAGCTCCCAATAGATTACAAAAGACTTACTTGACAATAATGAGACTGTTCGATCGTACGGATTTGAGTTTTAGGGTTCCTCTAAACTTTCCAATTCTTATCGTATCCAATCCTTACAATCCAAAACCTTTCGTAAACTGCTCAATACTCCTCATTATTTCACGAAAAAACTTATCCATAAAGACCTTAATGTCCCATATGTTGCAGATTTAGCCCATACCAGGAACCTATCCTTTCATAGTGAACTCCATACCCACTCGAATCCACTAGTCTTCCGACTTGCTCTCGATTCACGATAATCCGAGGTGTCTGAAAAATTGATGTCCAACAGACAGACCTTCTAATGTAGAAGTTTTATTGAAATACTTCTAGTGAGTATTTCTTTATATATTATTGCAATCATTATCCTCAAATGCAATCGTTGTTTATAATGTATACAAGTGTAAATATCAATAAATTTGCAAAGTTGCCAAATTAGGAGTGAACGAATTTCTAAGAAGGTCCCAATTTGGTTTCAGTATTCTTAAAGTTATTAAATCAATCCATTACAAAAAAAAATGTAATTGTTTTGATCAGTTATACATCAATATCGAGTGGGAGACGTAAGAAGTCAAGTATGTATATTTTTGAAATATGCATTGTTTTTTTGTGTAAGTTAGTGCTGAAGATTACATTGTACAACGCAATATAGGATTGTAAACTAGGTTCGCGAACCCAACTTTTCTTCCTTTTTTTTCTGCACAAACAAAAATAGGCCAGGGAAAGGAACTAATCAGCCTTAAAGTTTGGCAGAACGCCCTCGCTAAGAATTTATATCTCCTTATTAGCGGCCCCCTGCCACTCTGCATTTACTTTAAATAACCAAAGCCTTCTAAATGGATTTGCTTATAATCCTCAAGGCGTTGGCTAGTGAATGGATTTAGGTTTGAATTATTTGGAATACAAAAATAAATCTTATTCAGATATTACACATTAATTTTAATAAAAGGGGTTAGCAAAGGGTCTTAAATCAATCCATCAGCTGTAGTTGCCTTTTAATGCCAAACCCTTTTTAAACCTAGCAGTATCATATCCTTGCATACCCTAAGTATCTATGGCCTAAGTTTTGGTAATTATTCAGATAATATTTTTTCTATAATACTTCTGTTATCGGGATTTGTTTGTAGGACAAGTTGGGAGACTAGTGGATTCGAGTGGGTATGGAGTTTACTGTGAAAGGAAAGGTATCTGGTTTGGAGCAAATCAGCAACATGTGGGACATTAAGATCTTTATAGATAGGTTTGTTTGTGACATACTGAAGACTCAAGGATTTTGATTTTAAGGATTGGATACGAGGATAAGATCCAATTATCATTATTAATTATTGTCATGAAAATAAGTCTTTGGTAATTTAGTAATTGTCTAGTAAATGTTGGAGTTGTCGGAAACGACTAGCAGTTTCTTGTCTTTTAAGTCTGCTACTTATTTACTAAAAATAAAAACTGGATTTCCAATTATGCTTTTACAAATTTTTCAACAACCTAATCAGTGCAATGGTGTCAGGTTAAAAATTACAGCTACGCGTAGAAATATCTTTGAGGCTATAACTCTCACTGGAACTACGACTGAAGAAATTGACTACCATCTACCATTCCATTCCAACTCCAACGATTAAAGTTTTCAATTATAGTTTCTTTTGCTACTACAATCAACGAATCGCAAGGCTAGACTTTTAGACGATTAACAGTATATAGGACTTTCTAGAACTGGAAACCCTAGCAATAAAATCATCCTCATAACATCGGGAGGTAAAATCGAAAATAGTTTATTCGGATGTCTTATGATTTTGTTTTTCCTGTTTGCATGCTTTTTACAATACAAGATTTCTATTGATGAAAAAACAAATCTTCAATCATTAATAAAAAAGTATTTCCTTATGAGATACTGCTAGTTGTGTTCAAGTCTGTTAATTGTGTTTCTAAGAAATTAATCATAGTATAGTAACTATTAAGCTTTTCATCCAAAAACTTATTTTTATTGAAATTTTACAAACCTTATTTTCAGGAGTTGACATCCGTGTAGTTCAATCCCCCCCCCTATCGTTACCTATTTAGCGATTCTTGTGATAGCTGCAATCCTGTTATTACTGCTGTATTCATATTTTATGGATTTACATACATTTTCAATTATGTTCAATAATGTCAGCGTTTAACTGATATGCTTTCGTGATGAATTTCTCAAATAATTAATATTAAGAAAATAACCATTAATTTCTTATTTATTCAATGACAAATATATTGAAATGTTTTTCATCATACACGATTACATTAGTTGCGTATCGGATTGATCCATTGAAGAATGGCCAGTAGTTTATTTTTATTATTTTTTTTCGAGTGGATCATTTGTGGTACGCAAGATGATTAAGAAGGGTCGACATAGTTAGGATTAATGAAACAATATCCATTTCTATTGGAATTATTTTTATATGAAAACTAGTTGTAGATGTTAATCCACTAGAGAGTGGATATCCATGTATGGTGCAATGGAGGGTAAGAAGTAGGTTTGGTCTTAATTTGAAAACAACAGTTTCAAGTATTACTTAACATATGGACTAAAGAACAAAAACTTTTATAACCTTAGGACTTAAGAAAGTAAAAACTTCATTACAAATCCAAGTACGTACTTACAACTTAGAGACAATGCATAGTCATCAAACAAATTTTATTATATAAATTATAAACATGTATTGAAAGGGAGGCTTTTATAATAATGTTTTCTCTACTGCGAATGTACTTAAACATCAGGGCTTAAAATGCTACAAGAAAACCGGAAAAAGTATTATTCACTACAATTTTTTTTTTTTTTTTTTAATCAAGAGGTAATGATATTTGTAAAAAAAAAATTATTTTAAATAGGTTTGAATTCAAATCCCACTTAGGAAGATTAGAATTTATTTCATGGTGGACCCACGAAATGCATCTTGACAATACCACTCTGGCTATAATAGATCTGTAATCAGTAGGGTAAGTCGTTCTTGCTTTCCTAGTAGAGTACACGAGGACGTTAAGCTCAAACAAACATGGTAAACTCGATTAAATTATGAACCAGAAGAAATTAAGAACCGATCAATGATTATTTAAGATATTTGCACTGGCTGAGGACTTCTAAAAAAAGAGATTTAGTGCTTTCCTCTGGTCTCTTTACTGGTATTTGAAGCCAATGAATGAATAATTGAATCACCAAACCGGTAACCATTCGGAACATGATTAAAGAAGATGTAAATAAAGACGTAGGAAACATCAATATTTCATTACTGAATTGATGTAGAGCCTAAACAATGATTCTTATGAGTTTGGTGTTTAAGGAGTCTCTCCAAAAATCCAAATATTTCGCTTTTTCCAATGTTTCGATCCGTGTATCCGTGTGTGTTTATTGGATATCTATATACAGAGAACATATTAACTCGATTTTATTTACTAGTTTAAGTTAGAAATAATTAAGTCCTAGGTATGGAATGGAAATATTCTAAGACATATTTTTAAATTTTAATTAAGATAAAGAAAATGTTTAGGGAAATAATCCGATTCCTTTTGTGAAGCGATCTAACGGCATTGTCCCCCAGGGGATGTTACCCCCCCCCCTCTTCACCTCTTGGCCACTCCTGATCTTGTTATACGAATGTTGAGGACACGGCCCTGATTTAATCTCCTGTAAATTTCCCAGCCACCGTTTTCCCCCGCCAGTATTTCCTTCACTTCCTCCCTCTTTAGCTTCTATTAAGACCCCTCCCCCCATCCCGCTTTCGTTTTGTTCATTTCCTCATACCCCTCAGTCGACAAACGTTTCTCACACGCTCTGATACGGCTGTTATTTTCTTTTTACTTAAGGTTTCTGTTACAATATTTTGGTATTCCATTCACCCAAAATGGTTTTGTAACATTGCAATTAAAATTATTTTTTTTCTTTTGGGAATAAATATTATCATCAAATCAAAACTAGTCTATGCCTATCTCTAGTTGCAGTGAATAACCTTTTATTGCAGAGTTGGCCTATTTCAGCTACCTATCCTTTTATCATAAGTTTCATACCCACTCAAATCCACTCGTTCTCCCAGTCTCTCACTTCATTCCCGATTTACTCCAAGTCGTCTGAAAAGAAGAACTAGTGACCTTTTTATAAACATTTTATTTAATTACTACTAATGGGTTGTTTCTTAACTTGCTACTGACATGTTAATGTAGCTTAGTTACATTTTGAAAAATAAACTTTCAGTAGTTGCTGACGTTAGAGACCCTCTTTCTCACTATCAATAGTAAGATTTTTTTTTTTTTTTTTTTTTTTATCCATAGATTAACATTTTAGTATTCAGAAAATGTTCATCATCAGTCCTAAGGGTGTGAAGCGGTAGGGCTTCTTTTTTTTTTTTTTTTTTTTTTTTTTTTTTTTTTTTTTTTTTTTTTTTTTTTTTTTTTTTATATTTTTGAATACCTCCAGTCAATAATAATCTAAAAAAACTTCTCGGTTAGAAAATCTGATTCAACAAAATCAACATCGTTTGTGGAATACTTTAGGAATTTAAGGTTGGACTTAGTAGTGACCTATTTTTTTCCTCCTTTAAGGAAGTGCACTAGACTGATCCGGTACCAATTTTCGAGGACTATTGACGAAAGGCGAAGGGGCCGAGAGCCGATAGAGGCAGTATTAAGGTGGACCACTCAACCGAGAGGGCGTTATCGAAGACTTTTACGACAGCGCTGCGGAATCGCCAACTGGGAATGTACTTGCCGTTGAGTCCTTTCTTTGCTAGGTTCGAAATATATGGACCCACTTACTAGGAGTAGCCATTTTCATTCAGTTTTCTGCTGCATTATGCTTTAGAATATCCGATAATATTTCTGGGTATTGGTTTTAGTAGAGATGGGCTGATTAGTCAGTAAAACCAACTAATCGGCTGTTTTTATAGTCGGCGATTAGTCGTTAAAAGCACCGGCTAGCCGGGCGTTTTTAATAATTAATATTCCTAAGCTTAAAAATAGGCTTATCGAAATGAAAACTTGCCCATTATTGATTGTGATTTTTATTTTAGAATCATCTTTATAGTTTCTCAACTAGTTCAGGAATAGGAACTTCTTTTTTTTCATATAAGTATAGAACATTAAAAAACCTAACGGAATTAACAGAAAATAAATTCAATAACTTCTACAATACTGAATAAAGAACTTACTTAACCTACTATTTTTTTTTTTTTTAATGACTGATTTGGTTTTATGACATAATTAAAAATAGTTATTCTTAATTAAAATGTAATATAGAGGTAGGAAGATGGAAAGGAAACTTCTATTTTAGAAATTTAAAAGGTGTTTATATACATTTTTGTGTAAACCTATTTTTTTCAAGTAAAGTCCTCAAACACGACTTTCTTTTTTGGCATGTTAGAATTCATAATTCAAGATATAACTGTCCAAGCTCAGTAAACTAGATTTCTGACTTTTAATTATTTTACTTTACTTGGCTTTGTTTTCATAAAAAAACAGAAAAAAAAGATAAATAAACTAACACCTGTAGCTAGCTATATGTACTGACCGCTATAAAGCAATAAACCAAGCGCCTCGAACATGGCGATGTTATCCGAACACCAACGGAAGCAACGATCGGCTTGGCGGACTAATCGACCATCTCTAGTTATATGTTTGTGGTGTGGTTTATCAATTTGTGGGAATGAACTAGAAACAGTTGAGGCACGGATGTTAAGTGATGGTGTATAAGGATCAATACAATTAGGATTGATGAAATAATTGCCACTTCTATCAGAATTTTTTTATTCGAAGAATAGTTTCAAATGTTTATTTACCAGTTCAAAGGAGGCAAAATGAGAGGACTTCTAAAACATATATGCTATAGTCTGTAAAATATATTTTAGAAGCCCTTGTATTTTTCCTTATTTTAAATGATGATGAATTTTCAACATTCGAAACTAATCTTCGAGAAATAAAATTCTATAGAAATGGCTAAAATGTCTTCAATTCTTAAATTATTATTCGTTATATATTAGCATGCGAAATATGCGTTAAATTTTTTTTTAACAGAACCGAGAAAAATTAATGGCATTCGGACCTAACCAATACTGCTATTATTCTCAGTGAATATTGGTTGAGTTCAAAATTTTGTTAATATAGTACAAATTTATAATGATATTTTTATCTTATAAGACATAAACGTTTTATAACTTATTTTTAAATTTTATATTTTAGTATTGACTACTATAACTATTACATTTAATTTCGAGTATAGCCGCAATGGTAAATTAATAACTATCGGAAAAAAATATATAAGGAAAAATGTTGATCTTATATATAAACTCAGGTCAAGCCTTTTTCTTTTAAAAACGCTAATTTGAATTTCTCGAGAGGGTTCTGACGAGGGAAATCGAAAACTTTCCATTTGAGATGATAAGATAGACTAGAGGGCTTTAAGTCTGAAGTTTTGTGTCAAAGCAAGAGGAAGTCATTTTGAATAAGAATAAATTTATTTAATGTGTACATAAATTACGTTTATTATTTTATCTGTCTGATTGATATCATTATTATTTTAATCGATTTAAATATATTATCAGACAAGGCAATTAATATGTCAATTTAATTTCGAATATTTATACTAATTTTTAAAATATTCTTTGAACATTATTATTATATTTTTATTTTTAATATTCTTAGAATATATATATATATTTTTTTTTTTTTAGTTTGAAGCTTCATTGAAAGTGGATCTTAAACAATCATTATTAATGTCATTAATATAAGATTGATATAATATCTAGCGATTGAATGCCGTTTACCGATCTTTTATGTAAAGACATGATTATAACATCTAAAATATCAACAAATATATAGGTTATATTTACTATATTAACATGAAATTGCAATAAGACTCATATGTTTAAAATATAAAAATATTTATTTCATAATTATTAATTAGTCTAACTTTATTTACAACATCAATATACTCATTAATATACATATATTATTATTATTAATTTTACAAATTGTGGTTGTTATGTTTCAGGTAATATTCACATTCCAGAGCTGATATGTAAGTGGTATCATATTTTATTCAATCAATTTTTGTTTACATTTTTTTATTGATATTTACAACTGTGTACAATATATATATTAAATTAAGAAAAATGATTAGAATAGGATGTAAAAGAACTAGCCATCATGAGCAATTCGATAAAAGTTTTAGACTCTATGGGCAGAGTAGGCCTTCATCTTTTCAGATGTCTTGGAGGGTTAGCGGAAATCGAAAAAAAAAAAAAAAAAAAAAAAAAAAAAAAAAAACATGTTTTACAACTCAATTTATTGATTTTTAAAGCTTTTGAAAGTTTTATAATGTTAGTCTCTCTCTCACAGACACACACGCACGTTTGTAAATGTCAAAATGCCCTTAAAGTAAAATTTATTTTAATTTCATTTTAACATCAACTCATTTATTAAACACTATATTTCAACTGCTCTAAATATTAGGAAACCAATCAGAACTATTAAATTGTTTAAAATAATCAATTTAAAATTTTTTAAAGCAATTATTTATTGTTTTGTTATGAGGTTCAGAAATCGTTATTAGTCGCTTGGTTTAATGTTCTATTCTTCTCGTCTGGGTAGCATTCAATAAAGCTTCTACTAGAAATTTCGAAATAGCATTGCATGTATGCGTATATATGTATGTATGCATGTATTTTATGTATGCATTAAAAACGATAGAACCTAAGATCACTAATTAATATGCCATTGTTATAAAATTACGCTTTATGATCTTGATAATTTATCAGTAAACAAGAAGTGTTTTATTTTTATTTGTGTTTTTTATCATAGCAATATTTAGGTGTTCCATAATTTTATACAAAGTTTGTTAATCAAATTAATATATATATATATATATATATATATATATATATATATATATATATATATATATATATATATATATATATATATATATATATATATATATATATGTTTTTTTGTCTTGTTTTTTACTTTTTTTAGCCATGAAGTATAATTTTTTTTTTTTTTTTTTTGTTATGAAACAAACTAAATATCTTTTTTAAGAAATAAGTTAGCCCAAATCTAGTTTCCATATCGTGTTTGACATTTAATAATATTCAAGAAGATATATAGATAATTAGTTGGGACATTAACATAGAAGTTTTACGAATTTGATCATCTAAATGGACCAGCGTGCGCCGCACAGTGGGGCAAACACGGAAAAAACTCTCAAAACGACTTTATTTTTTTTGCTCTGTTTGATGGGCCTTGTATTCATTATTAGTTGGTGCAAATATTTCCAGTTTGTTTTTTTCAATTTAATTTTTATTTGCGACTACGAGGCCTTCCAAAGTTGGACAATAATACTCCACCCCTAAATGGCCTATTTCTTTTGAGCTACCATTTAGGTCACTGTGGGTTTATTTTTGTAGATAAACCTATGAAACTTGACATATTTATGGTTAAAACTCTAAATAATAATGAAAAAATATTAGATTGATCCTATGTATGAAATATATTATCAAAAAATATACTAGAGCGAGAAGGAAAAATTAACCAGAATTGTTTAACATAGATGGTCTTACAAAAAAAGCTCCGCTGAGCTCCGGTTAAAAATTACCATCAACGTAAAGCTTATACCACTACTTAATAACTCTATAAACTTGATTGACAACTGTCCAAGAAAACAACGATTGTTCACAAAGTTGAGATTAACCTTTTCGTGGTCCCTATGTTTGTTTATTTACAAACACTATATACTAAACCTAAGAAAGGGATTCAGACACACAAATGAAGTGATCTAATTCTCAAATGATCAAACAAATATTTAGGGATAGATGTCTAAGTTCATTTTTGCATTTTCTGAGAAATAGTTATTTCTTATTCCACTTATAAACGCTGATGGAAAAAATCATTTTGTTTTTTTTAATACAATAATTTTGGTAATACAAATAAGTGATTGTATGATAAATTTATTTAAAATTACATTACAAAAAAAAAAGAAAAAAAGAAGAAAGATTGACACTCCAGTGCGGTTTTAGGTCTGCTTTCTTCTCAAAAAGTGTTAACATATACATTCACTTTATGAATCAAAACAAAATATTCCGATCTCTGTGAGGTATTTTTTAGTGACTGTTCATTAGAAACTTTTGTCAGCGAGAAGTATCCTTTGGAATCTGATGATTTGATTACTTTTATATTTTGTGCAGTTAATAAACGGTTTTCACTCATTATAAACAAAAGTTGAAATCGGTTAATTTAAATAGACATAAGTTAAAAATTAGGTTTTATGAGTGGATGAATAAAAGACTGATATTATGATATGTTTCATAAGTTACTAGAATCATTTGATCCCTTCATTAAGCACATGAAGCCTCAACTTAAAAGAAAACTACTTCCCATCATTGAAGAAGAACTGCAATTGATATGTGAGCCGTCCTATCTAATATTATGTACGTAAATAATGAATTACTCTGAGCTAATCGACATAAAAATGTGATTATTGAAAAAGGGGGCCAATTTATTTGTTATAATGAAGTTAAATTAGCATACACTTATGTTAAATTAAATTAAAATTAAGTTAAATTAAATTTGATAAAATAATTTAAAATATCTCTCAGTTTTATTTAAAAAAATAATGATATAATTTTTCAATTTAG
The DNA here is from genome assembly GCA_003667255.2 of Euschistus heros. Lineage (NCBI taxonomy): Eukaryota > Metazoa > Arthropoda > Insecta > Hemiptera > Pentatomidae > Euschistus > Euschistus heros. Next base: position 966,544 of record RCWM02000098.1, on the reverse strand, counting down.
TTGCAATTCTAATGTAATTTTCCTTTCTGAATCGAATGAGACTATTTGCAGCTCGATGGAACTAACCGTTCTCGAGAAAAAGAGTTTTTTTCCGCTTTTTGGCTGTTCTGCCCCACTGTGCGCCGCTCATGGAATAATTCCAAGCCGCTTTATTTTGGAAGAAGACCAAGAAAAATGGGGAATCTGATTTTAAAAAAAAATGGTAATCTTTTTGAAAACATAATGTTTATGTTATTTTTAAAATGCGACTATATGCCTAGATATTATTCAGTTATTTGGGATCAGTTAATTTGAGTTATTCAGCAACGTCCCTAAGGAAAGAGTAAAAAAAAAACAAAAAACATTGAGATTTAACTAAAATTAACTCATTTATTAAAAACAAAATTCAAATTGAGGTTAATTCCAAATAATAAAAATATTGTTTATATCCGTCGGCTGCTATTAGGGTAAGTGTACTAGTAGTTGACAGTGCACTGATAGTTGACAGTTTGATAATGAATGTCTTATAATACGGTTTCTGTTTGCACTTTTGTTTCGTTTTAAATTTTGGCTTCGGACATATTTGTTCAGGGGATGAATTTATGTGTTATTTTTCATTATACAGAAAATGATTTTTATAAATTATTTTTTTTTTTTTTTTTTATAACTAGGATGTGAAAATTGGCTTACTGTATATGTATATTTGTTTTTAATAGTCTGTCTTATTTAATATATAAATATATATATATATATATATATATATATATATATATATATATATATATATTTCTTTTTTTTTTTTTTTTAATCCATTGTAAAATGATGTGATATTATTTCTGTTTTTATTTACAAAAATAAGTAACACACACTTAACTCTTCTTGAGAGAATTAGTACCAAAATATTGCAGGAAGATTAATTTTCAAAAATAGCTCTCCAAATAAAGAAAAAAAATCAATTTAAAATAAAAGTTTTGGACTTTGAATTTTCAAGTTATTTAAAAAAATTTAAAAAAAAATTAATTTATTTCCAAATATAACTTAATAATGAATTTTAACCTAATTGAAGGAATCTTGGGTATATAATAGAGGTATATAAAATAAATTTCATTCAATTTATCACCTAAAAAACATACATGTCTTATGTGGTTTCGTAAACGTGATTTTATTCTCTGTATAAAAGTACAAAAATAATTAAATAAAATATTGGAAAGAAAGAAAAAGAAAATACATTATAAACAAATATAGTAATCTACCTGTATAAAAGAATTAAATTACACGTTAGTCCTTCAGAGTAAGAAAAAACAGTTATTAACAATTAACACAAAGTTATAGTTGCACTCTTACCATAAGGTTATAGTTACACTCCTAACAGAAGGTTATAGTTGCACTGTTATAATCACATAGTAACACATATGTTAGGTGCTAGCCAACATTACATCTCCCCCCTTGAAGATGATTGATTCGGGGAGAAAGGAAGCAGCTTACTGGAATGGAAGAAATTTGAAATCTTCTTTTTCTTTCCGCTTGCAACTTCATAAAAAGACTGTGAAATTTGCCTGACAATTGGGAAAGGTCCAATACGTACCGGGTCTAATTTTTTCCGATTCAATTTACTTCCATTAGATATGTACACTAAATCACCAACCTGGAAATTATGTAGGCGTCGATTCTTATCTATACGGTTCTTGTTAATTTGGAAACTTCTCATAGAATTCTGGAAAGCAATTTTTCGGTCTTGTTCAAGAGTTGGTTTCTCGTCTTCCTGAAGAGGTGATATAGCAGTCTTCTTTCCGAGCAGTAGGTATGATGGGGCAAACTTTGTGGAGCTATGAATGGTGTTATTATACTCTTCAACACATTGCTGTGCAAGAGTTGACCAATTTTTTTTATTATTATCACTGTTTATTTTGCATCTCAGGCGATTACTAATGTTTGATTTAAACGTTCATTAAGCCCATTTGACTCCGGATTATCGATACAAGTGAAAACAATTTCTATTCCATATTTTCCTAAATATTTTTTTAAATCATTTGAATTTATACCTGTATACTGGTCGGCGAGTAAGATGGAAATCTTATGTTTTTTTAAAATTGGTTGAAGCAGATTTATAAAAACTTGAGCGTTCTGTCCTTTTGAAGTAGAAATCCACGCATATCGGGTAAAATGGTCTACTAATATATGCATATATCGTTTAGGAGAATGGTGACCTGCAAAACCTCCAACACTATCGAGTGACATGATCTGAAAAGGTTCAGTAGCTGGTCCTAGATTTGATAAGAGGCCTATAGCACGACTACGACGAACCTTGTTCTCAATACAAATTTGGCATGTCTTATAGAAGGAATGTACAGCGTTGTCCATACCCTTGAAATAGTAGTGTGGTCTGATTGTAGCGATCATCTGCTGTGGACCTATATGACCATAATGTTGATGGACGACTTCAACTATTTCTTTTCCCAAAGCTGGAGAAACAAAAATTCTTGATTTTCCTTTTACATTCTTTAATATTATACCTTGTTTAGACTTGATGTGTTTAGCTAATTTTAAATCAGAAAGGTGTTCCTCTTGGTCTTTTAATACCGTTGGTAAATCTATTAAATTCACAATCTGGATCGCGTCTTTATTCTCGAAATATTCAAGAACAGGGTTTCTCGAAAGTAAATCAGCAAGGACATTTTCTTTGCCTTTTTTGTATATAATATTAAAATTGAACTGCGATAAGTAAAGGATTAAATCACCAAGTATTTCATCAGTTCTAGCTTTTGTTTTTAAATTTTCCAACGGCTTATGATCACTGCAGACAGTGAAGGAACGTCCGATTAAGTAATACTGCCAGAATTTTATTGCATCTTTGATTGCCTTGCATTCTAAATGAATAATGTTAAAACGCTTTTCAGTTTCTGAGAGCTTACGTGAATAATACGCCACTGGGTGTAGTATTCCGTCGTCTTGTGGTTGTTTTAGAGTAGCGCCGATTCCTTTGTAACTGGCATCTGTTTCTATAAATATTGGCTTATTAATGTCATAAATAGCAAGAATTGGGGTTGAACATAAATAATTCTTTATGAGATTGAAGGCTTGTTCACATTCGTCGGACCATTCAAATTTCACAACTTTCCTTAATAAACGATGGAGTGGTTCTAGTTTCTGAGTGCTGTTTTCTATATACCTCAAATAGAAGTTTATAGATCCGAGAATACTACGAACTCCAGTCTTATCAGAAGGTCTTTGAAGCTGTTGGATTGAAGTCAAATTCCCTTGTGCTGGTGAAACTTTGTTTTTCGAAATGGTATGTCCCAGATATTTGACTGATTTACCTGCAAACAAACATTTGGATAGTTTTAATTTGAAACCTTCAGCACTAATGATTTGTAAAACTTTTTCAATATGTTGAAGATGGTCTTCCCAAGTTCTGGAGAAAATCAAGACATCGTCGATATAGTTAACGCAGAATTCATCTAAACTATTTCTTCGGAGAATATTTGATAATATTCGTTGGAATGTGGCGGGAGCTGTTTTAAGACCAAAAGGGAGAACTTTAAACATGAATTTCCCATATTTTGTTATAAAAGAGGTTTTCTCCCGATCTTGTTCTTTTAGTTGAATACACCAAAATGCGGAATTTATATCTAGAACTGTGAAATATTTACAATTTACAACTTTTTCGATGACATCTGTTATTGTAGGGAATGGGAAACATTCAGGAACTACTAACTTATTTAATCTTCTAAAATCAACACATAAGCGGGATCTCTTCCCATCTTCTTTCTTGAAAGCTAATGTAACTGGAGAAGCAAATGGAGATTCAGATTCTTCAATAATTCCGACGTGTAATAATTTCTTCATCGTCCGGCATTGAACATTTATATGGTCTACATGTAACATATTCATTTCTTAGAAGTTTTATTTCCGCCTCTTTTGACCGCACTAAGCCAATATCAAATTTATCTGTAGCAAACGTGTACCGATATTTCTCTATTAATCGTAAAGTATTTTGTTTCTTTTCTTCACCTTCAATATGTTGTAAGTCAACGACAAAGTCATATTCACTCAATGTGTTGTTGACATTCGACTCAACATATTCATCTAACTCTTTAACATTAACATTATCTAAATTCTGCATCTGATCAGCATTGGATCGTATAAGAGGAGTATTCTGATCACTATTCGATCGGTCTTCTTGTAGACATGTTACTTTTTCATTATTATTACGTTGGAAAATTCTTAGATTTTCATTCTGAATCAGCCTAAATTTCTTAATAGCGTCAATACCTAGTAACATATCATAGGAGAAGTTATCATTTTTAACAACATATGTTGTCAAATAATCTGTAATATTTCCAATTCGTAGCTTAATTATAGCCCGGGCCGAAGTGAAATTATGTCCGCTGATTGTTTTTAATATACCTCTGTGTTCCATACCTCAACTGAAGCAAATCAGCAATTCGTTTGTTAATTAATGATACATTAGAGCCACAATCATAAAGAGCGTTTATTTTCATATTATCATTTATTAATACATTCAATTTTATCAACGGATATAATTTCCCCGGGTCCATTAGTTTAAATTGTCTTTCTCAAGATCTATGTTAAATAACTCCAAGTCATTAACATGTAGAGCATTAATTCGTTTTTCATTGTCCGATTTCTTGTTACGACAATCAGCTGGTGGATGGTAACGATTTTTAAAACCTAGACTCGAACAAATGGTACATGGTTTTCTTTGAAGGTCGTTTCTTTGTTGTGGGTCATTGGTTTTCAATGGATATGAAACGGGCTTACTATTCAATCTTGGAAGTAACGGTTGTTCTTTTCTTTTTCTAGAAAATAAATCTTCTAGTTTTCGAAGTTCAGTGAACAGCTTGTCCAGTGTAGTTATCTGTTCTCTATCAAGTTCATCTTGGACTTCACTTGGCAAACCGAAAACTATCTGATTGATTCTGGATAGTTCAGTTCCATGGGGTTCCACTGCTAGGCAAAACCTCTCTTTTACCAGCGCGTAATCAATCAAGGAACCGCCCAAATATTTGTAATTAAACGCCTTTCTAACAACAGACCAACCTTTATCAATGAAAACATTTAAAAACGAATTTTTCCATATTTCCCATGATGTGGTTAGACCATACTTGGTGAGGTTAGTTTCATACCAGTCTTTTGCTGTACCGGTTAAAAAAAAAACGTAAAGCCTCAATTTTAAGACTGTCTAGATTTATTTGAAATCGACTACACTCCTCTTCAAATTTACGTAGCCATTCAGTTGGATCTGTTTGTTTTTTTACAAATTTATCCAAAATAAATTTTTTTTCAATCTGATGCAACTTAATTTCGTTTTGAGCTGAATTAGATTTTAATTGTTGCTCTAATAGCCTAATTCGATCCTCCAATTCTAATTGTAGAGGCTCGAAAGATCGCGGATTTGGAGGAGGGATGTATTCTTCTAAAGGTAATTCTAGGAAACACACATTCCCTGCTTCATCGAAATATTCTTTGTGAATGTCATTGTCTATTTTAATAGCTACAGTTCTGTAACCATTCAAAATTTTAATAGAAGCTCTTGCATTACAAATAATTTTTTTACTTATTAAAACAGTGTGAAAGTTCAAGTTTCTAAATTCAGCTGGAATTAAATACCATGTAACTTTATCGGTAGAAATACCTTGAATTACAAATTCTTCCTCCTCTTTCTTCACAATTTTGACAAATAGCATAGCCATCTCCTCTCCTTACTCCTTGAAACGTGTAATTTAATTTCTAATGTGGTTTCATAAACGTGATTTTATTCTCTGTATAAAAGTACAAAAATAATTAAATAAAATATTGGAAAGAAAGAAAAAGAAAATACATTATAAACAAATATAGTAATCTACCTGTATAAAAGAATTAAATTACACGTTAGTCCTTCAGAGTAAGAAAAAACAGTTATTAACAATTAACACAAAGTTATAGTTGCACTCTTACCACAAGGTTATAGTTACACTCCTAACAGAAGGTTATAGTTGCACTGTTATAATCACATAGTAACACATATGTTAGGTGCTAGCCAACATTACACATGTAATAATAACAAACTTGATTTTTAATTTTTTTTTTTTTAAATTTATAAATTGAAAACATGGCTCAATGCTAATGATCAGATTGCTCTGTTTATGGTTTTATTCTTTTCAGCAGCTTCTGTAGCATATAAATATCCCCCAAAATTGCATTATTAATTTTTTTTTTGCTGTTTGTTCTTAAATTTTGACCTTTTCTGATCATCTGATGAAGCTGATTATGGTTTCATTCAATTCAGCACCTCATGAAATATATAATTCCGAAATTTCAAGCTTATAGCACGAACCGTTTAGAAAATATGAGGTTTTTACCCATTTTGGGCTATTTTGCCCCACTGTGCGGCAGCAAAAAGCAACGGACTACCTCGAAAACTAGTATCCTGTCAACTACTAAAAATTGGCATCCAGGGCGTGTCAAATATTGATGCAAAAAGGTGATTTGGAAAATAAAGCCTTTTTCAACATTTTATTAATACTATTTCAGATTAAAAAATTAGGATAACGGGCGGGACCCGCACGTACATATCTGAGGAGGGGTGAAAGAAATTTGTCATATGATCAACCGAGGAAATATTGCTAAAAACGTGTGATATCTTTCTAAAAGTGTCAACTACTAGCGCATTTAACCTAGCGCACATGTTATCTTCTACATATAAATAAATGTTATAAAATACTTAATAATTAAATGTACTATAACAAGTATAAAACTATATTTTACAAAAGGTTGATTACAATCACAAATAAATATATCGTTATTTTCACCTTTAAATAAAAAATTCTTTTTAGTCAAGGAAGTAGGTTTTAATTATTTCGCTATTCAATATTTAAGCACTAAAAAAACTAACTCCCTTATAGATAGTTTGATTATTCCCGCGTTTGACCCTCTGAACTTCTGTTAAGTGTTTCACTAATATTTTATATTATTTAAGGCTGCCAACCTTATGCCTCAAAATATGTTTTTATTTATAAATTATATTAATAAGATTTATAATTTGATAACGAAATAATGTCTTTTAATTGACAGTGTTCATAAATATATTTAATTAATCTTTATTATATGTTAATAAGGACATTTAAATACATAAAATCATTTATTTTCTAGCGGTCGTTAGCCCCACAGAAATTGTAAGGTTGCTGAAAAGTTTACTCGGAGGATACGGATGAGGGTGGGGAGGGAGTGAGGAGAGGGGGGAAGGGGGAGTGGAGGGGGGGGGGGTGCCTTCTTCTCAGAGACTGACATTTGTCAATCACAGAATAGATGTCTGAATACACTACCTAAGTAGTACGTCTCTCTTGGACAGGTTTTCCTCCTTTGAGGGGTAAACCCCTATGGAAATCCGGGCCTTATTAGAGTTCATGTATCAACTGTAGCGTGTATTCTAACTTCTTTCCTATTCACCGAATAGTGAATATTTTATAGCTGATAGTCCTGAACAGGTATTACCGAAAAATATTCGCATTATAAAGCGAAAACTATGATGCATAAACTATGGATACATAAACGATGATGAAATGCGACTTCATGCCATCCGACATCTAATCGCAAAGCCTCCCTAAAGTCTTTTGTAAGCCTTAATTACGAAATGGTTTCTGTTTTCGGTAATGGCCCTAATTTCTCATACTAAGAGCTTTAGAGATGCGATTTGCCTTTTCCTCACACATATAATTCGTTTTCACAATAACATTTTCAGGTGCACAGCTTGCCTTATTAATTTACGATATATATATTTTTGAATATAAGATTGCCATTAAAATAATTTTTGTATTTGTCTTTTTTATTGTTTTGTATATTAATAGGTCCAATTATTCCTTACATATGTATGTTAGAAAGGAAACAACAAAAAGATTGTTTAATACAGCTCACATTCATTGATCCTCTCAGACCGGAGCAATACCGATCAATCTGCAGTTTTTAAAGATTTATTAATAAGATAGCATATTATCTATCTAAACTTCATTTTTAAAGAAATGTAAATTTAAACATTAAAAACCTTTCTCACCCCAATTTCATTTTATCTTACTTTCAAAATTATAATATTTGAAGATGAAATATCAATGATATTTATTAATTTATATTCATAAGGTATAGTTGACTGTGAAGTATAGGAGATGTAGATAGTTAGGGTAGGCAGTCATAGATAATCAGCAGAACAAAATAAAATAGTTTTTTTTATTTTAATTGTTAAAATAAAAATAAAAAAACTATTTTATTTTAATCTGCTGAGTATCTATGACTGCCTACACTTACTATCTACATCTCCTCTATTAATTTATGCCCATTTTAGTTTATAAAAAGAGCATTTAGATCACTACAGAATTGAATTGTGGTGGAGGTACAAAGGAATTCTTGGAGGTGTAATGCAATTTGATCACCTCCAAGTCGCTAGGTGCCCTAAAGAAAACCTTTAAGACTGATTAATAATCTAGGTGCATGTTTTTCACATAGTCCTAACTGCATTAATGATCATCTGAAAAATTAGCATTTTTTAATTGAAAAGTAAAAACATTATAAAATAGTAATTTATAGATAATTTTTAGCCGCCTGTATTTAATTAATATTTTTCCCTATGGTCATTTAAAATGTAGGTTTTCTTTTCTTTTCTTTTTTTTTTAACCATATCATTCCACCCGATAATTGATCTTGATCTTGAAGTCTAAAATATAAAAGGAATATTTAATAAACAGAATTCTCTGGCAGGGTTTGATTCCAGCATATATACTTATCAAAATTTTTTTCTGAACTAGTGAAAAACTCTTGGAATGAACCCATCTCTTTTTTTATTTATTTTATTTTTTGAATTAATGTCTGTCTAATAAGCGTGTGCAATTACCTATAAGTTTAAACATGTAAATTATCACATTACGTTAGCTTAAATTGCTTATTTTTCTATTTTCAAAGTATATATAGTAGATATTAGTCCAACAAATTACCGATCAATATAAACAAAAAATAATAATAAATAAATAAATAAATTTTGATTTAATAAATAAAGGATTTAAATATTGAAAAAAAAATCAGCATCAATCCATTTTAATTGGCAATTTGTTAAAGGGGGCTTAAACAATCGCAGTTAATTGTCTAAATATAAATAATCAAAGTTACCATTTTAAAATATCGATTTAAACGGTCAAAGAAAATATTTAATCCCCGTTAAGCCTCTTGCTGGATCAAATTGAACCTGTAATCAATATACATACACATAGTGTGTGTGTGTGAGTAATAGAGGGAGGATCCCACGGTTTCTATCTCAATTCCCTATTTTCCTGAATATTCTTCATTCATTGGCCCTTTCCTTATTGTTTTTTCTCTTTTTTTGCTCCCTGATATTCTTGTTCTGCGGTTCTTCTTTCTGTTAGTTGGAATGTAAGATATAATCTTGATTGGGCAAATTTCATCCTTCATTATCATTCTATGACCATATATAATTAATTGTCGGTTTTTGATTCGATACAAAATAGTATATTATACATGTACTAATTACCTAATATCGTAGTTTTGTACACCTATGTGCTCTACACGATCGGCGTTGAATGTATTTCTACTGATGTTAGAATGATTTTAATTTCTGAAGTTAGTTATCAGAACTCCGCTTCATGCGTTGTTATTAGTCCCATGATAGTATGGACTTTTTTATTTATGATAATTTTTGTGGAGCATATAATCGAGCTCGATTTCATTACAGACATTTCCCTCTGAACAATGTTGGATATTGTTTCTGTTTTCCTAAAATAATATATAGTTTTCCAAGAGTTTATATTCCTTATTGTATTTTCATTTTTTGTAATATCTAACAGCTCCTTGTATTGTTTTATTTTCTCTATTTTAGTTCATTTCTCTCTGATACTATTCTTATTTCTTTTATATTATACTTTATTTTTATATCTTGTACAGCTAAAGCTAGCAGGAAACAGGTGCTATTGTTTGCAAATGAAAATTTTTTAAAATAGAAATATATCCAGTTCTCTCAAAATAGTCTATCGAACGATCCTTCAACCGGTTGTTATGTAGGGGAGTGAGACATGGTCTTTGACATCACATAAGGAAAAAGTTTTAAACATGTTAGATAGGAATCCTACAAAAATATATAGATCAACTAAATATGAACTGAATATTTGGTGAATTAGAACGAATGAAGAATGGAAAGCTCTATATGCAGCCCCAGATATTCTAGCCAATATAAAAAGAGGAAGAATAAGATGGCTAAGGCATTTGAAAAGAATGGAAGCTAGTAGGTTTCCTAAGATGATGTTGGAGGGACACACGAATGGAAAGAGAAGAAGAGGATGGCCTCGACTTCGTTGGCTTGAAGATGTGAAGGAATCTTCGGACTCTGGGTGCAAGAGGATGGGGAAGGGTAGCTGAGGAAAGGTCTAAATGGAAGAGAATTGTAGAGGAGGCCAGGTTTCTGCAAGAACTATGAGCGCCATAAGATGTTGATAATGATGTTGACAGCTAGAGGTTTTTTTTTTTATTTCGTTAGGGCCATCTATGGCTTTAGATGTTTCTTAATGCCATATTCGTTGCTTGTCACGATTGGTGTTCTTAGTGGTGGGCAGCTGCTTTCTTGTTGGTACCTCGAGCTTTTCTGATGGTCCAGTAGTCCTTTATTTTCCGGCTAAATTCAACCTTACGTCCTCAGACCATTTTCTGGTTTCGTCTTTTGGTCTGTCGGTAACTTCTGTGAGGGATGTTATGAAGGATTTAGTTTTAAGAGTTTTATGATAGTAACTCCGGTTGGCTAAGTCATTTTGATTTATATGGAGTTCCGAAAGAACCTTCTCCACTTGCTTCATCTACAAGAATCCAGTAGCTTTGCCCTTGTTAGCAGCCTTGAAGATCCTATGGGATAGCCTCTTTGAGTCCATTCTGGACAGATGTCCGTAAAAAGCCAAACGCCTTATTCTGATGGCATCAATGAGAAGCTGGAGGTTTTATTTATTAAAAAAAAAAAATTATTTTCCCCATCTATTTTCAATGTAGATCTTGTATATAAATATAAATATTAGTAAAATTACGTATTGCGATTGGCCTATTATGGATACTATAACATAGAGCTAATTAGGTCTTATATTTAACTGTTACTAGACGAAATCAACAAGTAAAATAAAACTACTTGTAAACAAAAAAATATATAATTATGGTATAAAATAAAATAATGACAATAAAAAACAGATTATAAACCCAAAAACACATATTTCTAGCGCTGGTGTCTATTATTTTGCTATTAATCGAATTGCGAACTATTTAAAATCAACCAAACAAATTTAAAAATAAAAATATTAGTTTGTATAGATATGTTAACCCGAGGCAGTGTGCTCAGTAAATGATGTAAGGTCGCCCTAAAGTGGTAGGTAAGCCAAACAAAGTACTTTGAGAGAAGCCGTAAGTCGGTGTCGACTTACGTCTTAGCGGAAGGTGAAGTTATTACTGGTCAAGTTCTGCGGTTGGTAGGCTTCAATCCTTAACCTACACAGGACTTCGCATTGAGATTTTGGAAACTTTACTTCTAATCTGATTCCTGAAAAATAGCAGTATCCTTCATCTATTTCGACTAAAGTATAGAAACTATAATTAAATTGTATAAGGGGCTCTTATTGTATTTCTAAGACAGACTTTTTTTTTTTTTTTTTTTTTTTTTTTTTTTTTACTTTTTATTGATATTTACAACTGTATATATTATTTACAATAAGTAAATTTGAGAATAATGGTTGCAATGACATGTCAATAACATATCAAGAACTAGTTACCAGATGCACTTCAATGAAAGTTCTACATTAGAAGGTCTTTTGCCCATCTTCTTTTCAAATGCCTCGGAGGATTATTGGGAATTTAGTGAAGAAAGGTGGGAGACTAGTGGATTCTGGAGTGGGTATGGAAGTTACTATGAAAGGATAGGTATCTGGTTAGGGCCAAATTTACAACAAATGGAGCAGTAAGAACTTTATGGATAAGTTTTTTTGTGACATAATAAGGGGTATTGGGGATTTCACATAGTATTTCGGATTGTAAGGATTAGATAGGAGAAGAATTAGAAAGATTGGGGGAGCCCCAAAGCTCAACTCCGTATTTCCGAATTTTCTAATTACTGTCATGTAAATAAGTCTTTTGTAATTTATTGGGAACTTTGAGTACTTGTTAAGTAAATGTTGGATTAGTCGGAAACTAAAAAGAAGAAGGAGAAGAAAAATGAGCTTTATTCCCAATCCACTAGTCTCCCAACTTGCTTCCTCCTCCATCCCTGATAATCCTCCGAGGCGTCTGAAAAGAAGATGGCCTAGAGATCTTTTAGTTTAGATTTTATTGAAGTGCTACTAGTGAGTAGTTCTTCACAAGTTATTTACAAGCCATTGTATTCACTGTCAACACATTTACTTGTTGTATATTATTTGTACAGTTGTAAATATCAATAAATGGAAAAAAAGAAAAAGAGCTTTATTCTGGGACAACTTGTCCCCTAAGAATAACAAACGAGTACAATACATAGAACAATCTTCTGGCTATGATAATTAATTATAATAAATGATAATAATGAATAATAATAAAAATTGATTAATAATTAAATTATGAGTTACGAAATAAATGAAGAAATCTCGTAAAAGGAAACAGATTTATTGTTTATAACATGTATCTGTCAGATACTCATCGAAAATGTTTGTTTAATTATCTTTGATCCTATATCGTCTTGGGATTTCCCCTCTTTTCTACCCTCTTCTTTCAGTGAGATGTATGGGCAGATTATTTACTCGCAGCATTCAGAAATGTTATAATTCGTGATTTCCAGAGTACTAGTCTTTAAGTATAATTTTGTATAGCTTATCGTTTATGAAATGTATCTCTATTGTTTTTGTTTTTTTTTGGAGTTCCTTAACCCTTAAGTCCGCGCGCATAATGGATTAAAATAAGGCCGCGCGTTGGCGCACTTTATCCCAATGTAGGTGTTCTCCACATTTTTAATGCAAAAATGGGTTTCATTATAAAATTAATCTGATAAATGATGGAACTTATTATATTTAACCTTTTTTTAATCCTTTGGTAATTATTTAATATTAACTAAATAAATATTAATAAAACTGTTATATTTATTTCAAACTGTGCAATAACATAATAAAACGGTGAAGATTTTTTCTTATTTCTCTGAAAGAAATTATGTACCTAGGTCAGAAATCATTCTATTTTGGTTATACCTCGGGTTTAACTTTTTGTCACTTGTCCTCATTCGTACCTTTTCGTGACAACAATACTATCCTTACTTCCAGTTTCTTATCTTTCTCCCAGGAATTACAGGAACAGTAAAACTTCGAAATCTTATTGCAAACATTACTTTACAAACCAATCAGACTATAATAGTTTAACAAAAATAATTCACAAAGCTATGATTCCTCTGATTTATCGTTTTCATCACATTTTAAAATAATTTCAAAATCCAAAAATTTGAGAATCGCGTCTAATTTACTTTTTAATTCCATTAGAAAAATCCGTCGGTAAAGGTTTGACAATTAGTAAGTTTGTAACAGGAGTCCGAACAAATTTACTCTTCCTTAGAGTTTTAGCCTATTCGGTGCCGTCCTTTTCAACATATTATTCTGTCAATGATTCTTCATAGTCTTCCTCGGCTTCAACTTCTTTCTCCGTGTCTGATTAATCATCACTTTTTGTCACTGATTCGTCATCTGATTCAGAATCGTATTCGTCAATCAATTCTTCGGGCTCGGGTTTCCTATCAAGAATTGCAACAATTTCCTCGGACGACCAATATCTTCTTTCAATAAACAAATTCGATACAGATATTAGTAGGAAAAACATATATTGAACAATAAAGAACATTTTATCCCGATTTTCGCTCATCAACTTTAACATAAAAATAAAATTAAAAATTTATTAACTGAGTCATAATACTGCGCGATGAGGTACAAAGTGCGCCAAATCGATCGGACGTAAAAAAATGGCTATAGTTTATGTAAAGAAATTTTTAATATTATACCAAAACAATTCACAACAGCCCCAATAGTATACTGAGAGGGTACCTTGAAGGAAAATCCGAAAGCTTAACCCTCCCCTCAACAGGTAGCCAAATATTAGAAGTGGCGCACTTTGTGCGCCGGGGGCGCGGACTTAAGGGTTAAGAAGCTGTGAAAAAATAAAAAACAAAACATGATTAATAAAACAAAACAGGTTTATTTTAATTTTATTTTTTACAACCATGGAATATACCAAGTAAACTATTATAATTATCATATTTGTCTTTTCTAACATGTATATAACATAGATATTGCGATTTAAAAAGCATATATGCTTATTACATACAAGTGGTATCTATGAGATACGCCTCTCCCATCCTTGTTGGTCTAGGAGACGTACCTTTCGGAAGGTTAAATTTAGTAATGTTGATCGTAATAACTAGCTATTTACAGTAGCAGAGAACCATTTTTATCTTTGCATTCAGTCTGCACTAGGCCCTGAAATCTTTCAGGATTCCTTTCCATTTAGCTTCCTTAGGTAAGTATCAACATCTTTGATCAACACCAACGGACACTAAAAAAAATATAGAATAGTGTAAAATTCACAAGAATGATTTTTCCTAAAACTATAAGAATATTTGATAAACCTACTAATTTCCGATTCATATGCAGTAGTTGGAAGATTTAGTAGTGAAAATAATATCCAAAACACTTTAGTTTACAATGCCTGAATACATGATGTTCGCCTATCTAACATTTGACAATTCTTCCATCTTATTGAATATTTTTCTCTTGTTCGAAAGTTAGCTGATACTCATAAACAAATGTTAAAATTTTTCCTTATGCGTATGAGGTTACTTCTGGTGAGCGAATAGCCAAAATTTAGCTTTAGTTACCTTAGGGCCTTTGTTTAATGTCAATTGTTGGCGATGATAGATAACAGGCCTATACAAATCCAGGAAGAGGACCGTTTGTCGAATGGGTTTGTAGTAGTTGGTGATTAGGCAGCTACAATTTGATAACCCAAGCTACTTGTCAACTGAGGATAATTACACAATGGCAGTTGCCAAGCAACGGATTAGTCCGCGAGTTAGCAAAATCTGCATCTCAAAACAGTTTCCTTCCAATATAATGTAAACCAGACATATTTTCCTGTGCTCGTATTTTACTGTATACAATTAATGATTTTGTGCCTCAAAATATTCAAAGTAAATTCCTGTGTTAAAGGTATTTTTTTTTTATTGATTTATTTTTTAAAATTCATAATTGTATACAAAAAATATACATCCAGGAAATGTTACTGTAATGTTCATAATACCATGTCAACTTATTGTAAATTAACTAACCATTGTTAGCACTTCAATAAAAGTTTTATATTAGTAGGTATCGAGGTCATCTTCTTTTCAGACCCTCGGAGGGTTGTCAGCAATAAAATGGGAAGCAAGTTGAGTGGACTAGTGGATTTGAATGATTATGGAGTTGTATGGATATGTTTATTCCAGACAAAATAAGAAGGATTAAGGATTTTTCGAAGGATTGCAAAGCAGATGGTTTAGTGGAGCTCCTGGACTCAACTTTATATGTACAAAGAGGTCTAATTATTGTATGTAAATGAGTCTTTAGTAATAAACTGTAAACTTTGGACGTTTGTCTTGTAATGATTGAAGAAGTTAAAAACGAAGAACAGTTTCTTGACTTTTTGTCTAGTATGTGGATTCCAAGATCACCGTTGGTCATTTATATATGTTTCGTTTTTATCTTTCTTTTTTTTTAAATTCTTTTTTTTTTCTTTTTATTTCATTTCCCTCATAATCTCTACTTCTCTCTTATTATCTCATTTCCCCCCTCTCTTTCATCAATAACTATTATTCCTATCTAATAAATACATATGTTCATATCAATAAAAAGAGGAAAATTAATATAGAATAGTTCTTAATAACCGATTATAAATTGCTACCAACCTTTTAGAACAAAGTGCCATGATTGTTCCTTCCGATTGCTTGGAATATAGAATCATGTGTGACAGTTTCTTAGGCATCACTGCCCTTGTAATCTGACGCAAAGCAACAAAAAACTCCGACAGAGAGGGAACAAGAGTGCTAAAGAGGAGGCTAATCTCACCAGTAAGTCGGTCTTACTAAAGCCCTCAGAAGGAAATACAGCATAAATAGCCCTTATCCCGAAATAGATTGGATAGTGGAGTCCTAAGATGGCGGGGCTACTGGATAAGGAGGGGAGATGGGAAGATTGGCTGGGTATCTTGTATGTCTTCCTGTTCTGCCACCTGTTGATAGCGGGATTTTCTTGGCCCGAGCTTCTGTAATCCTGTCACCCTCCAACCCCTCACCTCCTCGGAAACATTTTTATAGGACACTCCGCAGTCGATGCAAATGGTGTACTTGGACGGGTTGGATTTTATGTATTCAGCTGATGTCGGGCAGGCCTATATCGCGTATCTTCTTTTGCAACATTAAGGACAGCTATCCTTTATTACAGGGCAGAAAGGGACGTGGTCGGCTGTATCTTATCTTGCTCTCGTTATTGAGCCCTCCAAAGATTAGACTAGAACCACAGATTATAAATAGAATAAAATAAAGTAAAAATCTATGAATATTAAATAGCCGTTATTTAACTACATGGAATGAATGAATACTTATGTATTCATTCATTTCATTTTTAGTGTCTAATATTTGCTAATTAAAATATAAAAATCTTTTGTGAAATCCTCAATACATCCTAATTTGTCAGAAACAATCTTATTCTTAAAAATCCTAATGTTCCATTCGTTGCTGATTTAGCGCAAACCAGGTACCTACCTATGACAAGCTTTATACTCACAAGGGGAGGAAACACTGTCTTTTTTTTTTGTATTTATTGATATTTACAACTGTACAATATAATATACATCAAATGAATGTGTTTATATTGAATAAAATGCTATGTAAATAACTTGTGAAGAAATACTCAGTGGTAGCACTTCAATAAAATCTACAAGTTGGGAGACTAGTGGATTGGAGTGGTTATGGAGCTTACTATGGAAGAATTCGTATTTGGTTTGGGCTAAATCAGCAACATATGGAATATTAAGATCTTTATGGATCAGTTTATTGGACACAAAATAAGGAGCATTGAGGATTTTCCGAAGGATTTTGGATTGCAAAGATTGCATACGAGATGAATTGGATGGTTTAGAGGAGCGCCAAAGTTTAACTTCGTACGTCCAAATCATGTGAATGAGCCTTTATTAATTTATTGGGAGCTTTGAACGTTTGTCTAGTAAATGCTGAAGTAGTCTGTAACCAAGAGCAGTTTCTTGTCGTTTTAGTCTTGTATGTGGATTCCAAGTAAGGCGTTAGTCCAAGTGGAGTCCTAGGTAGCGGATCTGTTTAACGGGGGTTAGTGGAATATCATTAAAGGATACTGTAGGGTAGGAATTTGTAGGTTATTTGATGGGATTTTTTTGGATTTATTTTAATTCTCCTATTTCGACTCCACTCTAAAATGTTAGTAATATCAGATTGTAGTGATTCGGATGCAATGAAAGGATTATTATTTACCGATAACACACATCGGTGTAAGTGGTGAGAACAGTGGTAGGATGAGTCGGGATATAAGCTGTATACACCGTGTAGAGGATGGGACCGAGGATACTATCTTAAGGAACTGTCGCAGACTGAGTAAAGAGGGGAGAATAGGAAAATGTATTGTTTACTTTGAAGGTTCGGTCACTGAGGTAGGATCTAATAATAAGAAAATCGGTAGAAGGTAAGAATTGACGGAGCTTATACAGCAGTCCCGGGTGCCAGACTCGGTCAAACGCTTGTTCTACATCAAGAAAGGCTCCCGTGCAGTACATTCCGCGCTCCAATGCAGAGGAGACAACGCCCACCACACGATGACATTGTTGAGTGTGATGTTCGGAATCTAAACTGGTGATCTGGGATTACATATTGGGATTCTAGGGTAGATTACAAACGTTTTAAATGGGTTTTTTCTAAGATTTTACCTGTTATTGGTAAGAGAGAAATAGGACGATATGAGGATGGGAGCAGAGTGGGAAGTGAGTTAGGAAACTAGTGGATTCGACTGACAAGGGGAAGAAACACTCAGACTCTCAAGGATCTTTTTGGAAATATTTTTGGATGTTCCTGGACAAAAAATATTAGACACTTATTTTGCCATCCCGACTAATGGGTCCTATAACTCGAGAAAACAAATTAAATTGCAGTAAACTAATATGTCTTATATCTCGAGTTAAAAAATGATACCGACATGAATCTTGCACTCTTAAAATAGAAAAAAAAGGAAATATTTGGAGAAATAAAAAATAGTAAGAGTAATGAATAGAGTAGTCTCAGGATAATTTAGAAATTTTGTTGAAGTACTGCTAATGGCTAGTTCCTTTACACGTTTTTGATAATACATTAAAGCAAAACTATATATTATAATCTTAATTTATTAATTGTTTTTTTTTTATTTATAAACTTCTAGTTATTGGATCATGTCATTGTAATCATTTACTTACACACCTTTACTAGCCATGTTTTTTGCTGTTGTTTTCTTTGCATACAATTGTAAATTTTGTTAAATAATTTTTAAAAAATGAAAACAAACATTTCGATTTTTTTTAACTTTTACTAGTTTTTTTATATAGACAATATCTATATAAAAAGCAATAAAAACTAAATTAATTAATTTGAATAAAAACTAATGTTGTAAGTTTATTTCACTCTGAGATAAGAATAAAATTAGAAATTAATTTAATTTCTTTAATTTACAGTTGTAAATTTCAATAAATAAATTTTAAAAAACATTTTTTTTTTAATTAAGTTCATTAAATTAACTTTATAGTTCAATTTTTCAAATTTAATTTCAATTTAGTATATTAATAATTTCAACCAACAGTTTTTTACACTTTACCTACCTGTTTTTTTACCTACAGATAGGTAACTGTTTTTTTTTATTCATTATGTCACATACCCGCTAAGGTTTGTGTAAATGGTTTAAATCAAAGATTTGTGCTTGAAAATATCAGTTTCTGTTTTTTTTGTTGTTTTTTTTAATATAAAATATTTTGTACAGCCTACGATATAGAAGGCCGAAATGAAACTTTAATTTGAGATGATAAAACAATACTGTTATTATGTATTATGATTTTGTTACTTATTTCCTTTTCCTTTAACTTACCAACAAAGCTGCATAATAACTAAGGTAATGAATTTTTCTGTGAAACATTATTCTCTGACTTTGGGTAATTACACATTTTTTTCTAATTAATGGAGTCATTTTTAAGGGACCTGCTAGCTGCTAATGACCCAAGTAAAGTTTCGTTCATCCCATTTCGTGTTATCTTGTTCCCTTTATTCCTCTTCATTTTCGTTTTGAAACTGGATCATTTAACTAATATTGAATCATCCTTACCCACCTTCTACACGTCTTCCCACCTACAACTCCTTCCTTGCAACATCTTTTAATACTATTTAACTGATAACTGTTAGACGTATCCGCTACCTTAAGCATTATTTGGCCTATGTCGTACTTTAAATCCTGATGCCAAACTACATTAAAATAAACAAAAATGCCATTGAACAAAAACATTATATCATTATTTGTTCAATGTGATATACAATTATTATTTAAAATTAACCCCACGGTGATTCTATGTTGTTAAGTATCTTGCAGAAAGTTAATCAATGCCACAATGTTACTATGATTAGTAATTGTCAAAGTATTCTTGCTTAACGAATTCAACCTCAGAAAAATAATTTTTTTTTTTTTTTATCTTGATGAAAGGGGTTCATGGAGAAAAATAGTCTTATTATTATTTTTTGTTCGTTTTGATCTACATACCTTGCAGATCTTCAATTTTTTTTTCGAACCGACGCAGCGCTGTAATGTTTTCAAGGACACCTATACTTCTTTTTCATATAATGCCATGTGTTGCACTATTGAATTTTTGTTATAGTATTTAAATATTAACACTACTTCATTTGTTGCTCGAGTCAAGTGTTAAAAAACATATTTTCCTTCGTACAATTGTCTTAGTCATTGTAAACAATGAATATATTATGAATTTTGGATACTCATAAAAAACTTTTGAGGCAGTGTTAAGTATTCTTATTTTAGGAGTATTTAAATAATTCAATTACAATAATTTAAATAGTTAATCAGTACAACTTAAGACTTTGTTTAACAAGCTGTGAATTCCAACTATTTAACAAACAACTTGTGGGAAGAGTTCTCAGTGTTTTTTTTTGTAGGAAGATTCCATTTAGAAATTACAGAATAGTTTCCACCCTTTCGGATCAAACAAGAGTTTTCTTTTCGCATTTTCCACAACTAAACTATTAATTTTAGTAATTGATTGAAAAAAAAAAAAGTGAAATAATATCTTTCTTATCCATACAATCTGAAGTATCATGTTTTGATTCGATGTTAATGGTATTGAAAATATAGGAAAGTCTGTCCAATTAACTTAACAGGGTATACTTACGACAGAATGAATATTTATATCATGAGTGTGTATAGACATATGATTTAAGTTGACATAAGAATAACTTAGAAAAAAAGAATACATTGCTCACAGCGCTATACAATTTCGTTATTAAAATGCCCTGATGTAATGACGTCCTCTTAGATGAATCTACGATGTGTAGGAGCATTGGAAGATTACAAGGAACTGATTGGAGGATTACAAGTTAAAAAATTAGTAAATCTTAAAGGGCTAAGAGGTTACTATCAGAGGACAGGTATTTGATTCGTGCCCAAGCAATTATCATAATAAATAGGTTTACAACATTTGGGTAATTGTTGATTATACAAAGTATTTATCTTTAAAAGGATTGGGTATGAGATAGTCTGTAAACTTTAGTGATGTCCCTTAGTTCATCTACATACCAATGTTGATGTAAATAAGATTATATTAATTAGTTGTAGACAATACATTTTTAAAATAGATCTACTCTACGATTCATTTTAATGGTTTACTTCTGGGTTGTAAAAGCAATATTAAACTTATATTGCCTGTGTTCAGTAAATGATTTTATGGCTCGATTTTCAGGCGTACAAACAATCCTTCGCCTTTAACGACTTAGGAGTTATCAACCATTATAAGATGTCCTTTCCCGCATTCCTTTATTAATTAGCTTAATTGTTATTACGATCAAGATTGTTTAATTAATAAATAGTTATCAATCAAGATTTCAAAGTTTAGTTTAGCAAAATATTTTTGTTCATAAGAATGTAAGCTGGTTATACGGACAAGCATAGAACTCTGCAAAGCTAAAATAAAAGTATACAATGAGTATAATAAATATAATTTAATCTATGTGATAAATATTCAAAATCGAATATGCAGAGTTAAGACAATGCAAAATTAGTATATTTCCATTATTTAAAAATATTTATAAATAATGTTTGCAAATTATTTTCAAATAATCCTAAACATATATATTGGGCTGATATCTGATTCCACTTTGATATAATTTATAAAAAAGCAGTCAGCAGAATAGTTTTGATTTTAATTATTATAAATTATTTTGAATATTGAAGATAATTTTTCATTTGTTGGATTTACGTTAATTATTTCACTTACCGCCCATGAGCATTGGTAGCCGATAAAAAACTAAAATATGAAAATCACGTTTTATTCTTTTTCTTAACTCTTAGTCAAGATAGAGAAGTGATTCTTTCACGTAAAATTGTAGTTTTCAATGCTATCTGAAATAAAATTTCAACAAATTTAAAATTCGTTATTCTCAAAACACGACCCGGCTTCAGGGTGTTCAAAAATGACGAAATTTCGTTTAAATCCGCTGTAAATCAGTGGGATTTTTTTTTTCCTGGAAACTGACTTCAAATTCTAATTCAAGACACCAAAAAACTCTCATATGAGAAATTTTATCAAAATCAAACAATATTTATTTTCTACCCCTTTCGAGGACGTTAAAATTTTAAACTTCAAGCGGCCATAAAATTTGCTGTGTTCAATCGATTAAAATAGTAATGACATCACAAGAACCAGCATGCATTCAGCATTCTATACATTATTACTCCAGATTTTAGTAGACATAAACTGATATGAAAAAAAAAAAAAAAAAATCCGGGGTATTTTTGAAAATTTCAGAAGTAAAGAACGCTTTTTTATTTCGGCAAAATCTAAAAATATCTGGTATTGATAAAAAAAAAAAAAAAAAAAAAAAAAAAAAAAAACTTTCCTTACTGATATCTTGTTTTCAATTTTAGCCTTTGGAGGTAGTTCTGCCTTACTACAGATATTAACAGATATCAATTAAGCAGCCGTCAGCATGTCATAATATATCATTTCATAATCCAACAGTTATTATCAAAGTCAGCCTTTGAATCGAGATACGGAACACTTGGTATGAAACAAAATATAACGAAGGAGAATTTTTCGTTTAACCAAAACGAGATATTTTTAAATTATTCGTCTAATGAAATATGTAAATTGTGAATTCGGCCGAAATAACAAAAAATAAGCCTTCTTTACTTGTGAAATTTTGGATGAAAATTCATATATTAAAAAATATAGGTGACGAAAATTTTTAAACTAAATTCTAATATCATTTCCTGATTCCTCATCACAAAAAACATGTAGAAACCACATTTGGTCGATATCATTAATTTTTTTTGCCTCGTATATGTTGGAAGTTTTGAAGGCTTTGAATTTGTTGAAAACCTAAATAATTGGTGTTATCTGTTATCACAGATTTCGCCACCGATTGAAACCAAATTTTAAGGGCTTCTAGAAGCTGTAAAATTGCACAGCTTCGCATAAATTCGGAGGATATATCTTTATTGGGATAACACAAGTTATTGTTGACCTCGGATTTTTTTTTCTTATTAGTTTTTGCCCACTATAATTATGGATAGAAAGCAGAATGCACTCTGATTCTAGTGATGTCATTGCTATTTAAATCGGTTGGATACAGCAAATGTTATGACCGGTTGAAGTTGTTAACAAAATCCCAACATTTTAACGTCATTGAAAGGGGTAAAAAAATAAATATTTCCTGATTTTCATAAAATTTCACATACAAGATTTTAATTTTTTTTTCTCGGCTCCCAATACTCTAGTTATCTCCCAATATAGGCGCTAGTTTTGAACTATTATAGGTCCCTATTAGCTACACAAAACCCGGCATTCAAATCTGTGAGTTACATGACAAAACCCAACTATCCTTGATCAGTTTTAAAACTTTTATCATTTTCAACAATAACACATTTTGTAATGGATATAATGGAAGAAGTTAAAAAAGATTAAAGGAAGCTTACATGTGAAATCAGATGACTTTTTATTATTTAGTTAACACATACTATTATTTAAAGAGTAAATTCCTGAAACTTCAGTATTTCATAAATTACTTTTATATAGAACCCGTTGCCCTAAATTTACTGTAAAAATTAAATACAAAACCTAGTAATATTTAAACAAATAATGTTATTTTTAAAATATTATAATATTTTCTGATTTCTTAAGATATTGTAGCCTATGTAATTTTGTAATCATGGTATCAAGTAAATTTAAAACAACTTAAATTATGATTTTTTCCATATAATATCCATGTTTTACATCTATTTTTAAGAGTGGATAATTATCGATAAACCGTGTTGATCTCGTACAATATATTTCGCACCACGACATAACAAAAACGATTTATTGCCAACCCCAATATCTCAGTATTTTAACTAGAAATTATCGACAGTTTTCCCTTGATCTTTATGGAACAGGGTACCAGATCCATTTATATTATCGTTTCCAGTGACTCTAATGGTAAGAAATACTTGACTTTTCTGTAAACCAATACCGGCAACAAGCGTATTCGCCATCTTGTGATACATTCCGCTTCGCCAAGGCGTCTGTTTCCGTATATAAATTGGTTTATTAGTGAATCAATATTTCTCTCCTGCTACCAACATGGTTCACTAAATCCCAACGCGATTCGTACTTCTCTTCTTATGTCGTTAGAGCTTGGAGTGTTATAGATCCAAATCTTCAGGTAGGCAGCATACAGCATTTCCTATGAATGTAATGATACAGTCATGATTTTCATATAAATACATACATGATAAACATTTAATTACACTTGCAGGCAAAAAGTTCCACGCAAAAGGGAATTTTATTAATTTATTTTTTATTTTTTTCGGTTTCCAAATCCATATATTACAAACAGAGCATATAAAACATATTAGGATTGTTAAAAAAAAAAAAAAAAAATTAAATAACAGCAAGCACTATTTAAAACACATATAAAAAAAAATTACCCTGCAATTTTCAATTTACCTAATTTGTAATAATTAATTAAATAAAAGCTTTATTTCCGATCTTTGTGTTCATTACGTTACGCTTTAATTATTAGGGGATAAGCCTCATCTAGTGTAAAACAGTAATAAATCATATCAATGTAAAAATTTTATTTTTATTTATACAATTAAATACAATTAAATAAAAAAAATACAATTAAATAGATAAATGAAAACAATAAAATAAATATAAGAATAACAATAATAATAGTAAAAATCAAAATAGGGCAGTAATTTTTATAAACAACTTCTTTTTGTTTAAGTAGTGTTTTTAATTTTATTTTGGTATAAAACAATTTATTTTTCATTTTTTAATTTTTTTTAGTTATGAAGAGACAATTTCTTTTTAATATGTATGGCTTCAAATATTCCCTTTTTTATTTTTAAATTTTACTGGGTGCTAAAAATGGAGAATCAAAATAAATCCCATCAAATAACCTTTACCCTTCGTCGTAAACCTACGACTTCCTTTCCTACAGTATCCTTTAATGATGTTCCACTAATCCCCGTTCAACAGATCCGCTACCTAGGACTCCATCCGGACAAACGTCTTACTTGGAATCCACATACAAGACTAAAACGACAAGAAACTGCCCGTCGTTTTCGACTACTTCAACATTTTCTTGATAAACGTTCAAACCTTCCATTTAATTACAAAAGACTCATTTACATAACAGTAACTAGACCAATTTGGACATACGGAGTTGAGCTTTGGGGTTCCACTAATTCATCTAATTCATCTCGTATCCAATCCTTACAATCCAAAATCCTGAGAAAAATCCTAAATGCCCCTTACTTTGTCACAAACAAACTTATCCACACAGATCTTAATATACCTTACGTTTCTGACATAGCTCATACCAGATATCTATCCTTTCATAGCAAACTCCACAACCATTCAAATCCATTAGTATCACAGCTTACTTCTCACTCCATTCCAGATAACCCTCCGAGGCGCCTGAAAAGAAGATGGCCTCGGGACCTTCTAAGATAGTATTTAATTATATAGAACCTTTATAAGTGCTACCAATGGGCAGTTGCTTTAAAAACAAGTGACCTGTCATTTTTATCATTATCATCAAATTTACCTTATGTATTATATTTGTATATACAGTTGTAAATTTCAATAAATAACTAAATAAAAAAAAAATTACTGAAAATAAAAATACATTCGCGTTTTGAAGTATAGTTTCAGAGTGTTAATAAGAATAGGGCTTAGTACACAGTCTTAAATAACGCCATGTTTGATTGGTAAGCCATAGCTTACGTTACAAATCAAATTAATATAGATTGCATTATAATAAATATCTAAAAAGAAAACATTTAAATGGAAAAGGAACCAATTTTAAAATATAAAAATAAAAAAAATCAGTTTTGAACTTAGATGATTTTGAAATACATATCGATATGTATTCAATATTTACACAAAATCAATTCTTCCACTGATGGTTTACATAAGAAAGTCCGAAGAAACATCATACGCTATTAAGTGGTCCCATCAAGTTTTCAACAGCTAGAGCCAACCACTGGATTGCGTGGCTACTAGGTCTTTAGCGGGAGGGCTCTGTCAGGAAGATAAGAACTTGATTAATGGACGGAGAGTCGGGCCAGTTGGAGTTGAATGAGAGGTTCTAGAGGCCATTGACGGATTGTTGGCTAATATAGACAGCAATAGATATTGGACAATCTTCCAGCAGGAAACTACCTGTGAAGTTGATTATTTAATTAAGAGATTACCTAAAAAAAAAGATTGTAAAATATATATATATATTTTAAATTGTCAAAAAAGTTTCACTTAAAAATCTTGAAGAGTTCTTGAAATATTAATTCAAGTCTATCAGTGTGTCTTATTATATTGTCAAATATTAGTGGGTAAACATAATTACAAAGTGTACTCATAGCCTACAAGTACTAAAACAGGGGTTTTCCTGGCAAATGCTCTTAGCTTAAAATAGTCAAAGCTAGGGCACATTAAAACTAAATATATGCAATAGAATGAGAAAAGTCGCTCAGTGTGTTTAATTCATGTCAGAAAAAATATAACTGTATGAAGTAACTTTTCGGAAATTAAATATCTACTATTTTTGTTTTTTTAAATTTTATAAAGAAGCCCATTTTTGCTGGAAGAAAACAAAACTTTTTAGAGATTTTTTTTTTCAAAAAAGTTTACATTCTAATTCAGCACTCTTACAAAAAAAAAAAATTGACAAAAAAAAGTATGACTTCATTAAGAATTTGTTAAACAGAAAAATTAAAATAATTCCGAACAATTCCTATCTAACAACATCTACACCAGTCGACCACCTTTGACTTACAGTCGTGCAGTGTCCTTTCATAATATCCATTGTTAATTTCATAAATTTTAAATTTTCTTAGAATTTGTAAAAAAATAAAAAATTGCATTATTTCGTAATAGCATTTACGAGGTGACATAGTGCATTGATATCTAATGTCCAAGTCTGCATTAGGCATTTCGTAACTATCATTAAATAAATTGACAAGTTATTTCGTAAAGCTAAAATCTGATAATTCTGTTTACACCTAGGTTTTACTTTGTTGTTAAAAATAATGATTAAAAAAAATTATATGTAATTTTTATTTGAATCTTTTTTTTTTTTTTTTTTTAATGAAATGTAATCTCAGTGATGGAACATTCAAAGCTAATCATATTTTTTCACATTCTTCCATCTACTCAATCTGCCGGTATTCCTAAATGTAGTATTTTTGGTCCTAACATATTTTTATTTCCAGAGCATCCAATTTTTGGAATTCTCTTCCTTGCAGCATTCGCCATTTCTCCATTCTCAATAGCTCTAAATTCCAAATTTTCTTTTACTTATTAGCTAGTATTTATATTCATTTCAATTTTCTCTCAGATCTAATCATTATAATATGTAATATGTAATACATTTAAATATATTGATGTCTTAGCTCACAGATATGTTGAGTGTAGATTTGAATAACTCGTGATCACTAAAAATAAACAAATTTTAATACCAGTTTCGGAGCATCAAAGTTTCAAATTTTAATTCTGTAAAATTTTATTTTCTGCACTTAACACTTCTTTGAACATAGCAACAACAACAACAATGGCATGCAAAACTTTGGGCCTTTTCCACGATTCCACTCCATTTATTCCTGTCACCAGCGGCTCTCTTCCAGTATCTCACAGCAGGGGTCTTAACGTCCGCTTTAATTCAGGTGCTTAGATGAGCAAAGACATTGATATCATAAAGTAGTCCTATTGGGTCAAGAAATCCATAATAACCATGGGCAATGTACATAACATTTATTCATAATGTAGAACATGTATGACGATTCATTAACTAACGAATGTTTTTTATATATTTCCTCCAAAGACTACATATCGCTATCGAACAACCTTGGAGAACACTCTCGGGACGGGTTTCGAATAGAAACGAGGCTTTTCCGGAAGGAAGTTGGGGGAAGAGAGGAAATCGATTGGCTGAAGAAGAAAAGCGGTTGGAAATGAGGAGGCCCAAAGCTTAAGCACGGGAAGACGAATTGTATTTTCTTTTGCTCAACATCATTAGATTGGATTCATACATTTTTATATTAGATTTTTTTTTTTTTTATGACAATGATTATGTTTCGTTTAGGTTTATAAATAATTAATTTATTTAAAACGGATGTTTCATTGGTTATTTTTGTATTTGATGAATAATTTGTTATCATAGGATAATTTTATAAACCTTTACAATATATTTTTACTAACTATAACTAATAAAAACTAAATAATAATAAAATAAATTTTAACACTTCTGAATTCTGAACAGCTGTTATTGGCATGAATATTAAAATCTGTCTGAGTGAAGGGCAATAGGTAACAGACATAATGATGTATCCATAATGTACAAACACCCGGGCACAAACAACTAAAAATTTAAATTTATTTTTCTTTTTTTCTTTTTCTTTCTTTCTTTCTTTTTTTTTTTTCTTCTTCTAACACTGGGCTAATCACCCGTAAAAATGATGAAATTAATTAATTTATAAATTTATTTCATTAATTAATAGTTTTTTTTTTTTTTTTTTTTTTTTGGCTTTTCGTAATTGTTTTTTTTTTTGTATATTCATCATTTTTACGGGTGATCATTTCATAGCAAACTCCACAAACATTCAAATCCATTTATATATATATATATATATATATATATATATATATATATATATATATATATATATATATATATATATATATATATATATATATATTTATTTCATTAATTAATAGTCTTTTTTTTTTTTTTTTTTTTTTTTGGGCTTTTCGTAATTGTTTTTTTTTTGTATATTCATCATTTTTACGGGTGATCATTTCATAGCAAACTCCACAAACATTCAAATCCATTATATATATATATATATATATATATATATATATAAACGACTCATTCATACGCTTTCGTTTGTTAAAAGTCGACACAAAAACATGTCAGAAGGAAATCACCACAGAAATAATTGTGTACCAATTTCACCCCACCGTACTAATGTGACCCCATTTTACGGTATATAATACAGTCATAGCATGTGTACAACATAGACAAGAAGCCTGGGAAACCCTGAATCAAGTTTGCCTCCCCCCTCCTCCAATTTCAAAGAGCAAGTCCAGGCACAAGATGCCAGTTATCGTATCAGTAACCAGTGGAGGCTGAGTAAACCTACGACTTCCTTTCCTACAGTATCCTTTAATGATGTTTCACTAATCCCTGTTGAACAGATCCGCTAACTAGGACTCCATCTGGACAAACGTTATCCTTGAAATAGACAAACCTCTCATTTAATTACAAAAGACTCATTTACATAAAAGTAATAAGCACAATTTGGACTTACAGAGTGTAGCTTTGGGGCTCCAATTAACCATCCAATTCATTTCACATCAAATCCTTAGAAAAATCATAAATGCCCTTTACTTCGTCACAAACATACTTATCCACAAAGATCTAAATATACCTTACCTGTTTCTGACATAGCTCAAACCAGATGTCTATCATTTCATAGCAAACTCCACAAACATTCAAATCCATTAGTACCACAACTTGCTTCTTATTCCATTCTATATAACCCTCCGAGGTGCCTGAAAAGAAGATGGCCTTCACTATATAGAACCTGTTCTACCAGTGGGTAGTTGCTTTAAAAACACGTGACGTGTAATTTTTAGCATTATTATCACTTTTACTTGATGTATTATATTTTTATATCGTATAAAGTTGTAAATTTCTATAAATAACTAAATAAAAAACAACATTAAACCTACAAAACAATGCTTCTATTACTATATGTTATTGACAAAGCAAATATAAATTTATTTTATTAATTAAAGTTGTTATGATAAAAAAGCGTAGAATAAAAAAAAAAGTTGAATTAAAAAAAGACAAGGAACTAATTTTAGACGCTGTATGACCCATTTACATTTATTTGTACTTTCAACTTCACCCCTCTCTTGGCCCTCTGGAGCTATTTTTTTACATAGCTTTATAAAATATAAGTTTTTTTAAATCTCCAGTTGGTTTTTTCTTAGTAAAATTGAATATTATAACGAATCGTAATAATTATGTCCATTACATCTGATTGACATTATCAAATTAAAAAAAAAAAAAATCAAAATTTTTTATAGATCAGTTCTTTATTGTTGTGCGGAATTCTAATGTCTGCATTGATAAACAGATTATTTTTCTTATTTTAATGAGTACTTCCCATTTGGAAGATAATTATTAAAAAAAAATAGATATATAAATAATATACCGAGAGACAAATGTAGGAACAAAACGAAATGGAACTAAAGGAAATTCGTAAATTTCCCGAGGAACTAAGGGCATTATGCAAAGCATCGCGAACGTGATAAGTATGCCGAAGTTGGTTGCGGTCTTCTGCGTTGTATGATAATGTCTAACTCGCTCAGGTGAGAATATCTTCACTTTTTTGTACACGTATTTTCGCCTGTAAAAGGATCTCTTGTTTTAAAAAAAGTTTGTATTAAAAAAAAAATAAAATAGACATAACAAAACGATCAACATAAACAATACAATTAAAGAATATATAATAGTAGGCACTGTATTGATTTCCGTTTTCTCAAGGAACGCATAGACTTAATGGATTATATTTATTATGAATTATATAGAATACATTTTTAGACTTTGCTACTTCTTGGAACAGCTGTTGAAGAACACATGCGCCTCAGCTTAACCTCTGCAGAATTATTATCTTTTTTGAAAAAAGGTAGCCAAAGGAACAAAATTAGTGATAATCTGATCACATCTGGACTCTTTTTTGGATGTAGCTGGAGTGTGACCCCATAATTATTCTTCAAGATATATTTGGGACGATTCGAAGAATGTGACTGTTTCCCTTCTCAAATAGATTGGACACAAAGCAGGCAGTTCTTCGAAATACCTCACTTAATATCAAGTAAGCAATAACATTTGGATGGATTGTTGCAACACCTGAACAATAACCACTAACCGAGCTGATCTGTTATTCCATTACAAGGACATTTCTGCAGTACTCATTTTTTCAAACCATTGTTCCACTTTACGGTCGCTTAGTAGAGTTTCACCTTAAGTTTAGATAATTATGATTGATACACAATCGGTTCTAATATTACGAGTATTTCTTTAGAAAATTTATCTTTCTTGTTCGGTTGCTATTAATTGGCATCATTGGATAATGCTAGATTAGTCCATCCTAGAACAGGTAAAATTAACAGCATACAGGGTATTAAAGGAGCAATAAGGATTTCGTTACGGGTGTTTGATATTAGGGATATAATTCAATGGTTTAGTTAAACCCCATATTATATGGGTTTATAATAATTCATAAGTCCTGATAAGTCTGATAACAGGCACACCGGACAGCTTTTTCAAGTGTTACACTAGTACGTCTATCGTGACAGTAATCTTGAAATCGAAATCAAATAACAGATTCTGTTTTTTTTCCAGTGTTTTATGATAGTTTGTTATTTTCTTGTTGATATAAGATACCACATATCTGTTTAAAAGCATTTAATGGTACATTATTATGAAAATAAAAAATAAGATGTTATAGAGTTTCTGTTTTTATTCTTCAATGTTTGTACTATTATTCAAGGGATATAATGGAAATGGCGAAGTTTGACATACAATAAGTGGATCATCAATAAACTGAAAGCATTTATACAAATAAATAAAATGAAATACTATGAAAAATAACATAAATAGTACAACACCCTCGTACTTTATTTACAATACACACTCTCCTAGGACCCCCGCCAGACCCCTCCCTCCAATTATGGAGGGACAAGCCAGCATAGAGAGTCCCCAGCTCTTCTCTCTCAGCTGCGTCCTGGTGTAAAAAAAAAACCCAGTGGAGGCTGAGAGCGCTATAAGTACATTCACGCCGGACATGAGTGAGAAGCTGGCCATGGGGTGGGGGGCCAGCCACACTCCATAATAAATAAATTTTTACAAAAGATCTCGGGGCCAATGCCGTTTTTAGTGTTCGAGGTGGGTTATCAGGATGGGTGGAGCTAGATAAAGATTGAGCCAGAGGTTAGGATTAAAGGAAAGGTTGCGATATATTGAGATCGCTGTGTAGGAAAAATTTTGTTGGAAACATAGTAAGGAGCATTTACTATAGTTCGGAGGATTTTGGATTGGAAGGATTGAATGCGAGTATATGCGATTGATATCGACTTTTTGCTGTCCCCCACAGCTCAATCCATAAGTCCAAATGGTTGATGATGGGTGGATTTGTATATAGAAAGTTTGTTTTTCAATGGAAAGATGAGATGTCCTATTTTAGTAGTCTATACAGTTGGCTAAAGCGTCTGCTGTTAAAGTGTGGGTGGGTTCCATGTAAGTCTTTTTCTAGGTAAACTTTGATCCGCCAGTCAGTGCACCAGTCTTCAATCAATGGGATGCTATTAATGGATCTGGATGGGATGAAAGGATAGCAGTGTCCATCAGCGAATGTTGCAAGTAAGTATCAGGAGTAGTAGTGATATCTGCAGCATAGAGGATATAGGAGGACTGGACCGAGCACGCTAACCCTTTGGAACACGGCCTCTATTGTGTAGCAGATTGTTGGACTGTAAGTGGCTATGCGGAATCCAAAAAACTGGTGAGAGGGAATATTTTGCGATTCGAGGATGGGTAGGATACGTTTAAGAAGGAGCCTTTCAAAAATTTTTTGATAGGATTGGGAGAAGGCTAATTGGTCTATAAGATGTTGTTGGGAGGTTTGCAAGCTTCCATAGCAAAGGAAAATGGGTTGTCCGGAGGATGCAATTGTATAGGTATGGTGAAATATGATGGCTTTATGAGGGAAGTTGCCTGAGGATCTGTGAGCTAAGGAGAGTCGTATCCAGGGGATTTACCAGGTTTTAATTTTTTTTAGGATTTGACCTCAGAGGGGTTAATTGCTTTGGGGAGGTAAGGATAGGGGAATTGGTGAATCAAGGAATTCTTGGACCGTTGATCTGTGGGTGGAGTTAGATTTCAGATGGGGAACAAATATGCTGGAAAGGTTATCTGTTTAAAAGCATTTAATGGTACATTATTAATGAAAATAAAAAAATAAGATGTGATAGAGTTTCATCATAGACTGAAGGTCAAGCTAGGACTCGTTGGAATATATTTTTTATTCTTCAATGTTTGTACTATTATTCAAGGGATATAATGAAATGGCGACTTTGACATACAATAAGTGGATCATCAATAACTGATGACACAATTGTATCTTTAGCATACGTTATAATAATGTCAGTTTTATAGCTAGTATAAATTAGGAGACCTAGGATACAGTCTGAAGCAATACAAAAATATTTTGGTAAAATAAATAGTTATTATTACAATCATTTTCAAATATTCTATCTGGGAAATAGGAATGGAGAATAAATATATTGAGGGATATGCTAATCTTCGTTAAAGGTTTGTTCAGCGTCAAGAAAGACGGGTGTTGTACTAAAAATTGTGTAAATATAAACTTTCTATACTATGAGTTCCAATGCAGATAACATAACTTATTGTTTGTAAAAATTGAATAAATTTAAGGTGTAATATTGTATGTTAAAACGGATTTTTTTTTCCACATATTTATCAAATTTTCTGGTCTTTTATCAATTTCTGTTTGTTTCTTGTTCGGTTGTTGTTACAATTTTTAATAAACTTTACGAAATTAAATGTAACTGTAGTGTTAAGGGAAGATTAACAAAAATTAATCATATACAAGATGTTTCCTTTCTTTCACTAAAAATCATTGTCGCAAAAACAATCTTATATTGTATAAAACAGTAATTCGAGCCCAGATTACATACGCCTCAACTGTACTGAGCTCAACTCGAAAGGATCCGAAACTCATGTATGAGGCAGTAATACATGATTATATGGTACATAAAAATCTTAACAATGGTGCTCAATCTTATCTCTATCCAACTTCACGTCTACGATCAAACCAAACCACACTTTGGAAAAACAATTTTAGAAAATTCGCTTATCCTAAATATTGGTAGTTACAATGGAACATCACTTAAAAGATATACCCACAAAAGAAGGAAACATGTACGCCTTACTTAAACTAGTTTATACGTCTATAGTTAGCTATTTTTGATATTTGTTATCACACCTACATTTTAATTATTTTCATTCTGTCATACTGTTAAGATATATACCTATCAGCTATTTTGATTTATTTTTTTTTTATTTTATTAAATTAATTATTTTTGATTATTATTCTTTTTTTTATGTGGATTTTTTCTTCATATGTATTCTACTTTTTAGAGATCAAATTTTAATTTTAAAGCCTATTTACTATTAAATAAAATTATATTAATCATGTAGAGTATGTATGCCGGAACATGAATACTTAGTATGATTTGTAAAAAAATGTGAATAAAGTATTATTATTATTATCGTTTTCGTTAATAAACATTGCTGTGAAATAGATGGGAGGATTGCGTTAGGTTCAGGCTTCGTCTTTTGAGTTATTAATTGTTGATTATGAGGAAAAATAGTAGATGTAAGGTCACGGTTAGTAATTTTTGCATAATACATTTCAATTCCAATAAAGCAGGCAATAACTTCCTCAATGTACACCATTCAATCAGCAGGTAGCAATGTATCTGAAATTTTTATTGTGATGGATTTGGAACTAATTAACTTTCCGGGCCGTCACAAAAAGGAAATAGGTCGTAATTAAATTAACTACGTTGGAAATTTAACTAAAAGTTCCGGGGAGTATTCTTTTTGAAATTATAGGGCTGCTAATCTATTACTGAATCCAGGAATTGCTGTTTTAGATAAATTTCAAAATAAATATCCTCTTATATTTTCTTGATTTTATACATAAAAATAAATATTTTAATAAAAAAAAAAAAAAAAAAAAATCTCAATTCCTCACTGACTTTAATAAACAACACATCATGGATATGACTGCCTATGATCTACTTCTGTGCAATGCCAATAGCTCCGTCTCCTGGACTTCTAAAACCATCAAAATCTTTGTATCACATTCAAAACAACTGAAGATTACATTTCTCAACAGTTCTCAACGTATTTTCTAACAATTTTACACATGTTTTTATTATTGTTGTATTGTTTTCTTTATACTAAATGACACAGGCTTCTCTTTAGAAACTGGAAAAAAATACAAAATGAAAAAATTTGTTTCAACATCGGTACTCATCCAGTAAGTAATAGAACAAAAATACAGCTACATGTACATTTGTTTCCAAAAAGATGTAATATTTAATAAAATAATGAAAACATGTAAAGTTTGTTTGAAAATAATATATAAAAATGACCCAGTACCCGAATATGAAAAATAATATAGCATACTCTTATAAATCAACTAAATACATTTTGATGCATACCTGATAACTTCATGGCTTCCGTTTTTTGTAAATGATAGAAATAACATCCCTCAAATTTATAAAATTGCACAAATTTTGTTGTTTGTTTTAAGCTGCTTTGACGAATGCTCTTTCATACAATGGGTACCTATTGACCAATGTTATAGAATTGAATTATTGCCTATACCCCCCCTCTTCCCATTGCTTGAACCCATCTCACAATTTTCCTATCTCAGAATTCATTAGTATTAGAGAGTTCTCTTTGAAATCAAATAAAAAGGGACCTGCTGACTTCAAAGTCCTCCTCCATTCACAGAGGAAAAGAAGAGAGCCATATAATAGTTTTCCTAACTCTCTTCGGAATGAAATATTTATTGGATCTTTCAAAGTGAAAAGTCCTAAAAGCTGAAAATTAAAGAAAGCACTCCCTCCGTTAAAAACCTCCCCAGATCTTATTTTTTACGAGTGACGTACGGTTGGGTAGGAGTAAGCTAGAGAAAGAAAATTAACTTTTTTTTTATTTATTATTTTATAAAAATGACATTAAATGTTTATTTAAATTACAGTAATTAGACCTTTTGGAAAAACAGAGATGAGGGACTCCTGTAGCCCATCCAATCCGTCTTGTATCCGATTCTTGCAATCCAAGATCCTTCGGAAAAATCCTCAATGCTCCTTACTTTCACAAATAAAGTTTTATTTTAAGATGTTTCATATCTTTCTGTTATTCCAAACTAGACACTTATCCTTCCGTAGTTAGCTCCATAACCACTCGAATCTACTAGCTTCTCAACTTGCTTACCATTCTAATCCCGATAGTACTCCTAGTCGTTTGAAAAGAAGATGACCTCGGGACCTTCTGAAACAAACCTTTTATTGAATTAAAAATGGGTAGTTGCTTTACAACCATTTGGTATATTATTAGGATTATCATAACATTTACTAAATGTATTTTTTTTTATCAAATAAATTATTACAGCTAAATTTTCGTAAATAGAAAATAAAATTCTATACTACGTAGTATCTAATAGATGAATCTATTATCCCATTACTTCGAATGTTATTAATTTGATTTAATATCTTCGACAAACAAAATAAATCCAGGCGACTAAATTGTGTTCATGTAGACCCATAACCGATTTTAATCTCAGTGTTGGTCTTCTTCAAAGAAAGTCACTATATCTAACAAAATATTCATAATTGAATTGATAATTTTTAATATCATGTTGGTTTTAATGAAAAAAACACGTTTGAAACACCTATGTTCTCTCTACTTTGTTTATTTCTATTAAGCATTAATAGATAATTTAATAAGATTATTAATTTAAGTAATTTGATCCTTGTAATTCTAAAATGTAAATTTATCAAAATGAGGAAAAAGTTGAGAACGATTTTGAAATGTAGTGGACAGTTGATTTTGATGCGTTACAAAGACTGATGGGTTCAAAAGTATAGCAGACGAACCTATTGGCAGGCATCCCTGTGTATGTTGACATAGAATTCATTGAAGATGAGGTTAATATATTTTTTCTTTCTGCCTGTTACACATTTGATAAAAATATATTTCTGATTAAAATATCTTGAGTGTATTATCGAGAAGATCGAAAAACAATACCGGGATATAATATTGAATTTTTATGAGAAAATTGAGCGATATCATCATTCACGGCGAGGATAAACGGTGGACTATTCCGTGCCAAAATGAAGATGAGAAATGCCTAAGTCGGGGAAAACAAAAAAGTAGTCGAGGAAGATATGACAGAGAGATGAAAAAGAACGCTGGCTTAGGAGAAATGAAATAAAAGATATTTTCCGAGGGAAGGGAAACTCATTGTGGGGAAAATATCTAAATAGGGAAAGAAAAATAGACTTTTCTTCATTTAATACAACCCAGTTTTTGGCTGATATTTGCTTTGAACGGAAGATTTCGGCATAGATTCAAACTGAGTATATTTTGGTTGTTGGTTAAAACATCGACATTTTGAAAAAAAGTATCGGTTATAAAAAAAAAAAATCATTGAGAAATTTAAAATAAATAAATTTCAAAGTCATTCATTCAGGTTAAAAAAATAACAGGATATTGATAACATGCTGTTTAATGCTTAGTTTATCGAAACTAAAATAAAAACAAAAAATTACATCTTATTGTTGTTACTAATGCTCTTGGGTTTTATGTCATTATTCGTTCAAAAGGAATGTTCTAAGTTTAATAACATTTGTAATAAAATTATATAATACGTCAATTTTTTGTTCATCTTCAATTGTTAAAATCGTGGCAATATTATGGGTGACGTTTTTTATTTTATTATTAATTTAAAAAAATCCGCCTGAATATTAGGTATTGGGGGCAGTTGAATAGAATATGATTTAAGCTTTCTTTTTCATTTTGATGGCATAAGTTACATATGGTTTCGAAGTCTATTTTGTACGTATTATTTTTATAATAAATCTGTATTTTTTTTATCTGAGGCAAGCCTGAGTTGTGACATTATTCTTATTTTGTAAAATGGTGCATTTAAAAGGAGGTATTTGGCACCAGTAATGTGTATGGGTTTTATGTCCTTATAGTAGGGATTAAAGGTAGAATTGTTTACCCTTTCTAAATCCTGAGCTATTAACATGTTTTTATATCCTCCAACCGCTTTTCCTAAATTCTTCTTTATTTGGGCAGGATCCTTATTTTCCCATAAATAAGTATTGTTTGATATCAGTAGTAATTTTTTTAGTTGGCTATTCCAGTTATATTTTATTTCTTGAGGATGTGCAATATGAAGTTCATACAATTTATTGTAGAGAATACGGGGGATTCTATCAGCTGGCATGTTTAGAATACCAATCTACCATTTTATAAGACATTTAAATATTTTTAAACTTATTTTCACTTGACCTGTATGGAGTCTTACGTAAAGGCCTGGAGAATTGAATGGTAAATATAATAAACATTTTAAGAAGTTCGATTGTACTTTTTCTACTACTTCTAAATACCTTAATGCCCATAACTCACTGGTGTACAATATTTGTGATTCCACTTGGCTTTGAAACACCCTGATCTTTGCCTCAGGTATGTTTATTATTAAAACTCTATTCTTACTCTTTTATTTATATATTATTGATTATTAATAAGTTTTTTGTTCTACTTTACTTTTTAATCATACCACAATTTATATCAAACTTTTTTTGCATTTATTATTATATATATTTTTTTAATTTATTACATTATATAATGTGTGTTCGATTTCTTATTTAACATTTATCAAATTTGAAATAAATATTCTAAACAGCAAATTGCTGACGTTTTAAATTTTTTGTGTGTTTATAGAATTGACGCTGAATGTTTAAATTTCGAAACTACTCTTCGAATTTAAAATTATTATTAAAGTGGCAAATATTTCAACAAACGTAAAACATTTCTTACTAGCCTCAGCAAAACTAAAGATCTTGTAGACTTCGATAAATCTACATTTCGACTGATCCTTGAAGGAGATTAAATGGGTAATTTAAATAGTTTTTGGCAATTTATAGAGATACGATTAAAAATTAAAGTGTGTACGACCCTTTGTATTAGCAGTGACAGTGGCCACGTGAGAACAAGAATATTTAACAAAAATAAATAGATATGGCGATTTTTATAAAATTATTAATAAATACTGATATTAAATTATTATTTTATTTACACCCATCTTTTTTCTTAATTAATTTATTCTAAAACTTTTTTCAAACTTTTTATTTTAAAACCAACTAGTCGGCACTTTCTACTGACAAGTTTGCCCATCTCTACTAATACGTTGATAATCTAGTCAAAAACTAGTTTTAATCAATAGTTGAATGTGCTCAACCAGTGCTTATTAAAATGAATCAACTCGTACAATTTATTATCTAATTAGTTCTGACTAATCACTCCTTCCGATTAGAAATTAGCTCAAAGGTGTACATTTTAGGTTTAGTTGAAATAGTGGTATTGCACCTCGAGGCGGGCATTGTAGTGCAGCCGATGGCGGTAACAATTGACTGGTGGAATATTAATATCTTGTCTCAAGTCAATTGTTCTCTCTGACAGGGGGTTACCACAATAGTATTCACAACACTAGAATCCTATCTGCCCTTTGATTATAGAACATATTTGAATAAAAAGAAATACATTACCGTTGGCAACGGAACTACCATTAAACACCATTTAATAGCTCTAATAATATGGGACTATTTTATAACTATCAGCAATAACTGTATAATGAAATATTTAAGTGCTCACTAGAATTTAGTCCTGCATGAAGAAAAATATTTTCGGAGGTAAAGTAAAAAATGTGCCAAAAAATCTTGGATTTCTCAACATTTTAGCTTTCTAGCATGTGTATTTAAGGAACCTGATTAAAACTTCATATACAGAGTCTAATAGTAAATTTAATTTGCTTTAAATTGAAAAATAAATTTCTAATCGGATAAATAGATTCGCAGTTTTAGCTAGAAGTGTACCGATAAGCGTGTTTTAACGGAGAAGTGGGACTGACCGCAATTTTAGGGGTAAAAACATTTAATTTTTGATTTCGACAAAATTTGGTTTCTACAATTTTTTTGTGATGAGGGATTTGAAAATTATATTTATTGATATATTAAAATTTCCTCACCTATATTATATAAATAAAACGTTTAAAAATGGACCATTTCCATTATTATTTTAATTTTTCAATAGGTGGCGAGATATGTGAGATAGCGCAAATTATTTACGTTTTTTCACTCCTCTTACATATATTTTCATTTGAAATTTAGTTTGTAATAATAAATAAATGGTAGCTATAACTATAGTTTTGTACTATTATAGGTCTCTACTGGCCACACATAAATTGGTAACTCAAATCTGTGAGTTACAAGTCAAAACGTTCATCTGTTTTCTCTGAAAGCCTTAATGAGCACTATGACAGATTCCCATTAAAACCAACTATTTTATTATAACTGAGTTCATTAAAAAGAGAAAAAAAATGAATCAGTTGGAATGAGGTGAGATTAAGGATGATAAAAAAATATTCACCCTGGCATCTGCAGTTGAAGCCATTTGGTCACGCACTAGCCTTGGACATTAAAAGTAGAAGAGAAAT
Source organism: Euschistus heros (assembly GCA_003667255.2). NCBI lineage: Eukaryota > Metazoa > Arthropoda > Insecta > Hemiptera > Pentatomidae > Euschistus > Euschistus heros. Next base: position 926,303 of record RCWM02000098.1, on the reverse strand, counting down.
AAAAATGAATCAATATCTCATGTCGAAGAATGCTATTCTCAGCTACAATGTGTTTAGAATTATTATTCTTTATTTTTAACTCGTTATTTATTTAAATACATCTGTGGAGATCAGTTTATAAAATTATTAATATCCAAAACTTAAATGAAAAAAAAAAAAAAAAAAAAAAAAATATATATATATATATATATATATATATATATATATATATATATATTTTTTGTCTCAAGGTGTTTTTTAGTTAATAACTATATCATTTTGCTCTTCTTTTTTTAAATTTATTTTAACATATTTTTTTTTGTTTACTGTACTGTGGAACCGATAATTTAGAATGCCAAAAGTTTCTGGTGAATTTTTGATATTTTCGTAAGAGCGGGAAATTCAAACCACAATCCACACACAAACCACAAACCAAAATCTTATTATTGGGGGCTAAAAATGTAAAAATTCAAATTAACGTTGATTATTGTTCATTGACACTCCGTAAACAAAATCTTGTGCTGTTTATATGGTTTTAAAATTAAATTAATAAATAAATGAAACAAAAACATTATTTATGACTTGAAATACGCTGCATTACATTCAATATATCTCTTTATTTGTGCTGGTAGTTTTTCCATTCCGTCTGAACACTATTTCTAATTTTTGTGATAAACAATTACTAAAACCTTTTTTTCTATCGAATTTCGATCTAAAAATCTTTTCTTTATTTTAGAAAGTAGTTCAGGGGGCTAAAACATGGTATTCGGCAAAAAGTAGGTAAAAAGTATTAGGCAGGTAAGGGTGATTTTCCAAACCAAAATCTTCCAATATCATTGCGACCAAACCTCCACAACTGTAATTGTTGAAACCTTTATTTCTGATTCAATTTTGAACTTCTTAACCTTTTCAATTAACTTGAGATGCTCAGTGATAATGAAGCTTACATTTTACACTTTTTTTAAAAATATCAATACATATGCAATCTTTTAAACTATTATTAACCTTCAAGTATGTTAAGTATATTCCAACCTAGTTTAAACTCGTTGAACGAAACCAAGCGAAAATAAGTTGTGGAGAACTTAGTGAAGACTAATTTATTAGTAGGAATATGCCAATGGGCTTATCAGCTTTGTTTAGAAGGCTACTAAAAAGTGTTGACACCCGTGAAAAAGAATAATCCATCAAACGTTAGCAGTAGTACAAGGGGATAGAAAATTGATTAAGAACTTTCATTGGACTACTTCCTATTTATCCTCGTTTCCCTGCATATTATATATTATTATTATTTTTAAAAACGATCTTAATATACCTTTTGTCCTAGAATCCATACCTTTCAAAATTTCATCAAAAATTTTCGCATCATCCTAATCCACTAGCTCAATCCCTATCCAGTTCCGCTCACCCCTATAATCCTCCTCGCAGGTAAAAAAGGCAGTGGCCTCGTGATCTATTATATTATTTGACATGGAGTGCTGGTAATGGCCAGCTTATGTACTCATGCTCTGAGTGACCGAAATATAGCGCTCTCACTCAGCCTCCACGGGTATTATCTGCACCAGCTACCAACTAACGCAGCTGAGAGAGAAGCGCTGGGATCTCTTAGGACCTGGCTTGTCTTTCCATAAATGGAGGGACAAGTCTGGTTGGGGGATCCCTCGGATGTATACATATTGTAAGTAAAGAATGATTTTTTTTTTTTATTATTATGATTTTTTTTTACTTCATGTATTGTATAGTTTGAGGTACTTTGTTTATTTAATTTTTATTGTATTACATATTATGAGATTCTTTACTAATTTTTTTTTTATTATTCACGTATTTATTGTTCACTTACATATTGTGTAATATGTAAGTACATATTGTGTGAATAGATCCATTAAGTCATCCATATTACTTATTGCCTAAATAGAGGCGAATTGTAATGCTTTCTCCAAATAAATTTAAAAAAAAATTATGGGGTATTAGCTCTAAAATAGTATGTATATTAATTTTGTTTCTTTATTTTATTTGTTCGAGAATGAGGAGAACTGTTACCTTTAAGATAATATAATTATTTAGGTTAGCCTGTGTATATTTAAATTATTAATGCTCTAAAAGCACCTGTATACTTCACTCGCTGAAGGAAAGCGGGTTCTGTTGACTAAAAATAGATGCCTTAAAACAAACTTATAACCTTATACTTTTAACTAAAATTATAATTAATTGAGCAGTTTTGATCTATTTAAAAAAATCATTGGGTGGCCCAGAAACAATGCATATGTATATGTTTTTAAAATGTTTAAGAAACTTTTTATTTTAATCAAAATACGCTTCATTCCTTTGAATACATGACTGCCAATATGCCAACATGTTGGCTTCTCTAAACATGAATCCAAATCCTTATTATTAACTACTTCTGATTTCAAGTCCAGGAAGTTATAAAAATTCAGTTGGTAGGCTAGAGGTCTGGAGAAACTTTTTACTGTCTTGAGGATCCATTTGTTGTTTCGCTGCAAGTTTTCGAACGATTCCGGAATTTTTATCCACCCTAGCATGATATCTTCGTCCATGGAAGAAATCCTGCCAATAATCCAATTATCTTCAAGAAGCCTACTTCTATTGTTTTTAAAACCATTGTTAAACGGTGCAAACTCCATGGTCATCTTCTACGTTATTTATGTCTATTTGGACCCTGTTCCTGACGTCATTTGTTCATGGAAAAATACTTAAATATAAATAAATACTTTTTAATGTATAGCAAAAAAATAAATGATATAGTTGACACCATATAATTAGATTAATAGAAATTTTACAACTGTTATTCATTTAATTATTTATAATATATAAATATATGGAAATTGAGAATAAATAAAACAAATATGGTAAGGTTGATAATTGTTGTGAATTGGTGGTAGCGGCCCCCTGTGCCCGAAGCTAAAAGGCGGACAGGTCCTGCGGTCTAGCCACTTTTGCTGTTCCGCCTATGGTCATTAATAAACGTTACCGCAACCATATTACATCAAACCGGGCAGATCTAGTGTTCGATATCGCTTCTCTTGGTCCCCATTCACCATTATACCAGTTCCTAGTTCCTAAAATTTTCCATTAGTTTACCTCCTATGTAAGGCTTAGAAAATATACTCCTCACAAATTGAACTGAACAAATTAAGGAATTAAGAATACTTGTTCCTATGGAACATGTTTGAGACGATTTCCAACGCTAATTACACATGTGGTCGCCTAGTCCAGATAACTTTGATGGACTTGCTGACGTTTCAATTGAGGAACAGACTTCTTTACCTCAACTTTACATATTGAGCTTAATTAAGGGTATGAACCACCCATATGAAGCATTAATTCAAAGTAGAGTGGGTCTAACACTCTACTGAAGTAGGTTAAAGTGAAATCAAAACACAAAACCTATTGAAATTTGTAAAAATATATATATATTTTTTTCAACTTTTTATTGATATTTACAACTGTATACAATATATATCAAGTAAATTTAAGGAACACTTCAATAAAAGTTCTCCACTAAAAGGCCTCTTAGCCATCTTCTTTTCAGACGCCTCGGTAGGTTATCAGAAATCGAGAGTGAAGCAAGTTGGGATAATGGAATAATGGATTTGAGTGGGAGTGCAGTTTACTATGGAAGGATTGCTATTCGTCTTGTCCTAAATCAGCAACATATGGAACATTAAAGTCTTTGTGAATGGGTTTATTTCTGATAAAGTAAGGAGCATGAAGGATTTCGGATTGTTAATATTGAAGAATTAGATGGTTTAATGTTTTAATAGTGTTTAGGTTTCAATAATCAGCATTGTTATTTTTCAGATGAAAAAAAATCTTTATTCTGGGATAACAAAAATCTTCTAAAAATAACAAAAGTGTATAATAAAATTCTTTATATATATTTAAATAAAATATAAATATTTTATATTTAAATAAAATAAAGTTCTTTATTTATTCTGGCACCTTAAGTCCCTTAAGAATAAAAAATAATGTACAATCAGGGGGCCTACAGAGCCTCAAGATGGTTATGAAATATTATTAAATATAATAAAATAGTAATTAATAATGATAACAGATATAGATTAAACTTAGAAATATTGACAAAAAGAAAACAGAAATATTTTGATTCATATGTGAATCATATGTGTAGAGACAATAAAAATTTCGTGTACATAAACTTTTATATTTTATAAGACTATTAAGTGGCTAATGACAGTTTTCATGGATCTGGATGGACAGTAGGTGGTTAAATAAGTGATATTTGAAAGTGAAAAGGGTGTTTGAGTGGGGAATGGTGTAAGGGATGGAGTTCCATAGGGACGAGGATCGGATTAGGAATGATCTGTTGAAGGCAGCGGAGCAATGAGCAGGAGTGTACAAATTTGATTGGCGGGAACGGGTTTGGCGGGTAAGAAGAGAGGATTTGAGCAATGTAAAGTGGGCGTTGGGATTTCACTGTTTGGTAGAGAAAGAATGGCAGAAAATACTGGAGACGGTAGGAAGGAAAGAGCCACTTTAACTCCGCGTAAAATTGTGAAACATGGGCGTTCTTGGGGATCCCGAAAATAAAACGAATGCAGCAGTTAAACAGTCTTTTGAGTCTGGCCTCGAGATCACCAGAAACGCCCCCATACACAGCACAGCAATAGTCGAAGTGGGGGAAGATAAGGAAAGAAACTAGTAATTTGCAGGTTTCGAAAGGAAGAAGATGACGAACGTAATTGAGACGTTTTAGGATTGGGATGGTGCGACGGGAAATTTCGGATACATGGTTTTTCCAGGATAGGGTTTGATCGAAAATGACTCCGAGATTTTTGACTGAGGGGTAGAATTTTATAGGATCGCTGCTCAGGAAAATTGTGGGAATAGGAGGAATGGTTTTCAGGAGGTAACTCGAACCTATTACAAGCGCTTTGGCCTTTTCAGTATTTAAATTCAACTTGTTCGTCAACAAGTTATCAATCTATATATCAATATATATATATATATACTTCGACGATGACACAGCTGTTCTTTCCATCGGAAACGACAATTAGGAAACCGCAAGAAAATTAAACACAATAGCCAATATACAAAGATGGACCTCAAAATGGAAAATTAAACTAAATAAAACAAAATCTGTACATGTTGATTTTACTAACAAAAAAAATCAACTATCAACCCATAACCATAAATAATAAAGTGATTCCGTATTCAAATCAGGCTAAATATCTCGGGATGACTCTGGACGCAAAACTCCGATGGAAAGAACACGTTAAAAAAAAAACTAATACAACTCAATTTGAGTTATCAAAAGTTATATTGGCTCTTAGTCAGACAATCCAAACTGTCAGTAAACAACAAAATATTAATATACAACCAAGTCCTGAAGCCAATCTGGACATATGGAATCCAGCTGTGGGGATGCACGAGGGACTCCAACAGAAAAATAATCCAAAGATTCCAAAATAAAGTGCTAAGGGGCATCGTAAATGCACCTTGGTACATCAGGACTGATGATCTTCACAGAGATCTTCGAGTGCCAACCGTGGAAGAGGTAATCTAAAAATACGCCCAGTCGCATCAGGATCGCCTGCAAGACCACGTAAACGCCGAGGCTTCTGTGAAATTATTTTCAACTAATCTGATGAAAAAAAAACGATTTCACATAGTGTAAATCACTAGTTATGGCCACCTCACTAGTTATGGGCAGACTTATACAATTGCCGCAATAATAAGGGTCTAATCCATTTATATGTGATATCACCAGGAGAAATATTTCTGAAAAGGATTTAAGATTCATTTACTAATGAAACTCTCCCTCCTATAGCTTTCCAGTAGCCATTAAAAATATATTCCTCAAATAGTTTCCTGAAATATTTCTTTTTTTAGTAAGGTCGTTTTTAAAAGTGAGGATTCTTAAGAATTATAGTGAAATTGCTTCAATAATTTTTATATATTGAGTAATGTAGATTCCTATTTACTGAGAGGTGTAAATAGGTCTCACAAATCTCTCGAAAATCGTAAAGATGAAAATATTAACGTATTTACCAGTAATTATCAAATTATTTAGTTATGATTGAATTTAATATCAAAGACATCGATCAATACCCAGAATTATTGATTCACAATTCCGATAATTTACATGAGAATCGACATACCCTTACTTGTAGGGATTCAGTTATTTAAAAATTATTGAAGTGAGTACTGGAATCTGATCATTGACCTCATATGTTACTAATTCAATTTCAAATTTTTGGTACTTAAGCATAATACTGATATAGATCATATTCCAGGAACGCAATGAATGCATATGGTTGAAGTATTCCCTGATTTCTCGTGACTGGTCCCATTAAAAAAAAAAAAAAAAAAGAAACCTAATCTTGAGAACATCATTTGAGTCCTACATGTTCTCATTATCTCGATCTCTCTCACTAGAAACATTCCGAACGCAAACCTGATAAACCTTAATAATAACCCAGGTATACATTGTTCCCTTAACATACCGTTACAACTCGATGTAAAGATAGGCCTTTCCATAAATAGCTTCAACGTTATGGTTGAGTAAATATTAAGACCAGTGCTTTGTAAGGGACTTAATAGGCTTACTTAAACATATAGTTACAGAAAGCCCTGGTAATAGGTTGAACTTATAAGTAGGTCGAAAATAATTAAACATTATATCTAAGGAATAGGGTATTTACAATAAAAACATGAGGACTTTACGGAATGTAGGCATGTCGAATTTCTCATTTATTCAAAATATCACATGAACTTAATGTGATTTAATGTCACTAATATGCATGGGTATACATAATTCAGTGTTACCGATCCAATGCACTATTCCCGATAAGCGTAATGCTTGAGTCCAATCTATATGTTTCACTATACAGAAAAAAGACAAAATGAGGCTAAAGAAATTTTCACATAAAAAATGTTCACCTATGATGAAGCTGCAATGCTTATTTAACTATTTTTAGCTCCATAACAATGCAAAAACCTGACTATGAGTAGCATTCGTAGTTAGTAGGATAACAGGTATTGTTTGTTTGTTTTTTTGTTCTTTTAACTTAAATTTTGCACGTTAATGTGTTTTAGTAGAGTTTATTATGATTAAAAAAATACCATCAATTATTCACTGAATGGAGTACGTTCGTATTTGGACAAATTTCTCCCTAGGATACTGTGTCGCAGGCAATAATCCATGTATGATTCAATACCGATATCAGCAATCAAAATCTTCGATTGTTTGTAGATACACTCTCAATACTGTTCTTAATTTACCCGATAAAAGTCATTTTAGGGATCTATGAAAAAGAAGAAAAAAAACAGAGGTATTATCTGACGAAACGAATCAGACGGGCTTCCATGTAACCCAGTTTTTCTGTTACCGTCTGGTGTTTACCTTTTTTCCTCACCTTGTTGATCAACCGGAAAAACAAATATTAATTCTAAGGAAGTGTGTGCTGCCAATGGAGTGTTTGTACTCTTTCCTCGTTACTGTTTTTCTTGTTTGATTTAGGGAATTTGATTAGCGTTTAGGAAAAACTGACCTCCGCCGTTTCGATTTCGGGAAATATCGTTGAGAAGGTTTATAGATAAATTTAATTTGCTCTTCAAAGTAAAAATATTAATATTAAATAAAACTGATCACGTTACTGTTAATTGAGATAAACTGTTCAAAAGTATATAGCCAATTTTATGATGTTTACTTTGCCTAGCATTTTTATATTTGCATTATTAAAAATTGCAATAAGTTCCAAATATTTTGGATTTGCAAACAATTAATACAATGTTTAATAACCTCTATAAACCTAGCATGAGTATCCCTAGCTTCTCAGAACGTCTTATCCTGGAATTTATTCCGATTCTGAGGGTCTGAGAGTACCAATAGTTGACAGGATAGCGGATCGCGCATATTTAAATCGCAAATAGAGGACTGGAAAATCGTCATCACTACAAAACAGATTTCACAGTGCCCACCAAATCCTCAATGAAGTATAAAGAGTTTAGGTTATGTCTCTATCCACAATCTTAATCGTTTTTGAGAAATTTGACTTTCATCATATGCCGTTCAACACTTTAATTTTGGTGGACCAAGCGTCTAGAAGAGGGCACTAACTAGAATCCTGTCATGTTTACTTGAGTCGCGTTCTATCAGTGATAGCAGACGCCGAAGGGTCTATAGAGAACAGGGGAGCGTACAATGCCCCAGTTCATGTTCCCTTCAGTGCAGCTTGGAGAAGGTGGTGTAATGGCCTAGACTGGTGTCTAGGTGGAAGGACGAACCGCACTCCATATTATTGAAGGTAACCTCACCGCAGTCCGCTATGCACAATACATTATTGAGGAATACTTCCCTCAAACCAGGGATCTCAATGAAAAGGATTTTCGATTTCTGGATGGCAATCCCTAACCATATAGAGGAAGAGTAATATATCAAGGTTTAGAAATCCTTCGAATTCTCTATCTGCTTCTTGTTACATTGTCTCCAGATTAATCCCATTGACCACATTTGGGAGGCGTTGCAGAGAAGGCTCTTGAATCACTATCCACTGCCAGTGGACCTTCAACAACGGAACTATTTAACATCTATAGAACCCTGAAAATTAGTGACAACATAATTAGCAGTATGTCTAATAGGTGCACAAAGGTCCTGCTAAATAAAGGAAATTATACTAGATATTGATTGTTTGCTTTAACTATCAAGTTAAATATCAAACCAAAATGTTTTATTATGTTATTTATCGAAACCCCTTAATTTTCCTGTACTAAAAAACAGAATAATTTCTAATGAATAATAATGCAGTTCATAATTAGAATAATATAAAAATGCTGGGCAAAGTAAGTATCACAAAATTAGCAATTTCCCTAAATACTTTTGAGTAGTTTATTTCCAGGAGTTTAAATTTAAATTTAATTAATAATAATAGAAACCAACATTTCAATTAATATTAAATTATGAATATGTCATGTGATTAATATAACAATAAAGAAACAATTAATATTAAACATAAATTGTGCTTGTCATTAATTACTTCAATAAATTCTCACATTCTAATTATTCCACACTGTTTTGAAGGATACTACAAAAAATATATTTTGTTTATATTATAATAATGAGAATAAATATACAAAAATATTTTATCCTGTTCCATTTCTCAATTTCCATTTAATCCAGATAACTTTTACTTTCTTTATATTCCCCCTGATGATGTAATAGCTTATGTTTTTAAATCCCGGACAAATGATTTCGGTGCCGATCAAATTCCAGTAAAAATTATCGAACTCTTCCTGTCATCCTTCCTGCTCTCATACATATTTATAACTTCTCCTTATAAACCTCTTCCTTTCCCACAGCATGGAAAAAGGTCCTAGTTCGTCCATTGAATAAAGTTCCTTCACCTTCCACAGCGTCCCATTTTAGGCCTATTTCCTTAGGGTCTTAGCGACTAGAAAGAATAGTCCATTTTAAACTTGCTACATTCCTTGAAAATACAGATCTCCTAACTCCTCTTCAATCAGGCTTCCGTCCAGGTTATTCTACACAATCCGCCCTTTTGAAAATTACCCAAGACATTTATTCCTCAATTGACCAACAGAAAATTACGATCCTAATCCTCTCCGATTTCTCCAAGGCCTTTGATTCCGTGGATCATAAAATTCTTCTCACTAAATTACAAAAACTCTCCCTTTCCAATAGTGCTCTTGGCTGGTTCCAGTCCTTCTTATCCCTCCGTTCCCAAACAATTGTTGTTCCTAACCAACCTCCTTCAAAATCTGTTCCTCTAACGAGAGGTGTTCCTCAGGGATGTTCTCTTTCACCAACTCTTTTTTCAGTTTATATTAATGATTTGACAGACGCTATTAATAATTCCCAATATCATTTATATGCTGATGACTTTCAAATCTACTTATCGCTTCATCCTTGTGAGATTTTTGAGGCAACTCGTAAGATTCAAGATGGCATTTATAGCACTAACCAATGGGCAGTGGAGAATAAGTTACGACTAAACTCAGGAAAAACTAAGGCAATGCTAATTGGATCGAAACCCTCCCTTAATTCCCTTTCCTGTTATCCACTTCTTTATCTCAATAACGTACCTATCCAGTTCACAAATTCTGTCAAAAACCTCGGTGTAGTACTCGATCAACATCTGTATTGGAATAACCATATTTCCCACATTACCCGAAAAACCATCTCCATCCTCAAACAGCTCAGATTCCGTGAAACTTTCCCTCGCAAAACCCATCAATTGTTAGTATCCTCCCTCATCCTTCCCCACCTCGATTATGGATGCTTAGTATACGGAGGACTGTCTGCAGAGCTTGAAATGAAGCTGAAAAGATTAATGAACTCCAATATAAGATTCATTTTTGGGATCCCCAGGCATTCTCACATCACTTGCTGGTATTCCGAGTTGAGGTGGCTTTATCCAAGTTTTCGGCAACAATACTTCCTTGGTTCCTTTCTATTCCAATCCTTAAAGACCAAAAAACCTTCGTACATTTACGACATCCTTGCCCTTCGTTCTTCCATTCATCTTTTGAACACAAGATGCCAGCCTATAGATTTGTATATCCCTTCTCATCGAACTGCTTCCTTTGAAAAATCCTTTATTAATCGTGCAGCTTTATTCTGGAATTCCACACCCATTTCGATCCGCAATGCTCCTTCTCTCACTTCCTTAAAACAAAATTTATTTAGCTACCTCCTCAATTATCAATCTTCCGAAATTATGTAATAATACGTATATTAGTGTTAGCATATTTCTTTTTATTTTATTTTATTTTATATTTTATTTTTATTTTATTTTATTTTATATATTATTTTTATTTTATTTTAATTTTGTTATTTACTTATTATGTTTTTCTTATATAAACCCTAAGACTTGTTTTTAAATCTTAAATTTCACTTTATATATTTATATGTATATAATTCACATTCTATATAAGTTGCTGCCTGTTATGTACGCTTCCAGACAATAATACCTTTTTATTGTACTTCTTAGGGGACAAGGTATCCCAGAATAAAGATTATTTTTCATTCATTCATTCAAAAATAAAATTTCTTTCGTGTTAGTTTTATTTATTTTTATTTTTTATAAAGCTGTAGTGCACTTTGAAGTTATATGTGTGGTATCGGCTGAAGAAAACCTCCATGAAACATTTGAAAATAGGCATTTCTCCGTGAAATAATTATGGTTTGGGTCTCACGGAGTTATACAAGGAAAGACAAGGAGCTTCTTGGAGGACACTGTTGTATAGGCTAGGGATATTCCGATAATTGCCGATAATATAATCTTGGTCTCTCTGGGCATTATTTACTACCACAAACATGGTAAATAGCAGACTAATTCTATTTATAGTTATTGCATATAAAAGTGTACCAATTTATTTTCTTATTTAGTTATATGTGCATATGATCCACATTTGAGAAACAAAAAAAATGAGAAATTATTATTTTTATTTGCATTATTTTTAATGGCTTAAAATTAGCCTTAAGCACAACTAAAACATAAAAACTTTTTGAGTCTAGGTTACCTATATTTACAGTGTGCCATTATCACCAAAATACGTCGTAATTTTAACGTTTTAATTTTAGAACGTAATATATCTGTATCAGAAAAGGAAAGTTTGGTTTTAGAATTTTGAATAAAAACAACGATTTTTATTTTATTTTTTGTTTGGGGGATTTCCAATTAAGTTTTCAGGAAATCTAGACGCCAAGTTTAAATTTAATTTTATTATATATGTTTTTACCGAATGTCAGGATAATGAATTGGCTCTTCATTGATTTTTTTTCTACCTGCTTTCAAAGTAAAATAATTCTTAATACATAAGCTGTTTCGGATATCCGATGAACTTAACTCCTTAGATCAGAGTTTTAGAACTCTTCCTAATGAAATCAGCTTAATGCTTCGCTGTTCCATTCTCTTGTTTAATTATATCCTTCAACCCTTCCGAAGGGGTATCGTTAATACAAGCTAATGGGCAACCATGATTAACTTGGCATGTGTTTACCTTTCAGCTTTCCTCTAAGACTTTGGAATGAGAATTTAATTGTGATTCTTGAAATTAGAACGTGCACTTGCCATGGTTGGTAGGATTAGCCTCCAGACAAATAGACTGTTTTGAAACCAACGCAAATAAAATGGTAGGCTTCCCAAGTGCTGAGGCAGCTATCATTATCGCATGTTCCCACTTCATTAAGGGAAAGTTTTGGGGTATGCGGGAGGTGCGTGCAGCAGCTGAGGTTGGTTCGGTCGTGGTCGGATAAACCGTCTTTCTCTCACTCTGTTGATAGTTCAATTCGTTGATATGATCTACAACATATATAATGAATTTAAACTGGGCTCCAGTAACGTATTTTTGGAAGAAATCATTCTTGTATATAAAAAACAACAAAAACAAACAAATAGAACCATACCCTTATATATAGCCAATAAACTAATCAACCCTCTGAAATTTTCGTAAAAATAAACTAAAAAAAAAAGTAACTAATCAATTAGGTGGAGGTGCTGTTTATCTCTTTTTTTTATTTGAGTGGTTATTGTACCATAAGATTAGACACTTAAGGGGCTATCAGATCCTGATGTATTTATTTTTTAAAAGTAATTTGTTTTCTTCAGAAAATAATATTTTGTAACTAACTGATTAGTGTCCATAGGTACCTTCCCCCTTTGTACCTGCGGACACTAGTGGTTGTACCAATGGACATTCATTTCTTTGTAGGTTTATAGGGATAATTGAAATGATATTTAGAAAAATACATCAGTAATATATTTTTATGAAATGTATTAAACAAAATAGAATGTTTAAACAAGAAAATTCGATTAATTTAGAAATTTACTTTGTAGAATGCAATCTAACAATTGCTTTTCCTGCTCTGCACTGAACGCCAGATGGACATCGTATTTTGGTTTGTAAGTAAAAATTTATGCACCGATGATAAGTGCTGTTTTTAGTCACATGAAGAGGGCAGATTTTGAAATCCCATACATATCTGCTGCAGCACGGATGGATCTTCCTTTACTAAGCACATCTTCCACAGCACTCTTAAATGCAGTGGCATTGGGATGCGCCCTCTTCTTTTTATCATTCGATCGTGGCACGTTTAATTGTTTTTATATATAAGAAAAAAAGGTTATACGAATAGTAGGTATCCAAAATTAGGCATTTTATATCCCGCAGAATCCCTACAAAATTTTCCGAAATATTTATAATTGAAATAATGAATTAATAAGCAAAGAGAAAGATCTTTTGTACCTGTGGACACTTTAACCATCTGTCCACAGGTACAACTGAGCGATAACTGATATGAAAACATATGAAGTTATGATATATTTGTCGGACAACCCAATGAAACAATACTTTCTCGAAAATTTCTAAGTGTAGGTCTTAAAAAAAATTTAAATCACAGGTTGGATTGGTCAGGATTCGAAAGAAAAAAACGTAAAAATAATAATAATAATTTCTACTAACCTGTTAATCTGACAGAATTGAAAACACACGTGCAACTGCAGGGAGATGCTTGCAGCACTACCAACCTGACAATTTTAATTTCCCTCCTCCCACTCTCTGTTTATTAACAATGTCCACAGGTACAACAGTACTTTAGGTACAGCACCTTCCCCTATATTCTATTCAAATACTTGTCATTTTGATTTACAAACTTTTCCCAACGAGTGACCTTGATTTCAGTGTCAAATTTGAAAATGTTTGAGTCACATGATGTAAAAAAGTTATCCAAGCTCAGAAAAAAAATGTAATCTGTATTGCATAGATCAGGAGATTATGGGGGGATGACTTAGGTCTCCGTAACCTAACATCCATTCTTGTTCACGAGTATGGGTTGTTGTTTTAATACATTCAGCCAATTTCATGGCCGTACGATTTGATTGTTTCGATCTTATATAAAAAAGAAAAACGTGTAACCCCGACCGTAGATACACAATACAGTAATCTCCTGAAGATAATTTTAGTTATCTTATTTAATCAAAAAAAAATTTTTTTTTTTTTTTTTTTCAATAAACAGTAATTTTTCATTCATCTAATAAACTTTTTATAATTGATATATTATGTCTTGTATCAATGTCGATATTTATTATATCTCTCCTAAGCAAAATTATTGTCTACCCCTTTAGCATTTCACTCTTTAAAAATAATTTAACCTTTAAGTTTATATGTGATTTAAGTATAATTTCGTTTTATGAGTTCAAACTTGGTCATATCAGGGCAATAAAGCCGCAGACATGAATTAAGTGCAGGGTGACAATAAATTGTGTGTATTGTTCAAAAATGGAGACGAGCAGGTTCGTAACGGAGCTGCTTCCCTGGATATTCTGTTAGAATTAGTGGATAAAAATGGAACTGTTAGAAAAGTAGTAAAGAAAATAACCACTTTTTAAAGGGAAATAGTTTATTTACCGAAAGTTAATGGAAATTAGAAACCGTTAATAATAAGCATTCAAAAATACTAATCAAAAGAACGTTGGCAGAATTATGATGAGATAATTAGTAATATTTACTTTAAAAATATTTAAAGTAAATATTTATTTTATATTATAAATATTTTTATTTATATTAAAAATAAACCTTTTTATTTTATTTTTTTATATCAATTTATAGAAATTTACAACTTTACAAATATATATATCAAGTAAATGAGCTTATATCGATTACAATAACATGTCAAAACTTGAAAAGAACTACTCATCAGTAGCAAAAAAGTTCTACTCCAGAAGATCTCTAGGCCATCTTCGTTTCAGACGCCTCAGAGGATTATCGGGAATGGAGTGGAAAGCAATTTCAGAATCTAATGGATTTGAGTGATTATGGAGCTTACTATGAAAGGATAGTATCTGGTGTGGGCTAAATCAGCAACATATGGAACATTAAGGTCTTTATGGATAAGTTTATTGGTAACATAGTAAGGGGCATTTAGGATTTTTCAAAGCATTTTGGATTGCAAGGATTGGATACGAGATGAATTGGATGGTTAAGTAGAACCCCAAAGGTCAACTCCTTACGTCTAGATAGGTCTAATCACGGTAATGTAAATAAGTCTTTTGTAATGAATTGGGAGCGTTGATCGTTTGTCAAGTAAATTTTGAACTAGTCTGAAACAGCGATTAGTTTCTTGTCGCTTATGTCTTGAAAATATGTACCTGCATTAATTTCAGGACAGTGTATATATAATAATATATAATATGCAGTTGCTCTTTTAGTAAATAGTTTTATTTCTTCAATTTTTACATTCTTAAGATCTTTTCAACTCTCTTTTTTAACCATTTCTATTCTTTCTTGTGCTATTTTAAGGCAGGTGGCAGTACAGGCCATGTTGCCACTCCTAGTCAAAAGGGTTACCATTACGCTATGTTACTTTATCCCTTGTAGTTTTCCTTAGTCATACGAAATGCAAATGGAAGTCTTCCTCTTATATACCCAAGTAGCTCCTGAAATACATTATATATTCATGAAATATATAAATATTATATCTTTCAACTTCGTAGATCGTCTCTTGATGAATATTTCATCGCCTGTATATTTTGATTTCTTTTATATTTTTCGAAATCCACTGTAAAACATAGCTGCCTATAAAATTAAATTAAATTAAAAAAGGGTTATTTGCATGTGTATGTTTTCAAATATTTGAAAATCTTATATTTCATAAGAAATCATCAGTAGATCATTACCGTAAACGGGGGTACCTTGATATAGGTTTCGAACATGTTGCAATGCAACGCGGTGGTTTTGGTGGATTTCTTAGATTTTTATTAACCCAATGATAACTACACAATTCAATTTCAATTTTCCGTATGAGCGATTCCGCTGCTTTCAAAACGAGTAAGGCAGGGGTTACTTTTTATTTATACCCCTCCAAAAGGGGATAAACATGGCTATAAACATGGCTGATTAACACCTCAAAAAAAGCTTGTCTCGTAGCCATGTTTAATGTTAATCCTTTAATTAACAATTTGAAGTTTTTTAAAAATGATTTCCTATTTTCAAGTCGAAAAACGTTGAACGAAAATCGCTATACGGCGCAACACAACTATACATCTTCCAATCACCAAATTTGTTGACAAAACAAATTAAAAAAAAAAAAAAAGTAGATAAAAATATAGCTGACTTGTTTCAATCACGAATAAACATTTTCAATTAACAAATTTAAAACTATATAGTAAAATATACTTGATTTATTTTTCTAGGAATATTGGTAAAAATAAAAAAACACTTGAAGAGAATAAAAAAGTCACTAAAACAAAGAAACTAAAGTGCGTATGTGACTTAAAATTATAAACATTTTTTTTTTTTTTTTTTACAAGAAACAATGAGACATTCCACTAATCACTGTTGAACAAATCCGCTACCTAGGAATCCACATGGACAAACGTTTCACTTGGAATCCACATACAAGACCAAAACGACAGGAAACTGCTCGTCGTTTTCGACTAGACAAACGTTCAAAACTCCCGATTTTCTACAAAAGACTCATTTACACGACAGTTATTAGACCTATTTGGACTAATGGCGTTGAACTCTAGGTTTCAACTAAACCTTCTAATTCTTCTCATATCCAATCCCTACAATCCAAAATCCTTCGAAAAATCCTTAATGCTCCTTATTTTGTTACAAATAAACTTATTCATTAAGTTCTTAATGTCCCATACGTTACTGATTTAACCCAAAACAGATACCTATCCTTCCATAGTAAGCTTCATAACCACTCCAATCCACTAGTATCCCAACCTGCTTCGCACTCTATTTTTTTAATACGTCTGAAAAGAAGATGGCTTAGAGACCTTATAGGGTAGAATGTATTGAAGAGCTACTAGTGAATAGTTCTTCACAAGTTATTTACATGCCATTGTATTCACTATCTCTACATTTACTTAATTAATATATTTTGTACAGCTGTAAATTTCAATATATATATACATATACATTTATATATATATATATATATATATATATATATATATATATATATATATATATATATATATATACTACAATATATATAAATATATATATATATACTATGAAAATCACAGAAACAATCTTATTTTTTTAAATCATTTAAAAAAAAAAATGTGTTTAGAGTAACCTCAATAAGTTAAAGGTTTTTACCTAAATATAGATATAAAATCAAAGTCAAGAGTCAGAGACTAGAAACAGAAAATAAAATGTTACTAAATAGATTTATAATCATTTTATTACTTACATGAAACAATCCTGCAGCCACACGCGCCAGATGAGGTTTAGACACGTTTATAAACACAAACAAAACAGTTATCAACATTGATAAAACAAAAAGGCGCGCACTGCCCAGGTCGGCCAGCTTATACCCTTATCGCACTACATTCTATGTTTAATCCTTGGTAGTTAAGAAACAATCAGGGGTCGCTAGCTTGAAAATTGACTCCGCCAGAAGGATTTGTGTTTCAAAAGCATGAGGCTGAAGTAGCCTCTGATGTTCAAATTATTCCCGTAATTCTGTTTTAAGTTTTTTTTGTTGTTATAACAAGAAATATATATATATATATATATATATATATATATATATATATATATATATATATATATATATATATATATATATATATATATATATTTATATTTAATTATTAATTTTAAAATTGACCACAAATATTCATCTAAATGAATACTATCAGGACAGTTGCGTTGTGGAATTCCACCTATTATATTTTTCCATATGACTTCAATCCAAAATATCTTATAAACTCTCAACCTTAACGATTCTTATTTACCTCTAATATGATGCTGATTTGGCAAGATCCAAATACCAACCTTACGTTGTTATGATACTCCATAACTTCTGAAATCCAATAGCAATCCAACTAGGATATAATTTGATTACCGAAATCAATAAAAGTCTTTTCATTATTTTTATATGATTATGTTCATAATCGTTTTTGTTAACTTACTTATTTTGTTGAAAAATTTTGAATTTTAGAAAAACAATTATAATAAAAATTAATGTTATAAAATATTTAAAACATGCTCTTTGGTTTCTTTAGAAACATTTTTCAGGCATCGAGAGTCTAAGCTATGTAGTGGTTTTTAAGTCTATATTAGATTGATAATCTATAAGTCTTTAGTTTTACTTTTTAAAAATGAAAAAATTACTATTTTTTTTAATTATCATTATATTATTAAAAATGTAATTTTTTTTAATATGCATTTATTGAAATTTACAACTGTATAAAATATATTCATCAAGTAAATGTATTGACAACGATCATAATAACATGTTAAAACTTGAAAAGAACTCAGAAGAACTTTATTTATTTTAACAGAAACAAATCAGTAGCACTTTATTAAAAATTATACACTAGAAGGTCTCTAGGCCATCTTCGTTTGAGACGCCTCGGAGGATTATAAGGAATGGAGTGGGAAGCAAGTTGAGAAACTAACGGATTTGAGTAATTATGGAGCTTACTATGAAAGGATAGGTATCTGGTGTGGGCTAAATCAGCAACATATAGAACATTAAGATCTTTATGGATAAGTTTATTGGTGACAAAGTAAGGGGCATTGAGGATTTTGGATTGTCAGGATTGAATACGAGATGAATTGGATGGTTTAGTTTTATAAAGTACGATCTATTTTTAATAAAATGTTTTTTTACTATGTAAAAAAAAAAAATTGTTGTTTGTTTGTTTATTTGGCCTTAACATTCTTATGTACTCCAACTAGGGCAGGAAGGGCGGTTTATCCTACATGTTACCAACATATTTTAGCCAGAGCGGGAAGGTCAAGATTCATTCATGGGTCCGCTAAATAAATTTTAATCCGCCTAGGTGCACACGAACACACGACCTTCAGTACCGAGTGCGTTGAAACCCTCACCCCAACTCAATCTGCCATCAAGTCCCTAAAAATTATTAAATGCAAAAAATTTGTTTTTAAATTATTTTTTACAAATTTTTAAACTAATGTTTAAACGTTGATTTTTATTTTATTTTTGGCTTTACTGCTGTCTTTGGTAGGAGCGCTTTGTCACAAATTTCTTTCCACGGAGGTCTATTGGCAGGAACCTTCCTCTATATTCTGACTCCAATTGTTTCAAGTCCTCTTCTATGTCACCCAACCATCTCGTTCTCGGACGACCGAGTCTACGAACTCCTCCAGGATTTTCATAAAGTAAACCTTGATGCTTACTTCATAATACGTAAAAATTTGTTTGTTATTATGATTAATGCTTCTCCTTATTTCAAAAATGAACTAATGCACCATGACATAATGTATCCTATATGTTTGCAGAACCTACCTAATACCTATTTTGGGTTAAAACTATCTTTAGGTTGTTGTGATAAATTCCATAACTACACAAATTCATTCGCTTTCTAATAAACATGAGGGTCTTCTGATAAGAAGCCTTATAACATTATGATGTTTGTTATATTATTGTATTTATTATAGCTCATATTTACTAAATTTATTTTGCTATAGAGTTGTAAATTTCAATAAAAACTCAATGTTATCAATTAATTAACATATGCAGTTTGACTTCTTAAAAAAATAGTTTCGGGTCAATATTCAATATTGTCTCGGACAATTCGTCATAGACATTAAAAAAATGAAATTTCTAAGCCATTTGGCAAAGCCTCTATATCCCATGGCCAATCTTTAAATCTTTACTTTTGCTTATAAAATTATTATTTCAAAATTATTGTTGTATTATTTATTTTTTATAATTAAAAAAAACAACAATATTTTACTTAAATTAAACAATATATTATGAATTTTCATTTACGGAACCTTAAACACTCTGTTGCTTATTCCATAATATATAAAAAATCTACTTGACTATTATCTAGTCTGTTTGTATGTACGACAAGAATTATAGGCTTTTATCAAACCATTGAGTTTTTTTTTTTATTTTCATATTTAATCCCTCCCATCCAAAATCTTTTGTATATTTCTTAATGCTTTTTACTATGTCACAAATAATCCATAACCAGGGCGGCCAATTGGGGGACCTTTTCCCCCGTTGGGAAAATTTTAGAATGCTTTGTTGTACCCGAATGGGGAAATGTTTTTGGGAGGAAATCCGGGTGAAATTTGAGTTATTATTGAATTTTTGTGGAGGTCACTCGTTAACAGCTTTGGAAAAAATGTCCAATTCGGCAGCACTTTCCACAACCCTTAATGCCTCGCCCATATGTTCCATATTTGGCACGAACCATAATCTATCATTTCATGGTAAACTCCATAACCGCTCAAAACCACTAATCACCCAACTTGCTTTCCATTGGATTCCCAATAACCCTCCAGATGGTCTCAACATTTATTTACTGGATATATTTTGCTCTATTTACTGGATATATGTTGTAAACTTCAATAAAAAATTTAAAAATGTTATCATTTAATTACAAAATGCATTTTTTTTATCTTAAGAAACTAATTTCAGGTCTTGAGAAGAAGGATACAAAAATAAAAGATTAAATTTCTAATACCATGCGATAATATTTAAGTACATATATGTTTCGCAAGGTTAATCTCTTAAGTTCTACTTAATAAACTAAAATTAACTAAGTAACTAATTATTATTATATTGTTAAAAAATATTTTACGCTTAATAGTTTAAATTTTATAATATACATTAAATATTTTAACTACATG
Source organism: Euschistus heros (assembly GCA_003667255.2). Lineage (NCBI taxonomy): Eukaryota > Metazoa > Arthropoda > Insecta > Hemiptera > Pentatomidae > Euschistus > Euschistus heros. The sequence continues at coordinate 905,696 of RCWM02000098.1, read as the reverse complement.
TAAGGAGTACACTTATACATTTCAAAGAAAAATAATAATAATAACTTATTATAAAATATTTATTTTATAATTTTTATAAAAGGATTTTTAAACTCATTTTTAACCCCACACCCTACTGCCTCTCCATTATACATGAATTCAGTGTTCAGAACCTAGATTTCCAACAAGGCTAAATAAGTAAGATTGCTTTTGACAGTTTGATTAGTCGTATTTCCATATGCTCATTCCACCTAAGATTGCGTTATGAACGGCTTTCCTTTAATAATTTATCAGTTTTCCTCCGAAGAGTTATGAAACATTTTTCATCCAACATAATAAAAAAAAAACAATTTTGAGGATAACAAAATATATTATTTACACTGGCTGGCAGAAAACTTCAACCAGAGGATTTTTTTTTTTTTCCATTTTTTTGAACATTTAATTCATTATTTTTTAGAGGTTTATGTCTCCATGTACTTTAATCAGCGCATATGAAATTCATTAGGGTTAAAATAAAATTTAAATAGAAAACAATATTTTTTAAAAATACCAAGTAATTTTAAATTTACGAACTTTTTAATTTACAAAGTTTATATTCGCCCCTTGCGTCCATTATGTCAAGAATAAGAAGTCGATTTTTTTTTTTTCTTTTTTCATGTCAATCTATTTTTATCAGATTAATGATTCATTTTTTTTTTTTAATATTATAAACCCTTCAACAAAGTTAGTTACTTGTTTAAAATTTTATATTAAAACTACTGTTCATATTATTATATTTTTGAGAAAAAAATATTGGATTTTTTAGAGGTGCCTTATTGCTTAGCTCTGGTTACCAAATAGTTCTGATTATAGTCTGGTATATTAATGTATTTAATTGTAATTAGGTGAAAACTTATTTTTTTTTCAGGTTTTTATCAAAGTCAGTAGATTTAAAATTTAGTTTATTTGTTAGACTTATTTAGTAATAGAAGTAATGTTCTCAATATATAGATAGTATTTCTGAATCCAATCTCTACAATCCAAACTCCTTCGTGGAATTCGCTATGATCCATAATATTATGTCGCAAATAATCGATTAAGAACACAATGTCCTCAAAGTTGCTGAATTAACCTAAACAAGATACACATCCTTCTATGATGAGCTCCGTACCCACTTGAGTCCAATAACCTTTTAACTCCTAGTCAATTTTCCGATAACTCACCAAGACTTCTGAAAATAAGATGCTCTGGATATCTTCGAATATAGAACTTTTATTGAAGTGCTACTAACCGGTTTTTATTATTATTATTTTTTATTTATATATTTAATTTATATACTGTATAATTTATATTATTTATGTATCGCATAGTTCTTTTCTGTTCATTTTTTTTTTTATTACTGTACATAATGTATGTATTTATTAATAAAGCCATTCATATTACCTAATTCCTACATTTGTGGAAGATTGTTATAATAGGGCGTATAAAAACAAATGACCGTTTTATCAAATTCCAGAGTTCAAAAGTCTGTAAATATCTTAATGCTATTTATTATTTACCAATACTTAATAATCCCTTTAGAGCATTCTCTAAGCTTGTTCACTAACACTGGACTTCTTCAAAAAAAAGCCTCAGTTCAGTTATTTATTTCAAAGAAGAAACATGACAGTGTCCTACAAAATTCTCGTAATTTTAAGACATTACTGGAAAAAAAAATTACAGCCGCTGAAGCAACTTGTGAAATTATTAAATATGAAGGTGAATGTGTTCTTGAATAGCGCACTGCGCGGCGTTGGATTGAAAAATTTAGAAGTGGAGATACGACGTTGGAAAGGAAGAAGGGCTCCGGACGGCCATTTGTGGATATTGATGAGGTTCTGAAGGAAGCTGTTGAGTCAAATCCCTCTACAAGTACTCGTGAACTTGCCAGGGAGTGTGTTGTGTCGAAAGATACTGTTAGTCGCCATTTTCTCTCTATGGGGAGGGTGAAAGAGACCCGTTCGTCCACACACATTCCGTCGAACCAAAGAAATGTTTACAGAGCTTCAGGGTTTTGAACTCCTGCCTCATCCACCATATAGTCTAGATTCGCACCTTCGGATTACTATTTGTTTCGATCCAAGGCCCATTTTCTTCAAGGGAAAAAATTTAATAATTTTGCGGAAGTTGAAAATCCTGTCCAAAAGTTCTTTGACAGCCATCCCAAGGAATGGTATCAGCATAGCATCGAGCAATTGGCTAGCAGATGGGTAATGGCGGTAGATAACAATGAACTATACTTTGAGTATTAATTGTATTTTATATCAAATAAATAATACTACAAATATTTGTACAAGAAACGGTCATTTTTTTATACGCCCCATTAATTACTCAATAAAAGTTTCTTTTTTTAATTTAAAATAACAAAAAAAAAAAACTAAAAAAAACTAATAGGTAAATATTAACAAGTTTTTGAACAGTCATAGTAACCATTTACCATACTTGAAGTATGGTATACGGGTGTAGTTGTAAATATCAATAAATAACTATGATCTATTGAATTTATTTAATAAAAACACAAAAAAGATTATTAAGTGTTTGGTTTACTAAATGAATTAATATTCAACGTAGAAGAGTTGTTTCTGTTTATATTGATTTGAAAATAATGAACATTAAATCCGAAATTATACAATCCAACAAAAAAATAAAAATAAAGAATCGGCTTAAAAGATCTTTTTTCTTTAAGCCAGCCATAAAAAAATTTTAAGTAACGCTGAAAATTCTTTCCGAGATTCAAGGGAGCGCCGGTATATTACCCCTATAATAAGATGGAGAAAATGAAAATCAGTATATTTGCGATTCCAAGGGCCTAAAGGGATGGAAAACGCTTTCCTAATGGCCTCGGTCATTGTCAAGATCCTAGTTTATGTTTGTTAATATTTTATATTATACTGTAATATTATTGTAATGTATTATTATATTCTATTGTATTTAAAAATTATTTTTTTAACTTTTTTCTTATTATATTTAAAGATAAAGTTTTAGAATATGAATTCCAGTTTTATGTCACAAGCGTAGAATATCCCCATACTTTGTTTATTTTTTTTTAAATTTAATATTTACTAATATTTAGAATTTTCCAAAATAGACACATAAAGTAAATCTATGGAAAAATTATTATAATACTTTCGATAAACTGGTAATGCAACTACAACACACTAGCACTTCAATTAATGTTTCGTGTTGGAAGACCTCATGGCCATCTTCTTTTCAGAAGCATCGTAAGGTTTAACAGGGATCAATTGTGAAGTTAGGAGACTAGTGGATTCGAGTGAGTATATGGAGCTTGTCACAGAACGAAAGGTTTTGTTTCCTTCTTATATTTTTTTTTTTTTAAATAATTGATCTAACTACATTAATTCGTTCAAGATGATACATAATAATACATATGTAATAATAAAACATAAGCATAAATTATATTTTGATTATGATGTTTTAATTGTTTGTAATGATAATTTTTGATGTTCTATCTTTTATTTTTCTTCTGTTTTTTTTTTTTGTTTTTGTTTTTTTTCTCTTTTGCAATTTTATTTACAATATTAACCTCTATTTTGTATACTCAATTTTTACACCCTCTTTTTATTTAAAGTTTTTTCTTTTTCTAGTTTTTCTCTGTATCTTTTTTTCATACATATTTGTATTCAGTTTATCTATGTTATTTTACTTTTAACAGCCTCTCGGCCAGTTATGATCTTACTTTATGTTATTTAATGTTATTCTTAAGGGACTTTGTCCCAGAATAAAGTTTTCTTTCTATTCTATTCTATTCTATGTATTTCATATTCAATAAATATGGCGTTAGTGTGTAGGCATTTCTTAATCTTTCAACTGATGAAATGTTTTTCTCTCGGTCAACTTCTAATCGTCTCTCTGTTTTTACACATGCTCTGCAAATGTGAAAACTCCAAGCTTCAATTATATTTATGACTAGCTTTTCCAGTCGCGATTTTTCCCGCTCTCATAAGTAAAGAACTTATTTTAACTAATCATTATATTTGTTTATCGATAAAAAAATCTTGTATTACAGAATACGATTAGGTATTTGAAGATAACATAAAAGCCTACTAGGACATATAGTTTCACTAATGAAAACTGTGTTTTCTGTGGTGTTAGCCACATATTGGTACATTTTAAAAATTCACTAGGACTCACATCACACCACACATTTAAAGCTCTTTCTGTAACAATATTATTAAATTAACTCAATTTTATTATCAATTGAAGTTCTTTATAACACGTTAACATTTTAACCTCTCTTGAATTCACCACCTATCGTTCGATTTTCAAATGTCACTGCGCACTAAATATTTATCGCTTTTTTCATAACAATTTCTGTTATGTATTATTGTTAAACCTTCCTTGAATTATGAAGATGGTGTAGTTAAAATGAGGAACATATTGGTTCGGTAGTTTTTGCGGATAGTGATAAAATAACTAACAAAAAATGGCTTGTCCGTTTATGTAATAGTATAGGTATATCTAATAATTCCGGGGTCACAGCGGGTTCGCAGCCCGGCAGATGACCTTAGGATTTTTTAAAGGGAGTAAAAAATCCTTAGCTATGCCGCCCTTCGGAAGGGACGTAAAATACCTGTGCGATGTCAGGTACTCGTTAAAGATCCCTATCCTAATTATACCTGGATAGGCAAAATTTAGGACTCCCACCGCAGCATCGTCCGATTAGTCATAGCAGCATGTGACGTACGTTAAACGAAATAAACAAATCTAATAATTCCTGTAGTTGATGTTAAAATCTGCTGAAGTCATAGATTTGTCTACAATGTAGTAAGCTATATTTCCGATATTTTAAGCCAATCCTAAATTTTTTTAGTCCACTAATTTATTTAATTTTAAATTACATTATAATGTTACAAATAAACTTATTCATAAAGATCTTAATGTCCTATATGTTGCTGGTTTAGCCCAAACCAGATACCTATCCTTCCATAGTAAGCTCCATAACCACTCGAATCCACTAGTCTCCCAACTTGCTTCCTATTCCATTCCTGATAATCCTCCGAAGCGTCTGAAAAGAAGATGGCCTAGAGACCTTTTAGTGTAGAATTTATTGAAGTGCTACTAGTGAATAGTTCTTCACATGTTATTTACATGCCATTGTATTTACTTTCAACACATTTACTTGTTGTATATATTTTATACAGTTGTAAATTTCAATAAATAAAAAAAAAAAAAAAAAAAAAAAAAAAAAAAAAAAAAAATTACATTATTAAATGTTTCGAGATAATACAACTATTGTAATTATTGAGCCAGCAATTACATTTATTTGATGCATAGTAGTTTTAATAGTAAATATACAAATCCCTATTTGATAGGCTACTTTAGAATCGATTTGAAAAAACGTGTTATGAGCTAATAACTTCTCGCTGTTTCTAACTATTTCAAAATTTACTTGACATAAACTTTCAATCGAAAAATAAAATAAAAAAATAAGATAAGTTTGCAATCAAACTGTAAAGATCATAAACATGACTCGGTGGCTTACTTTGATGAAAATACAGAGTTCAACTTTGGAGTTCTAATAAATCCTCTTCCGTTGAATATAAAACTATTTTTCGAATAGTCGAATCTCTGTGTAAAATATAAAATAACCCCTAATGATTTTTATGTTCCCCTTACACATGTTCAAGCCCAAAATTTCCTGAAATATTTCTCCTTTCACAAAACTCCACACCCACTCGTTCGTTCATTATTAAAGTCCATTACTGGTACATCATCCCTTGTAAATGTTTTTGCACCCTTCCATTTAATTTATAAGTTCATAACCAGGTTAGAAATAATAGTAAATTATGTAAATATAATTACAATATGTATGATGAACGGAGAGGAAATATTTTTTTTTTAATTTTCGGAACAGAACCCTGTAATTCACAGCTCACACGTTTAAAAAATTATTAATTTTTTAAAAATACTCTTAACGCACACACACGAAAACTCTCTCACACATACACATATAGGTTATAAATTATTTATATATAAATATTTTATTTTATTTTCTATGGTTATAATTATAATTTATATTTTCCTATCGGATAGAGAAACCTGCCATGCCTTATTAAATACACGACTTTTCCTTGCTGTGATATAAAAAATAAATAATAAATATATATATTTTTTTTATTCAGTTCACTTTAAAATTACTAAACAACAGCTCTAGCAATTTTAAGATAAAAAAAAGAGAATTTTTTTTTCCTTAACAAAAAAAAAAAACAGGTACAACTCCTTATTGTGCTTAAGCGTCACCCCTAAGCTCAGACTGCCCCCTAAAAAATCGTCATCATTGATAAAATAGGAAGATTATAATAATTAATATTGGAACTATCCCAACCACATTATCTCCTTCTATAACCGTTGGCCATCTATCATTCAAGAAAACGTTTTGTGTTTCTGTTGGTTATTTCAATAAAATATTGTGGAATCAATTTGAAATTCACATTAACTTTACCAAATTTATTTTACTTTAATTTGAATAGAATTTGTCCTACAGGATATTAAGAATACGTATTACATAATCGGTTATTAACATCGTATTGTTTGTTTTTTAAAAAATATTTATTAATATTTACAACTGTATACATTATATTCAAGTAAATTTGAGAAATTGTAATGACATTGAAATAGCATGTAAAGAACTACTCACTAGAAGCAGTTCAATACATTAGAAGGTCTCGTGGCCATCTTCTTTCCAGACGCCCCAAAAGATTATCTGGATAGTATCTGGATTAAGATAAAAGAGCAACATTTGGAACATGAAGATCTTTATGGATAAGTTTGTGTTTGTGATACCATAAGGATCATTGAGGGTTATACGAAGGATTTTAGATTTTAAGGATTAAATACTAAAAGAATTAGGAGGTTTAGTGGACCCCAAAGCTCAACTCCGTATGTCGAAATGGGTCTAATTACTGTAATGTAAATAGGTTTTTTGTAATTTATTGGGAGCTTTGAACGCTTGCCTAGTAAATGTTTGAGTAGACGGGAACAAACACGAGAAATTTATTGTCTTCTAAGTTTGGTATAGTTGCCATCCTATGAATATCTTTTAACAAAAATAAAAAAAAAATAAAAATCTGACAGCTGACTTGAATGATTAAAAAGAAAATTTCCCAACTTATTTCATATTAAAAAACTTTTTATCTTAAAAACTAGAATGTGAAAAACTACTCCATGTTCAATAACAGTCATGCTTATCTTAAGACCTAACCAAATAATAAAGTTTTTTTTTTTTTTAAGTTAAAAAAACTTAGTATGCGCTTAATCTCCTGAAATTTGAATATTAATACATATATGACAATTATACTGCAAACAGTTCTTCATGGATATGGGATGTGGCTGCAAAAGTTAAGTAAAGGACAATGTCTCAAATTTAACGGAAATAAAATACTGCGTGGATCGTTAAGATAAAAGATAAACGTACAGGATAATTCAGAAGACTTTACTATGAATACGTATTGAGGGAGACTCATCCGGTAAATAGAGGTCAGGTAATGGCGATTGTAACGGGCATGCAAAGTCTTTAAGGATTTAATGATGACCAAATTTCAAAAAAGTTAAGACTGAAGAGGGTAAGCGGAACGTAAATGAAAAGATTGATTGAAGAGAGGTGTGTGGTCAGAGGTTGGTTGTATCGACATCGAACCTTCAGGCAGTTTAATTAATGTTTTTTTTAAACAAAATTTCACTATTAATATGATCATATTCTTTTAATAGGTTTACAATTTCTATATATCCAGTAATGAAATGGTTTATTTTCTCCTTTTTTTTTTTTTTTTAGATGTAATTATTAATAAATTATGAAGTTTTTGAACATTAATACTATTTCGTGATTATCATTCCCAAGTGCTACATTAATGATTCTCTACGGAAATAGGATTCTCTGAATTTTGTGTATTTGGAAACAACCGCAAACCGAGGGAAACCGCAGACCGAAACAACATGGAACTTCACGGAACCTTTGAATACGATGGTTTCTAATAGTTCTTGGAAATAGCCTTCCGTAATCATTGAGACTCTGTGTAATCAGCGGAGAGGAAAACAGCCGAAAAAAACCTTTTGGATTTTCCGATCAGGCTCCTGTAATTCTCCTCTAACCTTGGTCTCTTCTTGTGTTCGTTTCTTCAGGATCGGTTCAATATTCAACGACTTGGAGTGCAGGGGATGTGAGAACCTAATTTATTGCAATTTGTGAATATTATTTATTTCTGCCTTACTATAATTTATTTTTAGAAGTTCTTTCTTTCTTTATAATTTTTGTCTTCTTTCCATTTATGTCTTATCGCACATATTGTGTGAATGGATTCATAAAGTCATATATTAATATTAATATTAATTTATCAATGCATTATTTTCAATTTAGCCTATTTAAAAATACAGGCACGTGTTCTTTTTTTTATTAATACTGAAATTAAATGGATAATCACGCTATAATTTTCCGGTTAAAAAGTGTTTATAGGCACAGAATATACATCAACGTTTTGCATTAACAAAATTGAAAACACTTAATGGAAGTTATTAATTTCGTGAGTGTGACAATTTCAATTTGTTATTTTAGTAAATTGCAATCGAAACTTGACCTGAATTTAAATTAAATACCAGCTTTTAGTTTCAGTAGATGGCAAAATAATTGAAATATATTAAACCGGAAATTTCATATCTTTTTATTTATTTCCGTTTGATTTCCTCAGGTGAGTAACAATATATTTGATTCCATGTGTTACATTTTAAAAACTTTATTAGATATAATCAATGTAATAAAGTGCTGACGCTTTGAAAATATTTTATGTTTTAGAACTGATGATAAATGTTGATATAATTTTATTGATCCTTCTATGACATCATGCGTATCTCAAGTGACAATAGCCAATTATACAGACAATTAATTGAAAGAGGTTAAAAATATGAATCCCTATTTACAATTTGACAAACAAAAAAAAATCATAAAAATGAAAAAAGTATCTGCCACATGCATTAATAGATTGAAAAGTATATTCGAATGAAGCTTTGCTAATTATAGTCATTTTTGAGAGAAAGGAGATATCGAGACAGGAGGAATTTAAATGTGGACAGACATCTATAGTCCAAATGGGGGAGGATCAGATCAGAAAGCTGGAGTTATTGGGTAGGCCTCGGTAGGGAATCTTTGAAAGAGTGGAATAGTTAAATAATAGAAATAGTCTGTTGAGAGATTCGGGAGACATAAGGTTTCCTAAAAAGGACTTCATCGAAGCTAATACGAAGGTTTTTAACCGTGGGGTAGAATTAAATAGGTTGGAAATTCTTATCCAGGATCGGAGAGTGGGTATCTCGAATGGGTATTAGAACCTTGGAAATTGCTTGGGTTTTTCCGATATTTAAATTTAATTTGTTACCTTATACCTTTAATTTTAATTGTTAGGTACTTATATCCGCGTATGGATGATATGAGCAGTGGGGGATAGATTTTGGAAGGCCATTTATGTTGGCGCACAAAAGGGTAGAAGAGCTGAACTTTGGGCTACCCCATGACGGCAGTAGAGGAGAATTTGTTTGAGAGTGGTTTGCTTGGTATAGGTAATATTTAAGTTCTGCCATAAAGGAAGGAATGGAACCATACAAGAAAACTATATTTTTATTATTTTTTTTTTTTTACTTTATTTTGAATAAGTACAAGCTGCCTTACTCAAGGGCAATGAGTTATGAATTCAAACTTTTATTCTGATCTCTTAAGTACAAATAAGAGAGAGTTATATTTATGTATGCGTGCGGGTGCGTATTTTAGTACTAATTAATCGTTCAATGTATATCATAAATAAATATTCAAATGCCTCTAATCTAACTAATTTAGCACCTGTGATCCTGATTGAATCATTGGCCCAGATATTTTGCAGTTAACATGGCCAACAGCTATAGCAAACAATGAATAATATTTCCACCTGAGGGCCCACTCACTAGGGTGAGCACACAGCACACAGCACAGACCCTAATCAGCTTATTGCTGGAGCCCCCTCCCACCGTGTTGATACTCCCAATGCTGCCATCGTCAACAATCACCCTCCCATTAGGGTAGTAATGATTCATGTTAACCTCTGCTCAGTGATCACATTTGCTAATATGTAAATAGCACAATTTATTGAAGATTTAAAATAAAAACTATTAAAATTTATTTTGACTCTTTATTTTATAAATAGGTCCATTATTATTTATACCATTACTGAGGTGCGCCTCAACTGTATGGAGCTTCACCTGTGACTCCAACTATAAAAAAATAAAAAGGGTGCATAACCTATGTATGAGAATAATGAACGACTACCCCAAATATTAAAAAATAACTGACATGCTACTCGAATTAGGTTTTCAAACAGGTAATCAATTTATTCGCACCCAAACCTGGAACTTTTTCAGCTTTACATAAAATTCAAGAAATAACATAATTCAAACAATAGCCAGTTATAACTAGCAAACCCTAAGAAGATACATACACAAACGAACTACACATTACTAGAATAATATTTAGCTAATAAGACATCCAAAAAATTATTGGTTCAATTTGATATTTAATTTATTGTTGATTTATCTTGATAAGTTGATTAATTATGTATTTTAGTTTAGTAAATTTTATTATTTATTTATATTTATCATTTTTTTCTTAATTATCCTACTGTTAAAAATCAAATTTATATTCATTATAGCTAAACCAACTATGTAGTGTAAACTGTTTTAATACCAAAGCATGTGTTAATATCAAATATGTTAAAAATGTGAACTGTAAAATTTCAGTTCAATTAAAACTTTAATTTTTTTCAACTGACATTCCAACTCATCCTACCACTGTCCTCACCACTAAGCTGATGACATATGTGTGTTATCAGTAAACAATGATCCCTTCATTGCTTCCCAAACACTCCAATCCCATATCCTAACCCTTCAAGAATGGTGTCAAAAATGGAGAATCAAAATAAATCCAAAATAATCTCACCAAATAACCTTTACCCTTCGCCGTAAACCCACGAATTCCTGTCCTACAGTATCCTTTAATGATATTCCACTAATCCCTGTTGAACAGATCCGCTACATAGGACTCCACTTGGACAAACAAACTCTTACTTGGAATCCACATACAAGACTAAAAAGACAAGAAACTGCCGTTCGTTACAGATTACTTCAACATTTATTAGACAAACGTTCAAAGCTCCCAATTAATTACAAAAGACTCATATACATGACTGTGATTAGACCTATCTGGACGTACGGAGTTGAGCTTTGGGGCTCTACTAAACCATCTAATTAATCTCGTATCCAATCCTTACAATCCAAAATCCTTCAACAAATCCTAAATGCCCCTTACTTTGTCCCCAATAAGCTTATCCATAAAGACCTTAATGTTCCATATGTTGCTGAGTTAGCCCAAACCAGATACCTATCCTTTCATAGTAAACTCCATAACCACTCAAATCCATTAGTTTCTCAACTTGCTTCCCACACCATTCCTGATAATCCTCCGAGGCGTTTGAAAAGAAGATGGCCCAGAGACCTTCTAGTGTAGAATTTTTATTAAAGTGCTATTGATGAGTAGTTCTTTTCAAGTTTTGTCACGGTATTGTAATAGTTAACCGGACATTTACTGGATGTCTAAATTTTGTACAGTTGTAAATATCAATAAATTGTTATTAAAAAAATCTTTAAATATTATTGTATTATTGGTGGTTATAACACTGTAAAATAAGAAATTAATTACTTTTCAACACCCTGCAATTTTCAAAATTAGTTTATAGAATAAGCTTCCATCTGAAATGTTGCCTCAAAAATGGTTAATCCGGATACTACGTATATGACCTGCATATATTTCACATCTTTATTAAAAACGTATTTTTTTTTTTTTAATTCTGAAAAAGCATGATATCTTAAAGTATACTTGTTTATCGGGTTAATAAATTAATTGTCACTTCTATTGTTTGTTTTTTTTTTTTTGGTTTTTTTTTTATTTGAAGACTATTTTCGATTCTTAAACTTTTAAAATTGTCGATTTAAATATTATCATCAGTCTCAAACATACTATAGATTCTAAAAATCTTCGGTTTGCTACATACATTATATACATATAGATATATTTTTTAATCGTAAGACCCACAATATACATGTCGATACTGAGCTGAGGAAGGAAAATGGAAGGGTTGTCTAAAATATATCAGGACCTAGAGTGGAAAGTTGCCAAAAAAGGAGTTTGGTAGTTAGGTAAATACATTTTGATCCCAATATTTATTAGTCAGGTGAGTGAAAAGTCCTTTAGGTTTTCCCAATGACTGGTCGGTTTTTCTCTTCCTACTGGAAGCAAATTTGAAATGGGACTACTGGAATTGTTGCAGTAAGAACGGGAAATTGACCAGTCATATAGAAAACCTGAAATACTCTCCACTTACCTGACTTAAAAATGCAGGAATCAAAATGTATTTACCTAACTACCAAACTCCCCCTTTCTTATATTTATAATCAGTCAGGTAGACTTATTATAAAGATAAGAAAAGTATCTTTTAGAATCCCTAACATTTTCCCTCCTTTGCTGAGTAACGGTTAAAACTTTCCCTTATTTAAACTAATTTATAAGGTTTAGTTATTTTTTTATTTATATATATATATATATATATATATATATATATATATATATATATATATATATATATATATATATATAAAAAATATAATACGGCGTATCAAACAGAAAAAGTGACCGTTTTATTAAATTCCAGAGTTCAAAAGTCTGTAATTATCTTAATGCTATTTATTACTTACAAATACTTAATAATCCCTTTAGAGCGTTCTCGAAGCTTGTTTCTAACTCTGGACTTCTTCAAAAAAAGCCTCAGTTCAGTTATTTATTTCAAAGAAGAAACATTACAGTGTCCTACGAAATTCTCGTAAATTTAAGACATTACTGGAAACAGAATTTCACAGCCGCTGAAGCAACTCGTGAAATTATTAAATATGAAAGGGGAAGGCGTCCTTGAAGAGCACACTGCGCGGCGTTGGTTTGAAAAAATTAGAAGTGTAGATACGACTTTGGAAAGGAAGAAGGGCTACGGGCGGCCATTGATGGATGAGGTTCTGAAGGAAGCTGTTAAGTCAAATCCGTCCACATGTACTCACGAACTTGCCAGGGAGTGTGGTGTGTCGAAAGGTATTGTTAGTCGCCATCTTCTCTCCATGGGGAAGGTGAAAAAGACCTGTAGAATGGTCCCTCACGAACTTCATTCATTCATCAATGGCGCAACAACTCTTGAAGAATCAAGGCCTCCTGCACCTTAGTCCGCCAGTCCTCTCTATTCGATGCCGCCGCTCTCCAGTTGCGGATCCCCAAGATGGTCCTTGCGTCCGCTGCCACTCCTTCAATCCATCGTAGCCGAGGTCTTCCCACTCTTCTCGTGCCATAAACCTTTTCGTCTAGAATTCTTCTAGGAATCTGGTCTGGGGTCATTCTAACTATATGCCCTGCCCATCGGAGATGTCCTGCCTTTATTATCCTTACAATATCAGGGTTCAAGTAGAGCCTCGTAATTTCAGCATTAGTGCGAATTCTCCAGGTTCCATTGGTGCAAATTGGTCCATAAATTCTTGTCGGGATCCTTCTTTCGAATCTTAGGAGGAGTGCTACCTGTGTACCAGTCAATGTCCAATATTCAGAAGCATAGGTAACCACTAGTTTTATGAAGGTTTTATATTTATTTGCACTTTTGTGGTTCGAGATACTGTCCTGCTTTTTAAAAGGTTTTGTAGTTCAAAATAACATTTATTTGCAGTTATGATTCTACGTTGGATCTCAACCTGTATTTCGTTGTTCGAGTTAACTTGTGAACCAAGATATACAAATTCGTTCACCGTTTCAAACGAAAAGCCTCCGGCAATTAAGTGTGACGACTCCTGCCCATCAAGTCGTCGTCCAGCATGCATATATTTTGTCTTTTCTTCATTCACCTCCAAACCAAATCTCGATGCTGCTGCCTGAAGGCTGAGGAAGCTATTTTTCAAATCAGTTGGACCTCACGAACATACTCCTCAACAATCAGTAGTCGAACCAAAGAAAAGTTTACAGAACTTCATGGGTTTGAACTCCTGCCTCATCCACCATATAGTCCAGACCTCGCACCTTCGGATTACTTCTTGTTTCGATCCATGGCCCATTTCTTCAAGGGAAAAAATTTGATAATTTTGCTTGTTGAAAATGCTGTCCAAGAGTTCTTTGACAGCCATCCCATGGAATAGTATCAGCGTGGCATCGAGCAATTAGCTAGCAGATGGGTAAGGGCGGTAGATAGCAATGGACTATACTTTTAATATATATATATATATATATATATATATTATATATATATATATATATATATATATGTATATATATGGGTAACGTAAGTATCGGAACGAAAAATATTTGAAGTATAAATATAAAATATCTATATAAAACTTTCGTGCCGTGTATCGGTACATCCCGAGCCACCGCTAAGGCAATATCTAAAGCAGTTTACCGGTGCATTTACCTTGTAACAATTGAAAATTAAATATACTAAAAAAGAAACGTTAAATTTTTATTAACAAGTTAACGTTAAGTAATTGTTAATAATTTTTTTGATGTTATAGGGTTTTAATTAAATCAAATTATATGAACTGACTTGATGAAATTACATTGTTTGCCTTTTCAATGCCAATAAATCTTCGAAAATTCTTAAACTGAATGCCTTGTTAAATTTTATGTAAAATGTTATTGTTTGAAAGCTGCTGGTACAATTGCAAAGGCCTACGAGATCATTAGAGCGGTTGACACACGCCAGTGGCGGCCGGAGATACAGGCCCAATCACCGGACACAGTATTCAGGAATATATTCATCCAATTTGCGCTGCCTTTGTCCTTCTGTATATATTCCAACCCCATCGCCAAGGTGTTAACTAAATTTATATCTCAAGCCTACTCATAAGATTATAACTTGTATTTAAAAAATTACATCCTTCAAGAAGACAATGGGAAGGGTGTAAAATGAATCATTGTGTACACCATACTTGAATCTTATTGCCAAGATATTTTTTATATACCCAGCTCACTGACTAGCAATAAAATCCAAGTTTCTGAATGTAAGGTATCTTATAGTTAGTACCTAGTATTAGGTTGCCTGGAAATTATTGCAGGTTTAAGGTAAAAACAAAAAAAAAAAAAAATCAATTTATCCCTGATTGGGAAAAACAAAGGAACATTAAGATGTCTATCTATCATCGACTGCTTTTCTCAATTAAAATTTTTTTGAAATATTTCACTTATTATGGCATCACTCCTCTTTATTATTCATCTATTAAGTTACATGTTTCGGGAAAACTTTGTCCCATCCTCAGACTTTAACAGTTATTTCTCCTTTGTGTTAACACACCGTGTCTGTTCCTTTTACATATTCAATAATTGTTAACTCCTTCATTGAAGAATTTAGTAAAATTTTTTTGTTTATTTAAAAGGATCGCATTGTTTAAATTGATAATAAAATAAAATAAACAATCAATGATTATTCGAAATGAACAAAGTTAAGTATTATTATAACTACGTGAATTTTTTCTAAGGTAATTCTTATGGAATACGTTACTACGACAATATAAGTCACAAATTATCACATAAAATATTATCAATGTTCAAACTCTAAAATTGCTGATTTTTCTACTCTTGACGTGACGTTAGTACAAATTTTCAAAGTATTCATGTACAAAATAGTTTCTTTATTAGTTATTTTTTCCATTACTAGTTTTGTTTTCATAAATTATTCTTTAAATAATAAGTCATTAATTATTCTTCTTAGGAGAAAAATAACAAATTCTTCAACTGTACGAAGGATAATAAAATAAATACTATAAAATGATTGTAGTTTTTATGACTTATATCCAGGCAACGTTCCTTCATTGTCATTACAATTTTAATGGCAGTTTCGAGTAAAAAAAAACAACAAAAAAAAAAACAAATTAGTCTTTAAAGTCTATTTAGATAATTAAATACAGGGTCCAGTAATTGTAAAAGTTCAGGCTTAAGGCGAATATAAACTTAACAGGGACGCTAAGTAAACAGACAATTAAATAGGTTTCCCAACCAACTTTGTACAGACTTAATTACTTAAATTCAGCTGAGGAACGGAACTCAATTAGATGAATTAAAATTTGTTCACTACTCTTAGCGATGGTAAGAAATTGAAAACTGTTCTTAAATCTTAAATCTAATGTTTCTAGCGCTTTTGTACCGATTGGAGTTACTTTGAATATTCAAATCTTATGTTTTGTTAATAAAACCGGGTTTTCATGCAGTAAAAATTGCAAAACGTTCGAGGAGAATTTAAAATGTGTATAGAAAAGTGAAAAAAGTAAATTGTTGTATTTACTTTGGTAATGTTTACAAACGTAATTCATACATTTTCTTTTTCTTTTTTTTTTAATACGAAATATGTGTAAAATACGAAATAAAAACAGTTGGTGCCATTTTAGAATTTCCGAAGTAGCATATGGATGGGTATCGA
Organism: Euschistus heros; assembly: GCA_003667255.2. Lineage (NCBI taxonomy): Eukaryota > Metazoa > Arthropoda > Insecta > Hemiptera > Pentatomidae > Euschistus > Euschistus heros. The sequence continues at coordinate 889,176 of RCWM02000098.1, read as the reverse complement.
TACATGATATATCGATTCTCCCATATTTTCATTTCGATACTATTTCTAACAATATACTGCATCTATACGTACCTTACGATATATCGTTTTCTCTATAAAGAAAATATATATTTTTATAAAGTAAGATGCCTTATAAAAGTTGTTTAAATGGAAGGAAGTTTTTAATGTTTAATGCCACATATCCAATTGTGTAAGTTGTCTAAAAGTTGGAAGTTAGAAATTTGTTGCTGTTTCCATTTCAGTTCTAACTGAGCGATTATTTTCTAGAGGAAGAATCATTACCAACATGGAATAAATTAAGTCGAAATTTTTGGGATAGTACATTTCCTCACAATCTACTGATGACGATATGTGGGAATTAAATTGTTGACCTTATAATATCGGTATCTAAGTGTATGTGCCTATGGCCAACTGTTTAATTCACGACAAACTACTTCTAAATTTTAAATATTTGAAATCATTTTGTTTCTATTTTTGATGTAAAATACATTAAGGTATTTTACATACTAATGAACCAGCTACTGCTCCCACCCAAAATATCTTTACATACCAAGATAGAAAACTCGAAATTGGTGTTGTTAACTTCTGATCAACATTACGTGAGGAAATGAATATAACAAAATAACGAATGATTAAATCACTTAAAATTTGTTGACCGTTATATGTTATAACTTCCAATAAACTACCTCACCTTTTTGTTTTTTTTGTTTTGTTTTTTAGCTAAAAATGTTGTAATTGTATTTATATTACTAACTTAAGGCAATAAGTCATATAGATGACAAAAATCCATTCACACAATATTTACAATTATAATTTCTCACATGTATGTATCAAACACTCATGTTGGAAGAATTTTGTGAAGCAGTGGTTCTATATCGTTACCCAAATTAGCAATAACAATAAATATCATTGTAACGCGATTGGAATATTAAAAATGTATATTTAGTGTTACATAAAAAAAAAATATATCTCGATATATCAGAATTTTTGTCAACGATATATCGTGTATCGATATTCAGAGCTAAGAATATCGTCGATATGGAATATTGGTGTTTTACTATAGCCATCCCTATTCAGATTTAGTGACTCAACTGGCATTCTTACAGCATTTATAAAAAGTTCTGGTATAAAAGCAGCAAGCCACAAGTATATACTCTGTTTTTAGACTCAACTGTATTATTCTTTTTGAAAGAAACATCTGATAGTTAACACTAGATTTGGTTTTTTATGTTACTTCCAAGGAGTCTTTTCACATATAATATTAGGAGTTTCGAATGATATGGGACATTACAGGTATTTTTCTATTTAAATTGGGTAGTTGCAAAAATAATGCTGTTTCTGGATATTCATTTTGTTTACACAAGTGTTAGGCAAGAAAACAAACGCGACCATCCAGTCTAGTTAATGGACTATAAACAATGGTTATAGGCGCTGTTTTTCTTTAATGATTAGTTTTGTCTGTGTTACATTTTCAATGAGTCAGGACCACAGCTAGTAACATCAATGTTGTTTATGTACAGTGCAGTGATGGTTCCAAAGGTCTTGGAGATTATATATATGCATACATATATTTATATGTGTGTGTGTGTGTGTGTGTGTGTGTGTGTGTGTGTGTGTGTGTGTGTGTGTTGTAAAAAGCGTATTGAAGTCATTTACGATGAATTCAATTTCATTAAAGTATACATGAGATTTATTTTAGCTCGAATGCGTTTGCCAGCGGTATATGAATATATAGGCATATCATATTATTCCATATGAGATATAAAACTCTAGAGGCTTTGATGTAAAGCTCGGAAGTGAATAACTGACCATTTCTCTCACCCCCACTATAAGCTTTGATCTTTACAGTAGCCCCTCCACATTCTATTTCTATTAAGCTTTTACCTTCACTGTCACTTGCATTTTCCTGGTTTCCTTACATCTCATGTTGAAAAAGTAATTTCCAATACAAGGATATCACAATAAAAAAAATAAAAAAATCAGGTTTTTTTTTTTTTACTTGGGACGATAATAAAAAACTTGATTTAAATGGGAGCAGAAGTTTAGTGATAAAATAGATTACACGTATGTTTGAAGTTACTTCTAGTTAATCTTTAAAAAGAGAATGAATATTCTTTTTTTTTCGCAATCGCCATTTCAAATAATTTTTTATTTCATATTTAGATAAATAATTTACCTAAATCCTTTACATTGAAAAATAAAGTGCTTATTTTTCTGTTTAAATATCTGTTAAGAATATTAGGTTCTCATATCGTCATCCTTAATATTGCTTGCATTCCTTTCATTCCTGACACGCCTCTTGCAACATCTGTGGACGATACAGCCATGTTAAGATCCCATCTTGATCCTACAACAGCCTGTTCTTATCTTCATAGACATGATTCCTTATTTGGCAATGGTGTAGTCTATCGTAGATAAAAGTAAATGAATCAAAATGTAGGCACACTTCCTTTAATCTCAGCTGTAGTTTTCGTCCACGAACCATTCATAACAAGATCCCGTTACTCAGATGTTCAATTAGGACCTTTGTGTCATCATAGACTAAAGACTGTTTCGGAATCAAAATAATAGATTTAAAAGACGTAAAAAGACGTAATAGAAAATTCAACTAACTATATCAAATACTGTAACCAACTGTACCTCTAATCTTTCAAGAATTTAACTTACAAAACCTATTGATACCTCGACTTATCCAGAAACCCTGAGGGCAGCAAAATATTTGAATATCAACATATGCAACCTTTTTTTTTATCCAAAATCCTGAAAATCATACCTGACCCCATACCAGGTCTTAAACACATCCTCATGATCATAATATCCCGTTTCTCTCTACCAGTCAGATTTTCAAAATTTCATCAGTTTTTCAAATCATCAACACTCTTTTTCAATCCTTTTCTAGTTATTCTCGTCTCTACGAGCATATTCGTTAGTTAAAACATCCAAAGTTTGATATTATCTTGTAAAATATAGCGCTGGAATTCTAGCAATTTGAATTGGCTAATAGAGTTCTCATGATTAGATCATTTGATGCTTACGCACTCCCACACACTCAAATGGCTTAAGACCAATGATATGGTAAAAAAGTACATCTGGGATTCTAAGGCTGATAAAGGATGGGTTTATGGAGTATTGAACTGTTGCTTGTTTATCGTAATTGTGCCAGCTATAATTTTTAATAATATTATTAAGAAATATTTAAATGTTCAAAATAAAAAAAAACAACAAACGTCTTTCTTTATTCGGAATGGATTAGACAAGGTTTTAACAACCTACAACTTTCAAGGACCCCTGAAATAATCGCTAGAATCCCTTATATATGTTTCTGTGTATAATTGTCTACCTCTATATAACCAAAAATGTATAAGTCCCCTTTAAAATGAATTTAGATGATTAAATACACTTAGAATTTGATAAAACTATTTTCTTTCTAAAAAGATGTGTCTCTAGTTTATTGCTTCATGTTAATTTTTGTTACGCTAGACCAAAGCAAAGTAATCGGCATTGGTCATTTTACCTCGCCTGCCCATACTCGTTTCTCACGGGTAAATCCAGATAACACTGGTTTACTCTTGACTAAATCCAGATGAAACATTTTTCGATGACAGCTCGCGTCCCCGAGTCATCTCTGAGGAACCCCTGGGTCCAGGGACCGCCCCTTGGGGACCACTGTATTATTCAGCAATTTTGGTTTTGATCATAAATAAGTTTAATTGATACCTGGAGAGTCTCGTAATATTTTATAAATGCTGAAGTCAAATAAGTTATTTATAAAATTCGATGGTATATTCAACAGATATTCATTATTTTTACATTAGTAGGACCCTTGAAAATAAGATTTACCTTGCATAAATAACTTTCCCAACATTTCCAAAAACATGTTACGCCTTCCGATAAATTTGTCTGACAAAAGTGTAGCTAGTAGCCCCTTATTTACATTAAGACTCTCTCTCTCTCTCTCTCTCTCTCTCTCTCTCTCTCTCTCTCTCTCTCTCTCTCTCTCTCTCTCTCTCTCTCTCTCTCTCTCTCTCTCTCTCTCTCTCTCTCTCTCTCTCTCTCTCTCTCTCTCTCTCTCTCTCTCTCTCTCTCTCTCTCTCTCTCTCTCTCTCTCTCTCTCTCTCTCTCTCTCTCTCTCTCTCTCTCTCTCTCTCTCTCTCTCTCTCTCTCTCTCTCTCTCTCTCTCTCTCTCTCTCTCTCTCTCTCTCTCTCTCTCTCTCTCTCTCTCTCTCTCTCTCTCTCTCTCTCTCTCTCTCTCTCTCTCTCTCTCTCTCTCTCTCTCTCTCTCTCTCTCTCTCTCTCTCTCTCTCTCTCTCTCTCTCTCTCTCTCTCTCTCTCTCTCTCTTTTTCCATTCTTGCCTCAATCTCTAGTACCGTACTCTTTAGGTATTTACACTAATCCTCATTCAATTTATTTATTATTAGTCAACAATGTGATTTATTATTTGTATATGTATTTTCTTCTTTTATTAGAAGTGACGAATAGTTGGTATTGTTGAGTTCAAGTTATTCCAGGGCCAGCCTAGATGCTGGAAATGGCTGGAGGCCGCTGTTTGATAAGGCTACTGATAATACGAACTAATTAATTTGAAATTTGCCAACCACAGTGGAGGGATCACGACCCAGTTTCCCCAACCTTGCTCCAAAATCTACAATCCGAAATACATACTTGTATATACACAAAACCAGTTGATATATTATTAAAAAAATTAGTTTGTTACATCCATTCAATTATTTAGTTTAGTCTGTGCGTGTACTGCTGAACTAAAAATATACTAAACAGAAAATTCTTTTTCACTTTATGGATATATTACTTCTTCTGTTTCTATATTACTGGCATCATAAATAAATAAAAACAAAATTATTTCTTCAAATTTCTAGAGAACATTCTGTAAAAATTATGACTATCTTTGGATATTGGATATATCTTTGAATATATATGGATGAGACATAACGTTAAAATATAAAATATGAATTATAATATAATAAAACAAAATTAAAATTATTTAACTGTTTATGAAATTAAAAAAATATATATATATATATATATATATATATATATATATATATATATATATATATATATATATATATATATTATTGCGAAAATCAAACGAAAAAAAGTTTAGTTATTATGTATTTCTATCATTTACATATTATTGAAAAAAAAAAAAATGAATATGTTGATTTGAAAAATCATTATAGGAGAACTATTCTATTTTCTAATGGGAACTTAGATATTTTTTATTTTTAACTTAAGTAAAATTAGGTTTTTTAATTTGCCTCATTATTATACATAAATTAGACCAAATTTATTTGCAATAATTTTTTTTTTTTTTAATTTTAAAATTTATTGCGTCTTTTTCGAATTCTTCTTCTTCTTTTGCATTTCCCCTTGTGTGCCTTTCAGCGTCGGGGTGCGTTCAGCCAGGAATGCCATTCTTCTCTGTTCCTTGCTAGGAATATAATATATGCAGACGACATAGTGCTGATCGCTGACTCAGTGGAGAAGCTCCAGCAGGCTGTCACAGAGTGGTTTGAAGAGCTGCGAAGAAAAGGCACGGACATAAACGCCAGTAAAAGTAAGGTCCTACAAGTTGGAAGGCAAGAGGAAGAGGTATTGGTTTACTGCAATGGAGAAGAGTTGGAGGTGGTTACCGATTTTACCTATCTGGGAGCAGTTTTGGACAGATCTGGGAAAGTTGACGCGGAAATATCAAGTAGAATAAGCAAAGCAAACGCAGTATACTACCAGATCTGCAACACTGTTGTTGGTAAAAGAGAAGTGAGCAAGAACGTTAAGCTCCATATCTTCAAATCGATATACCTGCCGATACTCTTATATGGTTCTGAGAGCTGGATCCTCATGGACAGGCAGAAGAGCAGAATCACAGCGGCAGAGATGAGATTTCTTCGTAGGATTGTTGGGAGGACTAGGAGGGACCGAATCCGAAACGAGAGGATTAGGGAAGAATTGGAGGTCGCCCCAGTCATGGAAGCCATTGAGACCAGGCAGCTGAAGTGGTTCGGACATGTGGTACGGATGGAAGACCACAGAGATCCACTAAAGACGATGGATTATGCCCCGGAGGGAAGAAGACCTCGAGGCCGCCCAAGATTACCATACCTCGAATACATGGACAGGTTGTGCCGAAAGAGAGGCAAAGATATCCTTTTTCGAATTTATTAGTATAATTACACGACCTGACTGAAGTACAGGGTTGCAAGATATCTTCTTCGATGGACCCATAACTAATTATTATTTAATTCAATTTTATTTTACTAAATAGCCATAATACGTAAATTCATACTTATGCCATTATTATATTAAAATAAATATGTTTTTTTTTTGTATTTACTAAAAAAAAATGTCTATTAAAAACTTTAGTGTCACTGAAGATTCATTAAATTTTTAAGTATAAATATAGTTTTACAGTTGACATGTAAACTATTAACATAGGATAACATCATATGAAAAGATTGACCTATCTTTCATTAAAAAACAAAAACAATATTTACCAAGTGCCCCCCTAGCCACTAGTATTTCGTCTGGGAAAAAAACATAACTTTTTTTTTCTCAATTAATGTTAATTTTTATGTGTATGCCTTATCAAAATTCTGATTTTGCCACTTAAAAACAGATGTGCATGCGCATGCGCGCGCGCGTGTGTGTGTGTAAATTTCTCCTAATTAACAAACAATACCATACATGAAATTTTTTTTTTTTTTTTTAATGTAACATTTAATAAATTTTGGTCGGTGACCTTGATCATAAAGAATTTCGTGCAGGTGACATTTTTAAAGTCATATCCCGTGGGAGCCATTCATAGCCTAGAGAGGGAGGTTCTTTCTGCTTCACTTTACTGCGAAACATGGCTTCCAATGTGCCACAATAGTTCGATAATTCTATTCATTGGCCTATTCGCCATAAATTTTCGCCGTTAAACATTCAAACATCAGTATTAAAGAACAGTAAAACATATACACACACACAAAAAAAAAAAAGGATTAGCTAGAGATAAGCATAGCAAATATATATATATATATATATATATATATATATATATATATATATATATATATATATATATAAAATCCCGATTCCTGTTTTATAAAAAAAAAAAAAAGGCAGGACCCTAATTAGTAATTTATTGAGATATATAGGATTTTCCAAAAATTAATACTTCCAAGTAGATATATATTTTTTTTATGTACCTACATTTTAATATTTACAACTGTATATTATATATTAAATAATTATAATGACAAACCAATAACTTGTGAAGAACTACCCGTTCGTAGCACTTCAAAAAATGTTCTGCATTAGAAGTCCCCTTCTCAGACACCTTGGAGGGTTATCGGGAATCTAGTTAGAAGCAAGTTGGGAGACTTGTGCATTCGATTGAGTATCTCGCTTGTCATGGAAGGATAGGTATCCTGTAATGGCATAAATAATTAATATTGACATTGATACAAAAAAGTCATCTATTAAATATTTAAAAAAATCTTTAAATTACTCCTTTATAATTTAGAGAAAACCTTCATTATTTCCCGTACAAACCAATATGTCTTAAACGAGATATCTTTAGTCCCTAAGCGAATTTAATATAAGGTCTCAACTCTACATATTATATATTTTTGCATGTAATAATATTATATATATATATATATATATATATATATATATATATATATATATATATATATATATATATATATATACATATATATGTTTGTTTTTTGGCTCTAATATTCTTTTTAATTATCTCATTTGAAAGATGTCTATTCTGAAATTTTATCCTTATTTATTAAGATCAAGATCTGCTTACTTCAACGCTGTATTTGATTCAATTTAACATGAAAGATTTAATAACAAAGAGATGGAAATCAACCCTGAAAATGGAATAGTCCATGCCAGAATATAAACGATAACGCGTGAGTGCGTAGGCACACAGAAGCATTATAGCGCAATCTGATGCTATCTCTTTCTGTACGCCACCGTTGACTCAGCTAATTCACAATAAAGGCATCTACCCGCATCCTGTTTCTGATAAAAGTTGTTAACTAAATTATATATTTGCATATCATTTTAAAACAGGAAAACAAAAAAAATATGTTAAGCATGAGAATTTCAGCTACAACCTGTTAGGAAATTTGACTCAAAACAACCGATTTCTAAATAAAAATGTGCAGAATGTGCACTTTACGTTAATTTCATTTTTTTTTGTTATTGTTTTATTAAAGAAATATTACTAGCTGCCTCATACAGGGCAATGCATAATATGGATGACAAAGAATCCACTCATACAATTAGTACAATTAAATTAAATAAAAAGAAAAATGATTCTCAAACTATACAATACATTATTTTGAAATTAAACCAGAAAATAAAACTATAAACAATAGTAATAATAAAGGAGCAAAAAAGCATTAAAAATTTAAATAAATTAAAAAGCACAATCACACTATATATACAGTGTACGCAAACATCCTAGGTAAACCCAAGCTAGTGATCCCAACGCTGTTTTTTCAGCCGCTTCACCAGTGATAGAATCCTGTGAAAGCTAAGAGGGATTGGTGTTTAATGTAATGATGTGTTTTTATTAAAATAACAATTAATAAAAAGTAATAATTAATAAATTTAATTTATAAACAATAGTGATACCATTTTGTATATGAGGAAAGAAAAAAATTTCCTATCATAGAAAATTAGAGGGATAGACGTTCTAACACAAACAATGTTAATTAGGTAATATGTTTCAATATTAAAAAATAAATAATAATAAACATATAATAGGATAAACATGATAGCAAATATAAGGTTGTAGTTTTAGTCCTCTATCGGCCTCTGAAGGTATCACCTCGTGGTGCGTACCCTCGATTTGAGTGTACAACCATGTTTATTGTTACAATAATATATATATATATATATATATATATATATATATATATATATTATATATAATTTTGATATTTTTTTTTTAATACACTATCAATGTATTTTTTAAACTTTTTTCTCTTCTGAATTACTGCAGTAAATCAGTGGAATTCTTAACTGCACTTGAAGTTAAAAAAAAAGTGAAAAAAATAATTCAGCAAAATATAATTGGGGAGCTTCAGACATCTTGACTTGTTCGAACTTAAAAATTATTAAACGGCATGGCGGACAGTGGGACGAATGGCCCAAATTTCCAGACATGTACGAAAACTTAAAACTATTTTATTTTAATCTCCGACCACTTTTCACCATCTTCTAACCCCTTAGGAATAAGAAAATGTGGGAATGTTTTAGAAATACGTAGTGAAAATGCTCTGTTTAAAATAAAAAGGTAATGAAAATTGACATAAAAATGCAGGAAATCGTATCTAAAGATTATGATTGTTCCTAAAACTTTTTTTATTTAACTGATAATTATATGTCATAACCTCAAATAACAAATTACTTTCTAGTTTGTACTAGTCTATTCAAACTAAAAAAAAAAAAAAAAATAGTAGTGATGGTTTTTTTTATTAGAAAGAATTAGGATCTTATAAAACAATGACATTTGGAGAAACTTTCAATGCGTTTCAAGTGCATTATTGCGTGTTGCAGAAAACGTCCAAATTTGTCCAAAAAATGGACTTCATAGATTTTTACCTTCGGTATTTAATGAGATTCATTCCATTATTTTCCGAATATGGCCGAATTAACCCGTGGTTAGGCATAATTTATATACTTCTAATATTGTAATTCCACCTAATTAAACCATCAACCTTCATTTTTATTTGTACCTTTTCCAGTTATGAAAAACAAAACAATATTTGTAATTTTTAGTTTAGAATTGTATTTTGTAAATTTCAAAATGTTTAATCTTGGTTATTTTATTTTCTTAAGTTTTTTTCACATTGCAGTAATGGTAATAGGCGCCATAAATATAATAATATATTTCTACGCGTTCTGATGCATATATTTCTCGACATAACGCATATTTAAATAAATATTTATCCAAACTATTTTTATAATAATACACAAAATATTTTTAGAATATTACTAGAATAATTTAACTTTGATTTAAAATAATTGAGTTAAGAAGAAATTTAAGCAATAATTATCAAATGAATTTATACGCTAATTGATGAATAGAATAAAGATTGGAGAAAAAAATAATTGAATAAAAAAATATATAAATGAATAAAAAAGAGAAAAAAAATAAAAAAATAGAAGAAAAAATGTATATATTATTAGGAGTAGGTAAAATTATATAGACAGATTATTCGTTCCGCTCCATGTTAACAACGTGATCCACAAATAGTCTTAGTTATTTTATAGTCGTTTGTTGTAAAAAAATTACAACAATAGCCATAAAAACATATAGGCAGCAACTGACCCATCAGTCTGTATCCAGAACATGTTTTGATAGCTTGAAGCCATAGTCAACTTTTTTTTTTAAACCATCGCTTACTTAATTATCGCGGGAAGCCGGGGTTGGTTAATTATAACAGGTTAGTTTTCTTTTTTCATTTAAATATCGACAAACCGTGATTTGTTAAATATTTAAAAAGTCTGATCGACGAAAAAGGCATACAACAATATAACTCACATAACGGTAAACTGATTGATTTACAGATTTTTTAAATTCGATAGGGCACATCAAAAATCATAGAAAGTAATATCCCATGAATCAAAACACGAAAAAACGAAAATTGGATTTTTTGGACAAACTATTGGTTAACAGAGCACAATCCTGAAATAGAGGGGAAAACTAGACTTCTACACCCTTGAAAACATACCGATACGAAATTTGAAGTCAAAGTAATAATTTTTAGAGGCTTAAGATGGGATGTCCAGAAAAAATACCGTTTCGTCCCATTGTGCGGCATCGACCTCGAAAACGCAATGAGGAATCATCTCGTGAGTCTAGATTTCGATCGAGTGGCACAGTCGGAGTTTGATCTATATTGCAGAAATGTCGCAACCTTTGGCACACCTCAAGCGTACCTACATTTCAACACCCACGAAGAGAATTCTCGCTCAAAGAGGATGGCCAGCTAAAGGAATACACGAAATTCGTACTTAGGCACGCAGAGACAATTTAACAGTGATCAATCGTGTGAGTTTTGTGACACAAATGTTAGCGATGGTGTCACACACTTTTTGCTGAATTGTTTTGCATTTAGGTGACAAAGGCAAAAGTATTGAGGCAAGTAGGGCCTAAACCTACTCCTGAGTTGACCATGGAAAATCTTTTATCCACTAAGAGCATAAAGCATTTAATAGCTATTTATTTATTTGTAATCAATGCATTTAATTCAGATGGTGATTAGTTATCTGGAAGTATTTTGTTTAATTTTTGTTTTTCTAAAATTTTGTTTTTCTTTTTAGAGAAGTAGATTGTTTTTTTCATTTAAACTGTTCATTCTGAAGCCAGACCTCCTGTGATTGTAATTATTTTTACAAAATACACTAATTCATTTATTCATTCAAATCAATAAAATCACTTAATAATATATATGGCTTATTCCATAAAAGTTGAAGATATGCAGCTCTTGGCTCAGGTAGAGAAAACTATGCATATACATACATTTTTTGTTTGTTTGGTAACGACATTCTATTTTGGAGTTAACCATGTGCTTACAGTTTACATTATTTACTTTTTTTTTTTTTTTTTTTTTTTTTTTTTTTGTTGTAAGAGGAAGTTCAAATATTGTATTTTGACAATCATGTCCCACTTAGCTTGTGATGTTTAGTGGACCGAGGTTGCTTTTGTTCGAAATGGCTGAGCCCGGATGGAGCGACTGTAATTTTCCGATGTGGTGAAAATGTGTTTTGATAGGAAGTGAATAACAGAGGAAAGTTTGCCATTTTGCCTTAGCTGTTGACACAGACAAAAGAAATCGAGGACTCAGGCCGAATCAATATAGCATGAGGATTGTATTTTTGGTTACAGACTAAAAAGAATAATGTATTGTATTTATTATTATTTACTGGTTTTATTACTACTATTCCTATCTGTAGGCTTATTCCTACGAGATAAGACTGTGTGACTGGTGAATCGAGAGTGGACTGTGGAATCGAAGGTTAAGGTCCGAATAATTTTTATATTTAATTATTTATATTTTCTACTTTCGTTGCACATATTTTATATACGTTCTTTATCATCCATATTTCTTATTTCCCTTGAGTTTGGCAGCATGTAATATTAACTCAATAAGGGTGGTAAAAAATAAAATAAATTAAAAATAATGGGACAGAACCCTCTATTTTGAAAATAGGACAATTCAATTTTTGTTTCAATGAAAAAATGAAAGGATTTGCATTCCAATAAAATATTAGTGAAATTCTACAACAGACATTGAAAATAAAATAAAAACATTTTTATGTTGTAATATCATTTAAGTTTATCATTTAAGTTTACTATCTATAAGTGTCAATATTACTGGAAAATAAAATTTTCTTTAAAGCCAAATACAATTTTAAGGGCTTCATTTTCCAATTTAACGGTTCATTTAGCAAAGTTTTTTCGTTTTTTTTTTTTTTTTTTTTTTTTTATTTCCTTATTTGATTTTCAGATTAACTATTATATATATATATATATATATATATATATATATATATATATATATATATATATATAAAACATTTTTTTAACAGAAATGTTCCAAAATATACTTTATTTAGAGTACTGTAATTATATTCTTTGTTTAAAAAAAAAAATCATAAAATTATCATAAAATTGTTTTACAATTATTATTATTATATAACACATATTATTATAATATATAATTTTAACGAAAACGACTGTCCCTTTTTTTTTTATGACAGCTGGGTGTACGATATAGTTTTCGGAACTCTCAGAATTCAATATTAAATTGTACCTGGAAATAAAGGATGGAATAAATTCATCCTTAATTGTAATCAAATGCTTGAGTTCCTTCTCAATCAAATTGTTTTAGCAATGACAACCGTTCGCTAGATGAGGTTTAAGTTTGTGTTTGTAATTCTGTTGTAACTATTGTAAATACAATAAACAAAAAATAACCAGTACCATTACAGCCCTTGAAGGGTCTTGAGCTCAGTACTTAGCTAAGGATGCAATGTTACTGGGCAAACAGTTTTTTAAGGAAGAAATTTGCCCGAAATCACACTCAACCACCAGTTTTTTTCTCTATTTAAGGGAACCCAATTTATGCCGAAGTCGACCAATGGCCGATAAAACAGAAAACGAATTTTCCGCCTTCTGCCGGTCTCGAAGACTCAGCAGCATGGTTGTGAACTTTTTTAACCACTGAGCTACAGCACCTCCCTATTGTAATTTTAAAAATTTATTTAAAAATGGCTAAGCTTTTTACTTATTTTGGGGGATTTATTAAATGTTTTTATCTTTAACAATATTATATCTTCTCAAACCAATATATATCTATATATACTCATCAGTTAGACACAATTTGCATTATTAACCTAATCTTAATTATTTACAATATACATTTACTAATTGTTTTATGTTTTGCCGCAAAGGTTGGCTGTTCCGATTGTCTTAACCGCTAACTTCGCCCATAGCCTTGTCCATCTTCTTCGCCGTCTCTTCTTCCCTCCAACATCTAATACCACCATCTCATATGTGCCTTTATCCATTTCCTGGGTATCTCTTAAATAGTTGTGTACTCCCTCTATCTAACCTATAAATTTCTTGTTCAAAAATTTCTTCGAAGGTGTACTATTCAATTTGTATGCTTGCCGAACAATGAGAATGTAGTACAGAGGTAGGGAGGGAGGTTATACGCTAGCTGGGTGCTGTTATGTGCCCATGCTAAGAGTGTCGCTTGCCCTTAACTTTCTCTATATAATAATAATTTTTATATATAAATAGTTAATTAATTGATAAATTACAATTTACAGTGGCTCTGAGTCAAAATATACGCCAGGATATTCATAGATTTCTTTGAATAAATAACTATTTCAAATTATATTTTATCATAAACAATAGTTTATTGATATCACTAAGCATCCTAGTAGTATGTAGTTTGTAGATATTTATACTTATAAAAATAAATAAGGATTTAGTAATACAAATAAAACACGTTTGTTTACGATTAATCATCTCACAGTGTCGCAGTTAAAATGATATATTTATTAACCTTAAACTAATAAACAATACTTAAACTCTTGTGTCGATCGTGTTTCAACAAAAATTGTCGTGCTTTTTTAACTTTTTTTGGTAATAGCGTCACACACAACATTAAAAGAACGTTGGCCATTCAACACTTTAATGGCGGGAAATCTTTAAATCAGATAGCCAAAATTACTAAAAAATCTATTGATCTTTCCACCATATAGTGGAGAGACCTATGAAGGATAAGCGCATTGCCATAAAAATGAAAGGACTAGACAAATTTTAACTGTTGGGGTGAGACTTAAATCATCAGGAAAATTAAAAGAAATCTACGTTTGAGTGCACCCAAAATAGCCAAAGAACTATCTAAACGCTTAGGTAAATCAGTAAGTACAAAACAGTATGGCGTGTCCTAAGAAAAAATAAATTTCATGGACGAGTAGCTAGGAAAAACCTTTCATCAGAAAAAAAAAATCCAAAAAGTTAGGATACAGTTAGCAAATAAATATTTAATAAAGGACCTTAAATTTTAGACAACTCTGATATTTGTAAAGGAAAGTAAATTCAATATTTTTGGGTCTGATGGACGACGCTATGTGTGAAGGAAACAGCTCCGAAAAAAAATTTACACCCGACAGTGAAACATGGAGGAGGGAGTGTTACGGTGTGAGGGTGTATTGCGGCTTCTGGTGTGGTAAATCTTCATTTTATAGATGGAATAGTTAACAAGCATATTATTGAAGACATTTTAAGAGTAAGCTTGAGTGTGGTAAATCTGTTGCTCTAAGACAGGTTTTGTTTTTACCAGACTAATGACCCCAAACACTCTACCATGTTAGTTAAGAAATGGCTCTTATGTATCTGCCCCAACGTTATCAAAACTCCAGCACAGTCACCAGAAATTAATGCGAAATAACACCAGTGGAAAAAATTAAAGATAGAAATTAAAAAACGTACGATGTTTAGCAAAGAAGAGTTAATAGAATATCTCCTTGAAGAATTGAACAAGGTAGGCTCGGAAATCACCAAAACAACTGGTCAACTCTGTTTCAGTCAGACTATATGAAGTGGTCGAAAGTAAAGACTTGCCTTTAAGGTGTATCAATTTCACTGTAAGCCACTGTATCTGCAGTGGTCCATCAACATAAGAATTACCTAGAAGGATATTCATAAAAAATCAAGCCAATGTTGGGTCTATGTATAACTATGTCTATAAACATTTGTTTAATATGTTCTTCTTACTACACTCAACGTTGGAGCGTATAACAATAACAAGGGGTATTGTTATTAAAAAATTAAAAATATTCCAAAATTTTGAAGTAAAAAATAAAATAAAATAAACTTTGGTATTTAATTATCTGTATTTTTAAATTTGTCACCAACAGATGCCTGACAGCCATAAATTAAACATTGTTTTATTCAAATTTAGTCTACCTCTCTTTAAAAAACAAGAATAAATTGAATTGGAGAAATTAGCATTCAAGAAGATGGGGGTGAGTGGGTGGAAAAAGGAAAAAAAAAAAAAAAAAAAAAGAAAACCCATTTCTTCTGATTTGGCAGAAACGTAAAATCTTTTGAAAAGAACCGGTCCTCGTCAAATATACTTTATTCGGGAGATAACGAAGAGGGGGCCGATTATTGTGTCTTCCATTGTCATTAGTTAATTTTTTTTTTTCTTTGAGTATCTAGACAACAATGATTTTAATTATGTCCAACTTCTGACTAACCCTTTGTTGTAGAAATAATTATCTACTTAATTTAATTGTAATAACAGACAGGGGATACCTGATTAGGATTTCGACTAATTCCATTTTTTTTTTTTTTATCTTCATAACTGTATTGATAATTTTCTAAAAGAATAATTAATAAAAAGCCACAGAAAAATATTTTTAGTTAGTGGAATGGGCTTTTGAAGAAGCACGGAAATCAGGGCGGGAGAGGATTCGAGAAATGATGGATCAACTCTAGAAGGATAAATGCCTGCTGGAAAATAATCAAAAATGATTATTAAGTTGGATGTATAGGGAAGGAGAAAAAGTTTAGTTTCATATATATAAATATATATGTATATATAATGGAACCTCGAAATAACGAACCTCAAGAGGAACAAGAAAACTTCGAATTATCAAGAATTTCGATTTATTGAGGTGATTTCTGACTTCGATATATAGAGGTATGAGGTTTATAATAAAATACTCATTGTAACTATGTAAATTATGTACATATTTTATTGAAATAGTAATAATGAAAGAATAATTATTAAATTCTTGAAAAATTTAACCTAACCTTTGGAAAAGATCTGAAATAGTATTTCGTCTATCTGAAAACGACACTTTGTCTATGTCGATGTCTCGGGCCCTTTTAACCTCTAAATTAATGAAAAAGCTTGATTTTTTTACTTCAGCCTATTTTTAAAAATCGTGGATAAGGTGTTCTCTGGTATTCAAAACTGTTTTGCATTATCCCACTTTCTGTCAACTCCCGGCATTGACGACTTGATTAATTTTCTATTTTTCTTTATACGAAATGGTGTTACGCTTTACTATTTTCGAAAATAAAAAAGATATTGCGGAACAACAGAAAACGAAACGTATCACATAATTGTTTTATCAGTAACTGAAACAAACCGGAAACAAATGTCAGGATGGGTGTTACACTTAATCATAGGTAGAATCTTTGATCAGTCTCAACTCTACTTATTTAACTAATCGACTTCGATTTATAGAGGTTTTCCGATAAAAACTTCGTTTTGTAGAGGTGCGGTGTAATCTAAGGAATCTTCGAAAATTCGATATATCAAGGTCTTCTTAACCAATCCTTCGATATGTAGAGGTAAAAATAAAATAGGAATGGTTGGTAGATTCAATAGGAATAGAAATACTATCAAGTAATTCGCTGTATCGAGGTTCCACTATATATATATATATATATATATATATATATATATATATATATATATATATATATATATATTTATTTATTAAAAATTTATTGAAACACTTCTTATTGATTTTTTAATTAACTGGGTATAATGTAGAGTGTTGATCACACTTTTCTTCAAACTTATTGGACTGTTTAAATTTTTTTTATGTGATATTATCTTTTAACGATTATTTTCAATTAATTCCAGTCCAATTAGTTCTTAAGACTTCAATGACCATAAGGTTCCGAAATAGAAAAAAAATCCTCTAACAATCATCCTTAGTAATATATCAATGCATCTCATAGACCCAATCATAGTAATGTTTTAAAAAATTCAAAGGCAAAAAACTCTGTTTATAAATACTCTTGTATTTTTTTTTTCTTTTTTTTTTTTTTTATATTGAACAGAGAAACTATAAGAGTTTTGTGAAATTTTTCCTTAAACTCACTTAGACTTGAGCTAAGTGCTGTCAAGCCCCATACAATTGTTGGGGGTTTCCTATTGACCACCAATACATTTCCGCTCTCAAAAGAATGGAAAGAAACGAACGAAGCCTCTTAGCCTGAAGGACACCATAATTTAGCTGAGGACCAACATCATTTACAGACCGTTAAACTAGAACTTTTCCATTATCCGATTGAATAAATCGTGTATGAAGAAAGTAAAATGATTAAACTAATCATTTCAAGAGTTTTACATTTCGTTGATACAAAACTCAGGTCATTTATCACTTAATGTTAAGGGAAGAATTATATAAGGAAATGTTCCTTTCTGAAACATAGTTGGTACTGGTTTAGTGGTCAGTAGTGATTCGTTTAACGGTACCGCCATGAAAGAAACAAGCTGTGACTTGTGATCTGTCTCACATGGACTCAATTCTTCATGACACAATTAATTCTTTAAAAACTTTGATATTTTACTACATAGAACCGCAAAACGAATTATGAGAATGTACGTTACGGGCATTTTTAATTATTATAAAATATATTTGAATATATCTGATTTAAAATTAACTCCTAAACTATTTTGTAACTAGGTATGTTTTTTTTTTAAGGATCATATTTATAAAATTTAATGCCACGATATACCATACTGAATCAAATTGTAATTTTCCATCACATTAATCAATTGCGATAAGCAATATGGATGGTAATAAATCCATTCATGCAAAATTTACAATAAAAATAAGTAAAAACCCAATAAATAAAGAAAAAATAATTGCATAAAAACATAAATGTAAATTGTAAAAGAATGTGTCGTTACTTATATGATGGGCTTTCCTTCTTGCCGTTGAAATTCATAAGGACGTTATACCTCAACGAACAAACAAACTAAGTTAATTATTCCAATATATTTTGGTTCCAACGGAAATCTCATCAGCATCACGCTAGCAAAAAAAACAAGCAATCGTCACGCATACAACCGACAAGGTACCAAATCTAAAAAAAAGTTATATAAAAAAAAAAAAAATAAATAAATACACCTCAAACACTACAACCCATGAAGAACCCTGGATCCCAGTTTTATTTTACCGTAATAAATTTCTTTGCTTTTCACCCAATTATGGGCACCCTCACAAAGGCTAGGTTTGTTCTCGAAGGGTCCACGAATCCTCCTTCCCTCATAAGGAGAGATTGCATTTTTGTTTATAGTAACCTGACAGTTTTATAGGAACCGAAAAAAAAATCGGACCATGTATTTAGTTATCGACTCAGCAATGTCTTTTTATTGAAATACTGCTTTATTTTTTTGACCTAGTATGTAAATTTCGCTAATTAACTTTTACGTTAGTAAACAGCTTTATCCTTTCATTTAATAATATTTCAAAGCCATGTTTTTGTCATTAGTAGCTTAATGATTCGTTGGTCGTCAAAGCGGTATATGATTATGTTGATAAAGAGAAAATGGCGTGAGAAGGATGAAAGAGCCATCAAAATTATTACATTTATCGATTTAGCCTAATCATGACAGAATATAATATATTATATGGGTTTGATGTTTATGTCGTGTGAGTTGTGATCATGTCCTGTATGAACCACAATTGTGTTTGCTACTTATCATTAATTATATTGCTATTCTACATTGCATAAAGCTGGTAAAAATATATTTAAAATGGATGATGACGATCATTTCAATGATTGTAAAGAACCACTAATTACCAACAGCTTTTTCGCATCAATCTGTTTCATATTTATGGACGTAAATGTAGCGCAGATTCAGTACAAAATATGATAAATAGTGAAGTCTGAAGTTCACCCACTCACAGGAGTCCGATCAGTGGAAAAACAGAATGGAGAAGGAAAGAGAAAGGGAGATCTAAAAGAGTCAAATTTTGGATTAATATAAGTGTATAGGAAAAAAATGTTAATGTCCGAAACGGAAAACCCGCTTCGGCCTCTAGAAAATGGACTGTATGGGAAAATACGAATACGAGGTTTTGCACCCTTGGGGAGATTTTATTTAGAAGGTAGCATAAACAAATAATACAGAAGAAATTTCTTACCTTATTACTGCCGCCGACGGTCTGTCCGGGGGCCCCTGGAATCTTTACGGCCTGGCAAATGCTTCTCCTAAGCTGCAATATTTGTCTAAGCTCGCCTCCTCTTAGGTCACCACTCATTAGGGGGAGAACTGGGTTGTAAAACCGATGGAAGACCATGAGGTCTTGGGCAATTTGTAGTAGGTGCGTACTTGAGCACAGATGATAGAAGAAAGAGGAAAATTCTAGTAGGGATTAGCGCAGATAAGGGCTAGTTACCTAGAGGTCTATAGAGTGCGTCTATATAAACGATACATCTTTTCTCTTCCCCCCCCCTCACAAAAGCGCCGATTGGCGCGAACAATAAGATTTCTTATTAAACTAAGAATTATTGTTCCTTTGTGTCTCACTCGCATATTTTATATATATTTTTATATACATTTATTGAAATTTACAACTGTACAGAATATATACATCAAGTAAATTTATCGACAACGATTATAATAACATGTTAAAACTTGAAAAGAACTTCTCATCAGCAGCACTTTATTAAAACTTCTACTCTAGAAGGTCTCTTGGCCATCTTCGTTTCAGACGCCTCGGAGGATGGAGTGGGAAGCAAGTTGAAAAACTAACGGATAGCTCTCACGTATCAATAGGTTTTGTGAATTAAAGGAGAATTATACGTTGCACGATGAGAGGTATAACTTACTGTATGTAATAGCTGGTTTAATCTCGTCTCTTTTTAAACCTTGATTTTTTTTTTTTTTTTAATTTATTGATATTTACAACTGTACAAAATAATATACAACAAGTAAATGTGTTGACAATGAAGAAAAATGGCATGTAAATAACTTGTGAAGAACTACTCACTAGTAGCACTTCAATAAAATCTACACTAAAAGGTCTCTAGGCCATCTTCTTTTCAGACGCCTCGGAGGATTATCAGGGATGGAGGAGGAAGCAAGTTGGGAGACTAGTGGATTGGAGTGGTTATGGAGCTTACTATGAAAGGATAGGTATCTGGTGTGGACTAAATCAGCAACATATGGAACATTAAGATCTTTATGGATAAGTTTATTGGTGACAAAGTAAGGAGCATTTAGGATTTTACGAAGGATTTTGGGTTGTAAGGATTGAATACGAGATGAATTGGATGGTTTAGTGAGCCCTATTTCATATATGTATCTATAATTGCACATATTTCATGGTTATATAAAGAAACCCTTAATAAACACTTTTGTGATCAATGCTTATAGTTTTTTGATTTCCGGTTTTATGATTTGTGTTACTAACATATTTTTTTTTTTTTTTTTAAGCCTCTTGAACCAAAGACTCCATATTCTACTATATTTTTAATAATACTAACTAACTGAACTCACTGCTTCTTAGGAAATCATCAGGACAAACATGTAGTCCAAGAGCCGAGGCCAAATTTCATGACTTATTTGAAGAAAACTTTTAGACATACAACCATTCAATGTCCACCCTCAGCAATCAATTTGCACTTGTCTGCCAACTCAAAGCGGGGGCGTTTCAAAATGGCGACCTCCGAAAGGGGGTAGCAAATATCAAAATATGGTATTATTTGAAGATGATTTATTTTAAGCACACAAGAAACTGCATGCTTACTAGATGACAAAAAAAACGTTGTCTGCCAAAATTTGGAGGGGTCGTCGCACCGGCAGACAAAATTCAAAATCCGCGTTTTTTTAGTCCAAAAGTGGACCATTTGAAGACGATTTATTTTAAGCACACAAGAAACTGCATGCTTACTAGATGACTAAAAACGTTGTCTGCCAAAATTTGGAGGGGGCTAAGCACCAGCAGACAAAATTCAAAATCCCTGTTTTTTTAGTCCAAAAGTGGACAATTTGAAGACGATTAATTTGAAACACACAAGAAACTGCATACTCCCTATAGATGACAAAAAACCTTGTCTGCCAAAATTTGGAGGGGGCTAAGCACCAGCAGACAAAATTCAAAATCCGCGTTTTTTTAGTCCAAAAGTGGACCATTTGAAGACGATTTATTTTAAGCACACAAGAAACTGCATGCTTACTAGATGACTAAAAACGTTGTCTGCCAAAATTTGGAGGGGGCTAAGCACCAGCAGACAAAATTCAAAATCCCTGTTTTTTTAGTCCAAAAGTGGACAATTTGAAGACGATTAATTTGAAACACACAAGAAACTGCATACTCCCTAGATGACAAAAAACCTTGTCTGCCAAAATTTGGAGGGGGCTAAGCACCAGCAGACAAAATTCAAAATCCCTGTTTTTTTAGTCCAAAAGTGGTCAATTTGAAGACGATTTATTTGAAGCACACAAGAAACTTCATACTCTCTGGATGACAAAAAAAAAACGTAGTCTGCCAAAATTTGGAGGGGGCTAAGCACCGGCAGACAAAATTCAAAATCCTTGTGAAGGCGTCACACCGGCTGACATTGTTCAAAACTCACATCCTTTTCGTTCAACATTGAACTTTTTGAACATGATTTCCTTTTTTATTTGATTAATAAGTAGTTTTTCTCTAGAATAATTTGAGGAAATTATATTATATTGCTTCCTACGCATGGTACAATATAATTATTTTAATATAAAATAATCTTGTTTTAAAATTTTAATGTTAAAAAAATACCAATTAATATATATGTACAGTAATAATATAGATACCGGCCACATAATAAAAAAAGAATAATATTTTAACTTATAAAGTTATGAAATATGTACTATCCTGGAACAAAATTCGTATAAAACTTGTATAATTTTAGTATATTTTGTTTTCTATTGTACGTTATTTACCGTTTCAAACTTGCCTTGAAGGGATGGTAAATCTTCATAAAGAGCCTGAACAGCAAAAATATCCTCAACAGTAGAGGCTTTGATTTGGGACCAAGCGCTAGTTATATCAGCAAACACCGTTTCTCTCTTTGCCAATAGTTGTGCTTGAATAATAATATTTTTGTCTTCTATAGGCATTGTGAAAAATAGAGAATATATAAATACAGCAATAAAAGGAAATTATAATATATGAGGCAGAGAAGAGGAAAGGAGAAAAAGTTGCAAAATTGATTACACTAATTATTAAGTAATTGTAACTGACACCAGAGTACTGCAAGATGGTGAAGATAGTTACGAGACGAAGTAACGAGTACGTTACTAGAGTGGGGGGTGGTGACGTCAGATAACAGCTGACGATTGGTTGAAAATGGCCGAGTTGGTCGGTTTTATATATGTAATTATTGGAAGTTATAAAACTTGGACAAAAAATAGGCCAAACCTTGCAATTTATACAAGTTTTGATGTAAAAATTTTTAATATTAATAAAGCACAGAAATGAGTGGGTTATTACTCGCCCCAAAACTGCAAAATCACTCGTTTAAAAGTTGAACAATGATATATACGGCCCGGATCGGACCAAAAATGTATAGTAAAAGAATGTTAATGTCCGAAACGAAAATATGAATACGAGGTTTTCCACCCTTGGGGAGATTTTATTTAGAAGGTAGCATAAACAAATAATACAGAAGAAATTTCTTACCTTATTACTGCCGCCGACGGTCTGTCCGGGGGCCCCTGGAATCTTTACGGCCTGGCAAATGCTTCTCCTAAGCTGCAATATTTGTCTAAGCTCGCCTCCTCTTAGGTCACCACTCATTAGGGGGAGAACTGGGTTGTAAAACCGATGGAAGACCATGAGGTCTTGGGCAATTTGTAGTAGGTGCGTACTTGAGCACAGATGATAGAAGAAAGAGGAAAATTCTAGTAGGGATTAGCGCAGATAAGGGCTAGTTACCTAGAGGTCTATAGAGTGCGTCTATATAAACGATACATCTTTTCTCTTCCCCCCCCCCTCACAAAAGCGCCGATTGGCGCGAACAATAAGATTTCTTATTAAAATAAGAATTATTGTTCCTTTGTGTCTCACTCGCATATTTTATATATATTTTTATATACATTTATTGAAATTTACAACTGTACAGAATATATACATCAAGTAAATTTATCGACAACGATTATAATAACATGTTAAAACTTGAAAAGAACTTCTCATCAGCAGCACTTTATTAAAACTTCTACTCTAGAAGGTCTCTTGGCCATCTTCGTTTCAGACGCCTCGGAGGATGGAGTGGGAAGCAAGTTGAAAAACTAACGGATAGCTCTCACGTATCAATAGGTTTTGTGAATTAAAGGAGAATTATACGTTGCACGATGAGAGGTATAACTTACTGTATGTAATAGCTGGTTTAATCTCGTCTCTTTTTAAACCTTGATTTTTTTTTTTTTTTTTAATTTATTGATATTTACAACTGTACAAAATAATATACAACAAGTAAATGTGTTGACAATGAAGAAAAATGGCATGTAAATAACTTGTGAAGAACTACTCACTAGTAGCACTTCAATAAAATCTACACTAAAAGGTCTCTAGGCCATCTTCTTTTCAGACGCCTCGGAGGATTATCAGGGATGGAGGAGGAAGCAAGTTGGGAGACTAGTGGATTGGAGTGGTTATGGAGCTTACTATGAAAGGATAGGTATCTGGTGTGGACTAAATCAGCAACATATGGAACATTAAGATCTTTATGGATAAGTTTATTGGTGACAAAGTAAGGAGCATTTAGGATTTTACGAAGGATTTTGGGTTGTAAGGATTGAATACGAGATGAATTGGATGGTTTAGTGAGCCCTATTTCATATATGTATCTATAATTGCACATATTTCATGGTTATATAAAGAAACCCTTAATAAACACTTTTGTGATCAATGCTTATAGTTTTTTGATTTCCGGTTTTATGATTTGTGTTACTAACATATTTTTTTTTTTTTTAAGCCTCTTGAACCAAAGACTCCATATTCTACTATATTTTTAATAATACTAACTAACTGAACTCACTGCTTCTTAGGAAATCATCAGGACAAACATGTAGTCCAAGAGCCGAGGCCAAATTTCATGACTTATTTGAAGAAAACTTTTAGACATACAACCATTCAATGTCCACCCTCAGCAATCAATTTGCACTTGTCTGCCAACTCAAAGCGGGGGCGTTTCAAAATGGCGACCTCCGAAAGGGGGTAGCAAATATCAAAATATGGTATTATTTGAAGATGATTTATTTTAAGCACACAAGAAACTGCATGCTTACTAGATGACAAAAAACGTTGTCTGCCAAAATTTGGAGGGGTCGTCGCACCGGCAGACAAAATTCAAAATCCGCGTTTTTTTAGTCCAAAAGTGGACCATTTGAAGACGATTTATTTTAAGCACACAAGAAACTGCATGCTTACTAGATGACTAAAAACGTTGTCTGCCAAAATTTGGAGGGGGCTAAGCACCAGCAGACAAAATTCAAAATCCCTGTTTTTTTAGTCCAAAAGTGGACAATTTGAAGACGATTAATTTGAAACACACAAGAAACTGCATACTCCCTAGATGACAAAAAACCTTGTCTGCCAAAATTTGGAGGGGGCTAAGCACCAGCAGACAAAATTCAAAATCCGCGTTTTTTTAGTCCAAAAGTGGACCATTTGAAGACGATTTATTTTAAGCACACAAGAAACTGCATGCTTACTAGATGACTAAAAACGTTGTCTGCCAAAATTTGGAGGGGGCTAAGCACCAGCAGACAAAATTCAAAATCCCTGTTTTTTTAGTCCAAAAGTGGACAATTTGAAGACGATTAATTTGAAACACACAAGAAACTGCATACTCCCTAGATGACAAAAAACCTTGTCTGCCAAAATTTGGAGGGGGCTAAGCACCAGCAGACAAAATTCAAAATCCCTGTTTTTTTAGTCCAAAAGTGGTCAATTTGAAGACGATTTATTTGAAGCACACAAGAAACTTCATACTCTCTGGATGACAAAAAAACGTAGTCTGCCAAAATTTGGAGGGGGCTAAGCACCGGCAGACAAAATTCAAAATCCTTGTGAAGGCGTCACACCGGCTGACATTGTTCAAAACTCACATCCTTTTCGTTCAACATTGAACTTTTTGAACATGATTTCCTTTTTTATTTGATTAATAAGTAGTTTTTCTCTAGAATAATTTGAGGAAATTATATTATATTGCTTCCTACGCATGGTACAATATAATTATTTTAATATAAAATAATCTTGTTTTAAAATTTTAATGTTAAAAATACCAATTAATATATATGTACAGTAATAATATAGATACCGGCCACATAATAAAAAAAGAATAATATTTTAACTTATAAAGTTATGAAATATGTACTATCCTGGAACAAAATTCGTATAAAACTTGTATAATTTTAGTATATTTTGTTTTCTATTGTACGTTATTTACCGTTTCAAACTTGCCTTGAAGGGATGGTAAATCTTCATAAAGAGCCTGAACAGCAAAAATATCCTCAACAGTAGAGGCTTTGATTTGGGACCAAGCGCTAGTTATATCAGCAAACACCGTTTCTCTCTTTGCCAATAGTTGTGCTTGAATAATAATATTTTTGTCTTCTATAGGCATTGTGAAAAATAGAGAATATATAAATACAGCAATAAAAGGAAATTATAATATATGAGGCAGAGAAGAGGAAAGGAGAAAAAAAGTTGCAAAATTGATTACACTAATTATTAAGTAATTGTAACTGACACCAGAGTACTGCAAGATGGTGAAGATAGTTACGAGACGAAGTAACGAGTACGTTACTAGAGTGGGGGGTGGTGACGTCAGATAACAGCTGACGATTGGTTGAAAATGGCCGAGTTGGTCGGTTTTATATATGTAATTATTGGAAGTTATAAAACTTGGACAAAAAATAGGCCAAACCTTGCAATTTATACAAGTTTTGATGTAAAAATTTTTAATATTAATAAAGCACAGAAATGAGTGGGTTATTACTCGCCCCAAAACTGCAAAATCACTCGTTTAAAAGTTGAACAATGATATATACGGCCCGGATCGGACCAAAAATGTATAGTAAAAGAATGTTAATGTCCGAAACGAAAATATGAATACGAGGTTTTCCACCCTTGGGGAGATTTTATTTAGAAGGTAGCATAAACAAATAATACAGAAGAAATTTCTTACCTTATTACTGCCGCCGACGGTCTGTCCGGGGGCCCCTGGAATCTTTACGGCCTGGCAAATGCTTCTCCTAAGCTGCAATATTTGTCTAAGCTCGCCTCCTCTTAGGTCACCACTCATTAGGGGGAGAACTGGGTTGTAAAACCGATGGAAGACCATGAGGTCTTGGGCAATTTGTAGTAGGTGCGTACTTGAGCACAGATGATAGAAGAAAGAGGAAAATTCTAGTAGGGATTAGCGCAGATAAGGGCTAGTTACCTAGAGGTCTATAGAGTGCGTCTATATAAACGATACATCTTTTCTCTTCCCCCCCCCTCACAAAAGCGCCGATTGGCGCGAACAATAAGATTTCTTATTAAAATAAGAATTATTGTTCCTTTGTGTCTCACTCGCATATTTTATATATATTTTTATATACATTTATTGAAATTTACAACTGTACAGAATATATACATCAAGTAAATTTATCGACAACGATTATAATAACATGTTAAAACTTGAAAAGAACTTCTCATCAGCAGCACTTTATTAAAACTTCTACTCTAGAAGGTCTCTTGGCCATCTTCGTTTCAGACGCCTCGGAGGATGGAGTGGGAAGCAAGTTGAAAAACTAACGGATAGCTCTCACGTATCAATAGGTTTTGTGAATTAAAGGAGAATTATACGTTGCACGATGAGAGGTATAACTTACTGTATGTAATAGCTGGTTTAATCTCGTCTCTTTTTAAACCTTGATTTTTTTTTTTTTTTTTAATTTATTGATATTTACAACTGTACAAAATAATATACAACAAGTAAATGTGTTGACAATGAAGAAAAATGGCATGTAAATAACTTGTGAAGAACTACTCACTAGTAGCACTTCAATAAAATCTACACTAAAAGGTCTCTAGGCCATCTTCTTTTCAGACGCCTCGGAGGATTATCAGGGATGGAGGAGGAAGCAAGTTGGGAGACTAGTGGATTGGAGTGGTTATGGAGCTTACTATGAAAGGATAGGTATCTGGTGTGGACTAAATCAGCAACATATGGAACATTAAGATCTTTATGGATAAGTTTATTGGTGACAAAGTAAGGAGCATTTAGGATTTTACGAAGGATTTTGGGTTGTAAGGATTGAATACGAGATGAATTGGATGGTTTAGTGAGCCCTATTTCATATATGTATCTATAATTGCACATATTTCATGGTTATATAAAGAAACCCTTAATAAACACTTTTGTGATCAATGCTTATAGTTTTTTGATTTCCGGTTTTATGATTTGTGTTACTAACATATTTTTTTTTTTTTTAAGCCTCTTGAACCAAAGACTCCATATTCTACTATATTTTTAATAATACTAACTAACTGAACTCACTGCTTCTTAGGAAATCATCAGGACAAACATGTAGTCCAAGAGCCGAGGCCAAATTTCATGACTTATTTGAAGAAAACTTTTAGACATACAACCATTCAATGTCCACCCTCAGCAATCAATTTGCACTTGTCTGCCAACTCAAAGCGGGGGCGTTTCAAAATGGCGACCTCCGAAAGGGGGTAGCAAATATCAAAATATGGTATTATTTGAAGATGATTTATTTTAAGCACACAAGAAACTGCATGCTTACTAGATGACAAAAAACGTTGTCTGCCAAAATTTGGAGGGGTCGTCGCACCGGCAGACAAAATTCAAAATCCGCGTTTTTTTAGTCCAAAAGTGGACCATTTGAAGACGATTTATTTTAAGCACACAAGAAACTGCATGCTTACTAGATGACTAAAAACGTTGTCTGCCAAAATTTGGAGGGGGCTAAGCACCAGCAGACAAAATTCAAAATCCCTGTTTTTTTAGTCCAAAAGTGGACAATTTGAAGACGATTAATTTGAAACACACAAGAAACTGCATACTCCCTAGATGACAAAAAACCTTGTCTGCCAAAATTTGGAGGGGGCTAAGCACCAGCAGACAAAATTCAAAATCCGCGTTTTTTTTAGTCCAAAAGTGGACCATTTGAAGACGATTTATTTTAAGCACACAAGAAACTGCATGCTTACTAGATGACTAAAAACGTTGTCTGCCAAAATTTGGAGGGGGCTAAGCACCAGCAGACAAAATTCAAAATCCCTGTTTTTTTAGTCCAAAAGTGGACAATTTGAAGACGATTAATTTGAAACACACAAGAAACTGCATACTCCCTAGATGACAAAAAACCTTGTCTGCCAAAATTTGGAGGGGGCTAAGCACCAGCAGACAAAATTCAAAATCCCTGTTTTTTTAGTCCAAAAGTGGACAATTTGAAGACGATTAATTTGAAACACACAAGAAACTGCATACTCCCTAGATGACAAAAAACCTTGTCTGCTGCAAAATTTGGAGGGGGCTAAGCACCAGCAGACAAAATTCAAAATCCGCGTTTTTTTAGTCCAAAAGTGGACCATTTGAAGACGATTTATTTTAAGCACACAAGAAACTGCATGCTTACTAGATGACTAAAAACGTTGTCTGCCAAAATTTGGAGGGGGCTAAGCACCAGCAGACAAAATTCAAAATCCCTGTTTTTTTAGTCCAAAAGTGGACAATTTGAAGACGATTAATTTGAAACACACAAGAAACTGCATACTCCCTAGATGACAAAAAACCTTGTCTGCCAAAATTTGGAGGGGGCTAAGCACCAGCAGACAAAATTCAAAATCCCTGTTTTTTTAGTCCAAAAGTGGTCAATTTGAAGACGATTTATTTGAAGCACACAAGAAACTTCATACTCTCTGGATGACAAAAAACGTAGTCTGCCAAAATTTGGAGGGGGCTAAGCACCGGCAGACAAAATTCAAAATCCTTGTGAAGGCGTCACACCGGCTGACATTGTTCAAAACTCACATCCTTTTCGTTCAACATTGAACTTTTTGAACATGATTTCCTTTTTTATTTGATTAATAAGTAGTTTTTCTCTAGAATAATTTGAGGAAATTATATTATATTGCTTCCTACGCATGGTACAATATAATTATTTTAATATAAAATAATCTTGTTTTAAAATTTTAATGTTAAAAATACCAATTAATATATATGTACAGTAATAATATAGATACCGGCCACATAATAAAAAAAGAATAATATTTTAACTTATAAAGTTATGAAATATGTACTATCCTGGAACAAAATTCGTATAAAACTTGTATAATTTTAGTATATTTTGTTTTCTATTGTACGTTATTTACCGTTTCAAACTTGCCTTGAAGGGATGGTAAATCTTCATAAAGAGCCTGAACAGCAAAAATATCCTCAACAGTAGAGGCTTTGATTTGGGACCAAGCGCTAGTTATATCAGCAAACACCGTTTCTCTCTTTGCCAATAGTTGTGCTTGAATAATAATATTTTTGTCTTCTATAGGCATTGTGAAAAATAGAGAATATATAAATACAGCAATAAAAGGAAATTATAATATATGAGGCAGAGAAGAGGAAAGGAGAAAAAAGTTGCAAAATTGATTACACTAATTATTAAGTAATTGTAACTGACACCAGAGTACTGCAAGATGGTGAAGATAGTTACGAGACGAAGTAACGAGTACGTTACTAGAGTGGGGGGTGGTGACGTCAGATAACAGCTGACGATTGGTTGAAAATGGCCGAGTTGGTCGGTTTTATATATGTAATTATTGGAAGTTATAAAACTTGGACAAAAAATAGGCCAAACCTTGCAATTTATACAAGTTTTGATGTAAAAATTTTTAATATTAATAAAGCACAGAAATGAGTGGGTTATTACTCGCCCCAAAACTGCAAAATCACTCGTTTAAAAGTTGAACAATGATATATACGGCCCGGATCGGACCAAAAATGTATAGTAAAAGAATGTTAATGTCCGAAACGAAAATATGAATACGAGGTTTTCCACCCTTGGGGAGATTTTATTTAGAAGGTAGCATAAACAAATAATACAGAAGAAATTTCTTACCTTATTACTGCCGCCGACGGTCTGTCCGGGGGCCCCTGGAATCTTTACGGCCTGGCAAATGCTTCTCCTAAGCTGCAATATTTGTCTAAGCTCGCCTCCTCTTAGGTCACCACTCATTAGGGGGAGAACTGGGTTGTAAAACCGATGGAAGACCATGAGGTCTTGGGCAATTTGTAGTAGGTGCGTACTTGAGCACAGATGATAGAAGAAAGAGGAAAATTCTAGTAGGGATTAGCGCAGATAAGGGCTAGTTACCTAGAGGTCTATAGAGTGCGTCTATATAAACGATACATCTTTTCTCTTCCCCCCCCCCTCACAAAAGCGCCGATTGGCGCGAACAATAAGATTTCTTATTAAAATAAGAAGAATTATTGTTCCTTTGTGTCTCACTCGCATATTTTATATATATTTTTATATACATTTATTGAAATTTACAACTGTACAGAATATATACATCAAGTAAATTTATCGACAACGATTATAATAACATGTTAAAACTTGAAAAGAACTTCTCATCAGCAGCACTTTATTAAAACTTCTACTCTAGAAGGTCTCTTGGCCATCTTCGTTTCAGACGCCTCGGAGGATGGAGTGGGAAGCAAGTTGAAAAACTAACGGATAGCTCTCACGTATCAATAGGTTTTGTGAATTAAAGGAGAATTATACGTTGCACGATGAGAGGTATAACTTACTGTATGTAATAGCTGGTTTAATCTCGTCTCTTTTTAAACCTTGATTTTTTTTTTTTTTTTTTAATTTATTGATATTTACAACTGTACAAAATAATATACAACAAGTAAATGTGTTGACAATGAAGAAAAATGGCATGTAAATAACTTGTGAAGAACTACTCACTAGTAGCACTTCAATAAAATCTACACTAAAAGGTCTCTAGGCCATCTTCTTTTCAGACGCCTCGGAGGATTATCAGGGATGGAGGAGGAGGAAGCAAGTTGGGAGACTAGTGGATTGGAGTGGTTATGGAGCTTACTATGAAAGGATAGGTATCTGGTGTGGACTAAATCAGCAACATATGGAACATTAAGATCTTTATGGATAAGTTTATTGGTGACAAAGTAAGGAGCATTTAGGATTTTACGAAGGATTTTGGGTTGTAAGGATTGAATACGAGATGAATTGGATGGTTTAGTGAGCCCTATTTCATATATGTATCTATAATTGCACATATTTCATGGTTATATAAAGAAACCCTTAATAAACACTTTTGTGATCAATGCTTATAGTTTTTTGATTTCCGGTTTTATGATTTGTGTTACTAACATATTTTTTTTTTTTTTTTTAAGCCTCTTGAACCAAAGACTCCATATTCTACTATATTTTTAATAATACTAACTAACTGAACTCACTGCTTCTTAGGAAATCATCAGGACAAACATGTAGTCCAAGAGCCGAGGCCAAATTTCATGACTTATTTGAAGAAAACTTTTAGACATACAACCATTCAATGTCCACCCTCAGCAATCAATTTGCACTTGTCTGCCAACTCAAAGCGGGGGCGTTTCAAAATGGCGACCTCCGAAAGGGGGTAGCAAATATCAAAATATGGTATTATTTGAAGATGATTTATTTTAAGCACACAAGAAACTGCATGCTTACTAGATGACAAAAAACGTTGTCTGCCAAAATTTGGAGGGGTCGTCGCACCGGCAGACAAAATTCAAAATCCGCGTTTTTTTAGTCCAAAAGTGGACCATTTGAAGACGATTTATTTTAAGCACACAAGAAACTGCATGCTTACTAGATGACTAAAAACGTTGTCTGCCAAAATTTGGAGGGGGCTAAGCACCAGCAGACAAAATTCAAAATCCCTGTTTTTTTAGTCCAAAAGTGGACAATTTGAAGACGATTAATTTGAAACACACAAGAAACTGCATACTCCCTAGATGACAAAAAACCTTGTCTGCCAAAATTTGGAGGGGCTAAGCACCAGCAGACAAAATTCAAAATCCGCGTTTTTTTTTAGTCCAAAAGTGGACCATTTGAAGACGATTTATTTTAAGCACACAAGAAACTGCATGCTTACTAGATGACTAAAAACGTTGTCTGCCAAAATTTGGAGGGGGCTAAGCACCAGCAGACAAAATTCAAAATCCCTGTTTTTTTAGTCCAAAAGTGGACAATTTGAAGACGATTAATTTGAAACACACAAGAAACTGCATACTCCCTAGATGACAAAAAACCTTGTCTGCCAAAATTTGGAGGGGGCTAAGCACCAGCAGACAAAATTCAAAATCCCTGTTTTTTTAGTCCAAAAGTGGTCAATTTGAAGACGATTTATTTGAAGCACACAAGAAACTTCATACTCTCTGGATGACAAAAAACGTAGTCTGCCAAAATTTGGAGGGGGCTAAGCACCGGCAGACAAAATTCAAAATCCTTGTGAAGGCGTCACACCGGCTGACATTGTTCAAAACTCACATCCTTTTCGTTCAACATTGAACTTTTTGAACATGATTTCCTTTTTTATTTGATTAATAAGTAGTTTTTCTCTAGAATAATTTGAGGAAATTATATTATATTGCTTCCTACGCATGGTACAATATAATTATTTTAATATAAAATAATCTTGTTTTAAAATTTTAATGTTAAAAATACCAATTAATATATATGTACAGTAATAATATAGATACCGGCCACATAATAAAAAAAAGAATAATATTTTAACTTATAAAGTTATGAAATATGTACTATCCTGGAACAAAATTCGTATAAAACTTGTATAATTTTAGTATATTTTGTTTTCTATTGTACGTTATTCAAGCAAATCAACTTTGTAACAAATTTGGTAATAGTCATTTTGTTCTCAAATCAATAGAGCGGTGTGGCCACCAAAGATTGACTAACTTTACGTAAGTCGCACTTCTTCGTGAAAACAAGCAGTTGGTACTTTTCTGTTGTCGCTTATAACTCTAATCCAAAATTTATTTTTTTTTAACTGATAGCTGACTAAATTTCCTTTAAGACATCTTATATAAAATTTATTTATATAATATAATATAATATAATATAAATTATATAATTTAACTATATAATGTATATAAAGTTATGTAAAATACCCATGCCAGCATGCTAAAAACCTGTACTATTGTAAAGTTAAAGTTTTTTGGCACATATTTCGTTATAACACCAAAACTATTCGTCTGATCTAAAATTTATTTATTTTTTCAATTGATAGCAGACTAAATTTCCTATCAGACCTCATATATTAAATTGATATAAAGTCATGTAAAATGCCCAAGTCAGCATTTTCTGGTACATTTTTCGTTAAAACCTTAAAACTATTCGTTCGATCCAAAATTTATTTTTTTTTCAACTGATAGCAGACTAAATTTGCAAACAGACCCCATATATTAAATTGATATAAAGTCATCTAAAATACCAATGCCAGCACACTAAAACCCTGTACTGTTGTGAAATCTATGTTTTTTGGTACATTTTTCATTATAACCCCAAAACTACTCGTCCAATCCAAAATTTATTTTTCTCAACTGATAGCTGACTAAATTTAAAATCAGACACCATATATAAAATTTTGGTCAAGCTCTGTAAAATACCCATGTCAGCACGCTAAAAACAAGTACTGTTGTTTAGTAATTATTTAGATTATTTTTGGATATTAGTCCAAAACAATATCTCTAAACCAAAATTTAATTTTTTCAACTGTACAGCTTACTAAATTTGATATCACATTTTATACATGAATATTTAATTGAAATCCATTCCAGCACGCTAAATGAGTGTGTTTTGGTAAAAACATGACAATTTTACATGTTACAGTGGGCTGGCGTGGGTATTTTGCGGGATTCATTCATCATTATATAATTTGATATGATTGTAAATTTAGTAAGCTTTCAATTAAAGAAAATAAATTTCGGATAAAACAAACAGTTTTGGGGTTATAGCGAAAAAAGTGCCAAAAAACTTGGATTTCACAACAGTACGAGGTTTTAGTGTGCTGGCATTGGTATTTTACATGAATTTATACCAATTTAATGTATGGGTCTGATTGCAAATTTAGTCACCTATCAGTTGAGAAAAATAAATGTTGGATCGGAAGAATAGTTTTGGGGTTATAACGAAAAATGTGCCAAAAACACTTAGACTTCACAACAGTATGGGTTTCTAGCGTGCTGGCATTTGTATTTTACATGACTTTATATCAATTTAATATATGGGTCTGATTGAAAATTTAGTGAGCTATTTGTTTTATCCGAAATTTATTTTCTTCAATTGAAAGCTTACTAAATTTACAATCATATCAAATTATATAATGATGAATGAATCCCGCAAAATACCCACGCCAACCCATTGTAACATGTAAAATTGTTATGTTTTTACCAAAACACACTTATTTAGCGTGCTGGAATGGATTTCAATTAAATATTCATGTACAAAATGTGATATCAAATTTAGTAAGCTGTACAGTTGAAAAAATTAAATTTTGGTTTAGAGAAATTGTTTTGGACTAATATCCAAAAATAATCTAAATAATTTGGATTTAACAACAGTACTTGTTTTTAGCGTGCTGGCATGGGTATTTTACAGAGCTTGACCAAAATTTTATATATGGTGTCTGATTTTAAATTTAGTCAGCTATCAGTTGAGAAAAATAAATTTTGGATTGGACGAGTAGTTTTGGGGTTATAATGAAAAATCTACCAAAAAACATAAACTTCACAACAGTACGGGGTTTTAGTGTGCTGGAATTGGTATTTGACATGACTTTTTCTTGATTTAATATATGGGACTAATTGCAAATTTAGTCACCTATCAGTTGAGAAAAATAAATGTTGGATCGGAAGAATAGTTTTGGGGTTATAACGAAAAATGTGCCAAAAAAACTTAGACTTCACAACAGTATGGGTTTCTAGCGTGCTGGCATTTGTATTTTACATGACTTTATATCAATTTAATATATGGGTCTGATTGAAAATTTAGTGAGCTATTTGTTTTATCCGAAATTTATTTTCTTCAATTGAAAGCTTACTAAATTTACAATCATATCAAATTATATAATGATGAATGAATCCCGCAAAATACCCACGCCAACCCACTGTAACATGTAAAATTGTTATGTTTTTACCAAAACACACTTATTTAGCGTGCTGGAATGGATTTCAATTAAATATTCATGTATAAAATGTGATATCAAATTTAGTAAGCTGTACAGTTGAAAAAATTAAATTTTGGTTTAGAGAAATTGTTTTGGACTAATATCCAAAAATAATCTAAATAATTTGGATTTAACAACAGTATTTGTTTTTAGCGTGCTGGCATGGGTATTTTACAGAGCTTGACCAAAATTTTATATATGGTGTCTGATTTTAAATTTAGTCAGCTATCAGTTGAGAAAAATAAATTTTGGATTGGACGAGTAGTTTTTGGGGTTATAATGAAAAATCTACCAAAAAACATAAACTTCACAACAGTACGGGGTTTTAGTGTGCTGGAATTGGTATTTGACATGACTTTTTCTTGATTTAATATATGGGACTAATTGAAAATTTAATCAGCTATCAGTTGAGAAAAATAAATGTTGGATCGGAAGAATAGTTTTGGGGTTATAACGAAAAATGTGCCAAAAAAACATAGACTTCACAACAGTATGGGTTTCTAGCGTGCTGGCATTGTTATTTTACATGACTTTATATCAATTTAATATATGGGTCTGATTGAAAATTTAGTGAGCTATCACTTGAGAAAGATAAATTTTGGATTGGACGAGTAGTTTTGGGGTTACAATGTAAAATGTACCATAAAATGCCGGCTTGGGCATTTTACATGACTTTATATCAATTTAATATATGGGGTCTGGTAGGAAATTTAGCCAGCTATCAGTTGAAAAATATACATTTTGGATTGGACAAATAGTTTTGGCGTTATAGCGAAAAATGTGGCAAAAAACTTGAATAAATTTCATATATGTAGTATGGGAGGAAATTTAGTCAGTTACTTAACATAAGTCAGCCAATCATTGGTGGCCAAATCGTTTGAAAACTATAGATGAGAGCAAAATTAATGAATAGTGCCAAATTTCTTGCAAATTTGATTTGCTTCAATAATGTTCATAGCTCAACATAAAGTAATAGTAACGATTTCCGAGTTATTCGATCAAACGACTAAGAACATTCGATTTTCCAAGAACATACGTTTACAAAGAACTACACGTTTTCCACGTATTTTGTTCCAGGTTAGTACATATTTCATAACTTTATAAGCTGAAATATTATTCATTTTTTAATTATATCGCCGGTATTTACACTATTACTGTTCATATATATTAATTGGTATTTTTAACATTAAAATTTTAAAACAAGATTATTTTATATAAAAATAATTATATTGTATCATACGTAGAAAGCAATATAATATAA
Organism: Euschistus heros; assembly: GCA_003667255.2. Classification (NCBI taxonomy): domain Eukaryota; kingdom Metazoa; phylum Arthropoda; class Insecta; order Hemiptera; family Pentatomidae; genus Euschistus; species Euschistus heros. The sequence continues at coordinate 852,304 of RCWM02000098.1, read as the reverse complement.
TTTCCTCAAATTATTCTAGAGAAAAACTACTTATAAATCAAATAAAATAGGAAATCATGTTCAAAAAGTTCAATGTTGAACGAAAAGGATGTGAGTTTTGAACAATATCAGCCGGTGTGACGCCTTCACGAGGATTTTGAATTTTGTCTGCTGGTGCTTAGCCCCCTCCAAATTTTGGCAGACAACGTTTTTTGTCATCTAGGGAGTATGCAGTTTATTGTGCCCTTCAAATAAATCGTCTTCAAATTGTCCACTTTTGAACTGAAAAAACACGGATTTTGAATTTTGTCTGCCGGTGCTTAGCCCCCTCCAAATTTTGGCAGACAACGTTTTTTGTCATTTATTGAGCATGCAGTTTATTGTGTGCTTAAAATAAATCGTCTTCAAATGGTCCACTTTTGGACCGAAAAAACGCGAATTTTGAATTTTGTCTGCCGGTGCGACGCTCCCTCCAAATGTTGGCAGACATCGTTTTTTGTCATCTAGTGAGCATGCAGTTTCAAATAAATCGTCTTCAAATGGTCCACTTTTGGACTGAAAAACCGCGGATTTTGAATTTAGTCTGCCGGTGCGAAGCCCCCTCCAAATTTTGGCAGACAACGTTTTTTGGCACCTAGGAGGTCTGCAGTTTGTTATTTGCTTTAAATAAATCATCTTCAAATAATACCATATTTTGATATTTGCTACCCCCTTTCGGTGGTCGCCATCTTGAAACGCCCCCGCTTTGAGTTGGCAGACAAGTGCAAAATGATTGCTGAGGGAGGAAGTTGCATTATCTTCAATATATAATAAACTGCTCACAAATTAAAGAAGACTGTTTATCAAAAAATAGGTGCCATTCTTTTTTAACCATACTTCTGGTTATTTTTCGTTTATTTGAGTATATCATACATTACTTATGCATTAGTAATAGTGTTTATTTAACGGAAAAAAAATACACCAAACAAAATTTGAGGAAAATGTATTTTTCATGATTAAATAAAAGAATTTTACAAAATAAACATTTATATTTTTCCAAGTTTTAATAGATATTGTGTTTTTTTCACTTTAGCCTCCGTCAGTAGGCTGTCTTTGTGAAAATACAGAGGAACGAAACAAACTGAAAGCTTTTAGAAAATAAATTTAAATATGGAAAAGAGGACTGCTCTCCATGGGATACTTATTTATTATTTATACTGGAAGCCAGATTTCATGGAAACCTCACAATTAATCTTGGCGATGATAGTAATAATATAGATATAATATTAAAACTATCCAAAAAATATAACCTTTTCAGTAAAAATTATAAAACAGTCCCAAACTGGAAATAATATAGATTGAAAAAGGCTGGACACTTTATGGCCATGAGAGCTTCTTGAAACTATCAAGTCCTTGAGTAAACTAGGATGTAAGAGAAAGAAAAGGGATTGGTTAGTCGGCTAAATAATATTGTAAATGGACATTCTCTTAGTTTTATGATTAGTATATTTCTCGGTTTGTACTGGAAACAAATTTAAAATAGGAATATTGCAAATACTTGTATGGCCATTTGGAATATCTTGATTGATTATAAACGATTATATAATCAACTTGAGCCATAGACTTCAATAAAATCGAAAGAATCCATAACATGGGAATGATTTACAAAAATATCAACTATGCTGCTCGATATTAATTTTACACCTATCAAACTTTACATATGTGATCAAACTAAAACATGTTATGAAAATATAACTGATTCTAAAAATTTCTTTATCCAAGAAATAGTTAATTTTAATAAAACATCCCTAAAAAAACACACCCTCAAAAAAGCAAAACATGCACTCCTTCCATAAATCAGTAAACAAATCTTGTTTGTTACTTATAAATATTTGTAATTATATATACATATTAGTTAGATATTATTATTGCCTGTAAGCTATTTTTAATTATTCACATATACAATTTTTATAACTTAACTGTTAAAATTTTACAGAAATAAATTTTAAAATTGGGTACTTTCTACATTTCCGTGCTATAAAGTTTCAAATCTCTTCCTAAAATAGGTTCACACCATTGAAACTAAGATCACCACATGGATACCAAGAAAGTACAGCGAGGTGAACTTACTCGTATCTGAATAGAGTTGGCCGGGTGTTGGCCTCTAATTAACTTCATCAGTATTCGAACCGCTATGGGCGGTTCTTGGGAGTGTGAGGCAACTGAGAGCCGCCATAAAGAGGTGATTTGAGAAGCTGGCGCTCTTTGTATGTCGGCATTGTGCTTTTAGTTCATATTCGTCTTAGTAATGTGCTCATCATTTATAACGAAATCAGGTCGAAATAACAAGTAATAGCTATAATTAGATAAGAATAGAATATTGATAATCTCTAAAAGGGCATATCGGATATAAATATACCATGGTGTACATAAAGTTCATTATTTTTTTTTAGAATTAAACACTTTAAGAATACAATTATTTCCTATCTTTGCCCACAGCACATGTTTGTGAACAATCACATCCTGGGACTAATTTTTAGTTACTAGATTTGTCAGTAATCCTAAAACTTCTTGACTCGTTAGTTGACTATATTTGTATATATTTATAAAAAAAAAATGATTGTTGTAAATAATATAAAACCAAAACCAGGCTCTATAAGACCTTAATACGCCCGGTATTAATGTATGCCTCCCAGACGTGGACACTGTCCAAAAAAGATGAAAAAAATCTTCTGATTTTCGAGAGGAAAATACTTAGAAGAATTCTCGGGGCCGTAAAAGATGGAGACACATGGAGAAGACGGAAGAACCGAGAGCTGTATGAGTTATATGGAGAGGCGGACGTTGTGCGGACAATTAGACTGAATCGGCTGAGCTGGGCTGGGCATGTTGTCAGAATGGAGGAAAACCAGGTACCGCTAAGAATCATGGAAGCCAAATTGGGTACCCATAGAAGAGTTGGTAGACCGAAGCTCAGATGGATGGATGCTGTTTCCAGCGATGCAAAGAACATCCTGGGTGTTCGTAACTGGACGGCGGCCGCAGAGGACAGAGAAACATGGAGAGTTCTCCTTGAGGAGGCCATGACCCATCTAGGGTTGTAGAGCCATGAAGATAGATAGATTTGTCAGTAATCCTAAAACTTCTTGACTCGTTAGTTGACTATATTTGTATATATTTATAAAAAAAAATGATTGTTGTAAATAATATAATGTATATATATATATATATATATATATATATATATATATATATATATATATATATATATATATATATATATATATATACAAACGCTGGGAATTTCTAATTGGGGATATCTAATTGGGTTGTTATTATACATAAACTATTCTCCTAATGACCAAGCATCTTTGTGCAAAATCAAAAACAAAGCTCATGCAAATGCAAGCTAAACTTCAGTTTGTTATTGATGTTTAATCGTTATTATAAATAAGATTACAATTATAGAAATATCACACTTATTTTGGCATAACTCCTCTTTATTATTCCTCAATTAAGTTACATGTTTCGGGACCTTTGTCCCATCCTCAGACTGTTGAGGATTAAGAATTGAGAATTAAGATTACAATCTTTAATGAAGGAAATAGTATCATTTTATTAGATACTGGCATCTCCCATCGCGGCTTCCCCTGCTCTCATAAGTATTGATCTAAGATAATTTTTACTGATAGTTCAAGTTTCAATTTTTTATCGGTAAAATTCTTTTTTTGAAGTATGCAAATGAGCATTATTTTGTTAATGACATTCTCACGCCTAGCAGTAATCTTTAGCCTGGTTAAAATTGTACTGATTACTTGTTTGAAGATTAACTAAAAAAAAAAGCATAATTATACATCCAATCTTTAATTTTAATATGTGAGTTCGTAATCCAAATGTACAGAGACTATTAAGAAACTCTTGCAGATAGTGGACTGTATTATCAGTGCTTGCAGTTAAAGGCCCATCGATCATATTTATACACACAATCAAAAGCAAAGGATTGTGGATAAACTAGATTCAAGCGATGCAACTTGCATCTTTTGTAATGGATTGTTCTCTTAAGTCACTCGGAGAGAGCTGTGGGTGAAAAAGCATTTGTTACGTGCCACATGTGGGGACGTTTAGATTGTGCCGGAGCTGAAAGGGCCAACTATATTTGCGATTTCTGTAAATAATTTGTACCTCCTATAATAAATAAATTTTCTAACATTTTACATTGTTTTATCGTGTTTTTAAACTATTTTTGGATACTTTTTCGAAGATTTTCCTACATTTACAACCCATTTTTCTGATGCTTTTTCAATTCCGATATTTGCATAATATACTCTATGTGTATGTTAGACTTTCTATGTTCCTTATGGACAGATTAAAGCGCACCATGAATTGCTTTTTAAGGTTTTTTTTCTTGGAGCCTCTAGGCGTTCTCATGTATCCCATTCGTACCCTGAGTTAAGATGGCTTTCCCCTCCTTCCATAGAGTCTGCCTAGATACACGTTTCACGTTATCAACAACCTTCACCCTCCCTACATTTAAAATATCCTATAAATCAAGTCCTCAATCCAGACACTATATTCAAGATCCAGTCATTCCGATCTTTTTACTCCATCCTACAGAACTTCTGCTTTCCAACGATCTTTTCTTGCCCGCTCCTTTGCTCTGTGAAATTCTCTCCCTCTTAACATTCGCAATACCTCTTCCCACGCAACTTTTCAAACACTGTTTTTCCACTACCTCCACTCTCTCCAATCTCAAGATCTATAACCTCACAGATGCTTCATAGTAAATGTCATTCTAATCAGACATAAAACATTAACATATTGCTTCCCCTTTTTTTTTTTTTTTTTTTTTTTTTTACCTTATTTGAATTTTTTTTTATTGGTACGTTTATTTATCTTACCTTTAGAAATTCTCTAGGCCAGCTATTATATCACTTTCTGTTAAGTAATGTTATTCCTAAGGGACATTGTCTATCCTATATATATATATATGCATATTCATTATTTTAAAATGTAACATTATGGAGTCACCGAAAACAAATTGAAAAAGATGTTCACCCTATTTTGCCTGACAAAGGAAATAAATTGAATTCTGTACCACTATTTCCCTTAGTGATCTCTACCTACTCTCTTATAATTTATTCTTGCTTTGTTGAAACATAACATCATTTTATCGTTGCTGAACAACGGAAAGAAATTTAAATACCATTTCCCTACAGATTTACAACCCCGGACTCCTTTTAGTCATCCCGATTTTATGACGTATTTTTTCACATGAATTGAGATTTCATGTATATGCTTGCCGGTAAACTGGTTATTTGTTGATCCATGAAAACTTAACGGGAACCATATAAAACTAGATTTTCGCCACTTAGTTATAGAGCATGAAATATAGTGGTTTGAAGCCTATACCAGTAAATCCATTGCTCCGGTTCTGCGAAATGTATGAGTTAGCCTCAAGTTCATTTTATAAATATGTACGAAATATGCATACTATGTGTGCATATGCTGTATGTATTGTGTACACACTGCAAATCATCGTAGGAATCCAAGAAGTCAGTATGCTAATGGTATTTCGTGTTTTATTTTAATGAGTATGTATGTATATATATAATTTTAATATTACTTAAAAAAAATGATTGTTGTAAATAATATAATGAATGCCAACTAAACTGCTGAATAGAAAATAGATATTTAGACATATTTGTGGTATTTACTCTGTCTTTAATTTTTATATAATTTATATTATTAACTACATTAATATTTATTATAAAATATTATGTTATTTTATGATAGAAAACTTAATTAAGAGATTATTAAAAATTGCAAAATAAAAGGTTTTTGTTCTATAACTATTTTTTACTAGCATAATAATTTTTGAATAAACTTAATAGGTTTTATGATGTCCTCTGATAGCCAGAACCTGTGTCCACCTATTTGGTCAAGTATGTTATCATTAATATTTTGACGAATTAAAATCCATAGATGTTGAATGCTAAAGGTCCACTGGCTATGGGTGGTGATTCAAGAGCCTTCTCTGCAATGCAACTCAGCATGTGCTCAATGGGATTGAGGTTCTAAGGGAAAGGGGGAAGGGAAGTTAGAAAATTTTATAAGTCTACTGATTCTATAAGACTTATTGTATACAAAAGTTTGTTGTTTGTTTGATTACTTTTATTCCATTTCTGATTTAAATATATGTATATCTCCGCTTACGAATCAGACAACTTTTATGTTCAATCGCACTCTCATTCACCTCCAAATTCTTATTATTTATTCATCCACATTTATATAAATATATATATATATATATATATATATATATATATATATATATATATATATATATATATATATATAATATAATATATAATATATATATATTTATATATATATTTATATACTTTAATTACTTAATTACGGAATCCAGTAAGAAGCAAGTTGGGAGACAATTGGATTCGAATTGATACGTAGCTTGTCATGGAAGGATAGGTATTAGGGATGTTCGTTACTGTTGTAACGGTACGAGGAACGTTCCTATGGTTGGAACGATTGGTACCGTTACTAGGCCCCGGATTTTTCCGTTCCAATGGTATTTTATCGTTAAATGGGTCTCGGTATTTTTTCGTTGCTTCGGTCTCGGTATTTTATCGTTACATCGGTCTCGTTCTTTTTTTGTTACATCGGTCTCATTCTTTTTTTCGTTACATCGGTCTCGGTATTTTTTCTTGACTTTGGTCTGGGTATTTTATCGTTAATTCGGTCTTATTCTTTCTTTGTTCCTCGATCCATCCGGTCTTCGTTCTGTTCATTATAGCACTTTTCCATTCGCTCCTCGGTCCTTGTCTATTTTCCAACGTTAATCCCTTATGACAGCAGTTCTCAACCTCGGGGCCACGAAACAATAATGAAATGATTTTTAAAAAAATCATTTATTATAAACTTACTTATAAACAATAAAATTGCAAACGAAGACATAACATTAGTGCAGTTTGATAACATAATATAATAAAACAAATTCTTTGATTTACAACATATTTAATTTAAAAATTTTTTTTTTTATTTCTACACCAACCATATTTCTCAATATTAAAGAAAAAAAATATTTTTAGGGATTAATGTGATCACTATCAGTATTATCAGAGTATCAGAAAGTATTAAAAGTTTTATTGTCAAAACATTTTTTTTTTTTTTACAAAATTGTAAGAATTGATTAATTAAATGCAATATAACAAATGACCTTGCACTTTGTTGTAAAATTAATATAAAAAACCTAAATTAATATATTTCCATGAAATATTGAAGTCGATGTAAATAATGCTTACGGTTGTAAAAAAAATTTCCGCGCTTGTCAATAAAATTAAAAAACTTAAATTAATACGTTTAATAGTCGACAAAATATATCGTTTTATAATATCCATAAACCTACCTAACAAGACGATGTTGGGGTAGATTCTTATTTTTCAATATAATTCTAAAGGTTTCCAAAACAATGTCATTAAAATCGTATTATAAAAGGTGAATAATCATGAAATTTCCAGTATACTAGGCGCAGGTGATGAAAGACATTTATAGCCTGTTTTTCATGAACTTAATTAACTGTACTCAGTTCTCTATTTTGTTTAGTGTTGTTGCTCTGGCTCAGTACTGGTAAAGTAGTGTCATAGAAAATTTGAAAGGTGGTCTAGGGTTTTTTTTGCTTGTCAGATAACGAAATGTCGGAAAATTTTCTTGGAACGAATAGGTAACGTAACGAATAAAATACCCGTTCCCGTCATGTAACGAAACGGTAGGAACGGTTCCCTTAAATTTGTGGAACGACGCATCACTACTAATATGTATCTTGTTTGTGCCAAAACTTTATGTTTACCTAATAAGGAGCTTTGAGAATTTTACGAAGGATTTTGAATTGTAAAGAGTTTTTGTACTACCTAGATACAAAAACTAATAATAATAATAAATAGGGTTACTAGAAACATAAAGAATAAGAACAAGAATTTATTATTGAGGATCAACTTTGGAAGCACACCCAATCTCTGTAAAGTGGTTACTCGTCATATGAAAAAAACAAAAAAAAACAGTAGTTTTCACTCCTTCACTCCTCGTACAACCGTAGGTCAAGAAACAGCACCATCCTACCTAAGTACCTACCTAAGTAAAGCCAAGATCATTTTTGGGCTACAGTAGAACTATTATTTATTTATTTGTATTTAGATATTCAAATATTCATTTATCTACGAGTAGATTTAAAAAAAAAAATACAATTTATAAAAATATTCAGTTTTCTGATTAACTAACGGTATGATTAACCCCATATAAAAAGTCCAATTTTCTTACAAATAAAAAAATGTATAGTTTTAATATATATTTTTTTAGTATTAAACAAAAAGAAGGACGATACAGGAACGAAATTACTAAAAGATTTATTGGTGAAATTCTAAACCCCCGAAAATTACTTTGAGGCCAATATCCTAATACGTCTCATGCTCCTGTACCCTTTAATAATTTATAGCTTTCAACAGTAGGCCTGCTTCGCTAGCTAGGCCTCATCCTGACAAGTTACATGAAACCTTTATACATGACTTACACGAGAGGAAACATGAGAAGGATTTTTAGTAGTTTTTAATCAGGCTATTCGCAATAGTTATTTCCTCTTCACGCCATTACAAAGTTGCATTCTAATGTTCGGGCCGTTTGTCGAAATGACGCATAATGCTACACTATCAGTAGAGGAAAAGGTGTAATTATGGGGACTTACTTTTGTTTTTAATGATTTATGTATACAGTAAGAATATATAGACGGGTAAGAAATATAAGAAGAAAATGATCTGTAATACATTCAGGAGAAAGGAAGAAAAAAGTACCTGAGTTTCGACCTGACTTGCAGAACTTCTTCAAGGCTGTCGTACCAAGCAGGAGAGGAGACGATCTATGACTTTCGATGAGCCTAGAGTAGAGAAAACCTGCAAGGCAGATAGTCCGCTTTTTATAAAAACATTTTTACCCTGGCTGCATCCCAAATTATCTTTTTCTTATATTTTATACAGAAGTTAAATGTGTTCAGGGTATTGACATAGTTTCCGAAAATAATTCCTATAATTATTATTTTAAACATTTATACTTGGACTCATGTTACTGCAGACCCCCCCCCCCCCCCCACACAGACCAATCCTGCCGGGAAGGCAGAATTGAATAAAATCAATTTTTTTTTGGAACCGATTCAGGAAAATTAAGTAAGTGGGGGGCTCATAGTCAAGCTCCTTCAATTTATTCACTGTCAGTCTAGTAACGTTCCTGTCGGATATAACAGTAGGAGTCGATTGCTAGTTATTGGTCGATTTCAATATAGTGCGATTAACAGAGGTTGTATCACATTCTAGTAAACTATAATAGCAGATGAATCTTCCAGACTACATGCAAATATGATCATTTTTTTAGAGTAAATTCGGCTTTGGCACATGATCTGAGACCGACTTTAATATTGTATTCATTTTTCATCCCAAGTTATGTTTCTTTCAAGAAAAGACTCGCTTTTGTCCTGGAAGCAATAAATCGCATATAGCATACAGCATCAACTGCTAGCCTTTATAAGGTTGTGCTGTACAATTTATCGTGCTACTATTTTTATCTTTCTTATGTTTTTCAATTGTCATGAAACTGTAGATGCGCTTGTAATATTATTAGCTACAATTTTTCTATTAGTTAGATGCGCTTTCTCTTCCTCAACAATTCAACAGATGGTTAAGGTCATTCATTGGTAATTCACTTCTATTCAAAGTGCTGTGGTTCTTTCCGACAACTTCTAAAATCAACACCAAATAGTTTGTTCGATAAAATTTGCTTGCATAGTTCTAACATGCTCTCCCACTCTAAACTCAAAAAATGTATTAACATCATTATATTTTAAATACTAATACTATAATGTGAGTGATGAATTGATGAGTAATAAAATTCCAATAACAAATTGGGTATATAAAACTATATATAAACTATAGGGTATATAATTATTTTTAAACCGGCCAACGCAGGTAAAGGTAAGCGAAAGAGGCAAGCAGATATCATGTTATACTTCTGATAACAGAATCCACCTTTCTTCTCCTCCAACAATCCTTCATGCTCCCAGACTGCTGCAGGTTTCTCTCCTCCGTCCACTACCCCCCCCCCCCAAGCCAATGTACCGTTTTCTCTTCCACAAGAACCTTGATGTTTTTAAGTCGGTTCCTGAACCACTCTCTGTCCAGGCAGTCCCCTCACTTTTTCCTTCATCTGCCTAGCAAAACCACTCTCGCTTTTCAGGTTGTATATCTTCTAAAACATTTCCTTATTCCACCTTTTGTAATAACAACTGTTTATTATACATATTAAACATTTCATTTGTTAACAACAGAGCTTAAAATCCGCAATAAATTTTTAACATAATAAAAAAAGACTTTTGTGTGACACAACCCAGTACTACGCCATTTGAGATACTTCCTTCCTGGTTCAACCCGAGGTTGTCTTTTCTATTGATTGGAGTTGTTGATTTGTCGCATTTGATGGAACTACGAGGATAAAGCAGTCCAGTTTCCGAGAACAGTTTTCGTTTTTTTCAACCATTCGATCAGGCGACATTGTCAATTCCAGATTGCAACGAATTGTAGAATCAACCATTGTTTTTTTTTTTTTTTTCTTCCGATCTTTACTCAGATCCTCAAATGCTGTAGCTTTCGTTTGGCCCTCATTATCAATATTTAAGGCTGAATAACATTTAATAAATTAGTGTCTATAAATTATTTGCCACTTCAATTAATATGTTTTATTCGAAGATTATTTTCAAATGAAAACGCTCATCATCATTTCTTATCACATAAAGTAATACAAAATATCAGCATGTGATGTTCCTGATTTAGATGAGGCAAAGAGGAATGGTTTCTTGAAGCTGCTAGTTCAAGTGTGAACTGTTGAATGTGTAATAGAAATAAAGAGGGGTGGGAGAGACAGCTAAGTAAATAGATAATACCTTTTGTTTTCTTTTTCCTTTCTCTATGACTAACCTAATGAAAACTAATTTTATATGGGACAATTGGAAATATCTATCTGGTCGTTTATTGCCTTGAATTGTTTTTATTTATTTATATATATATATATATATGTGTGTGTGTGTGTGTGTGTGTGTGTGTGTGTGTGTGTGTGTGTGTGTGTGTGTGTGTGTGTGTGTGTGTGTGTGTGTGTGTGTGTGTGTGGCAAATAATTAATTATAAATGTTTAAATATAAATTTTTTTTTTCATAAAATGTTATGATTATACGTTTTTGTTCTTATAGTAAAGACCTTTGTTCTTACCTATAGTTATTATATATGTACCAATTTGTTTTATTTTTGATTCTATGTGCATATATGTATATGAATATATGTGTGTTAGGTTATAGAAATATTAATTGTGGGAAGAGAGAAAGGAAATAAAATAAATAAATAAATAAAAAAACGAAACGTAAATACTAGGAGGTAAATAAAATAAAAGAAATAGAATGAAATGAAATAAATGGGAAAAGAAGGAGAAAAAAAAAATAAAAAAGTAAGGAAAAAAGAAAAATATTAATATTATAGTCTGGAATTATAACCAAATTATAAATATTATGAACTATAGTGTTATCATTAGTTAGATATGTAAGCTGTGTGTGTAGCAATCCAATAATGTTGTATACGCAGTAAAGCCCAATAACGTATGTTTTTTATATCAATAAAGCACATATCTCTCTAGTAAAGTTTTTCCAGAAAAAAAACAAATGACATTTGGGCTATTTTTTAAACCAAAACAATTGGTAGTTGAAATTCCTATTGTTTAAACGTTTATTTAACTGACAAGTTTAAAACAAAACAAAAAAGATAGATGTATATAAATGAATATTAAAGCGAATTTTACCTAAAAAGACACGTGAACTGTTCTTTTTTTTTTTTTCTTTTTTTTATATATAAATGAAAAACAAATATGGGTTATGACACGCCAATATGAAATCAATTAAGCTTCCAGGTGAAAAAGAAATTCAATACTTACGCGGCTCTTACTACATTGGAAAAAAAAAGTCGCAAAAAAACGATCTGAGGAAAACAATATTTAATAGCTTTCACCGAAATTTTCACTAGAATTTGATACGATAAATGTAAAAAAAAAAAAATTATTAAATACAAAATAAAATTGAATAAAACTGTTCCCATCTATACAATCTCTACACCTAAAATCCCGATTCATCCTTGCACTATCCTCACCATGTATGCTGATGACACGTGTGCTATCAGTAAAAAATTACCCTCTCTTTGAATTTCATTCACTCGAATCTCATATCACAAACCTTCACAAATAGTGTCAAGATACATAAAAAAAAATCTTATCAAATAACTTCGTCACAAACCTACAACTTCCTGTTTTGAAGTATCCTTTAATAATATTTCACTGATTCCCCGTTGAACAGATCAGCAGCCTAGGACTCCACCTCGACAAATGACTTACTTGGAATCCCCATACGAGACTTTCGAGATATGTGGTCGTTGCTTCCGACCACATAACATTTACTAGACAAGCGTTCAAAGCATCCAATAACTTACAAAATACTTACTTACATTTTACATTAGAACCATTTGGACGTACTGAAATAAGCTTCCAATCCTACCAATCCAGAGCCCTTCGTAATATCCCCAATGCTCCTTATTATGTTACAAATAAACTTATCCATAAAGATCTTATTCCCTATGTTGTTGATTTGGCCCAAATCGGATACCTTTCCTTTCTTTGTAAACTGCAATTTCTGATAATTCTCCTTGCTGTCTGAAAAGGATATGGCCGAGAGATCTTCTAATGTAGAACTTTTATTGAAGCGGTTCTTAACATGTTATTGTAATAATTGAGTTATTTTATATATCTTTACAGTTGTAAATATCAATAAATAGTTTTTTAAAAAATAATGATATAATGAAATTGTGTGTGCTTAATTTAATATGGTGGAATAGATAATTTTGCGTGTTTAGAATAAAATATACCGGTGGTGAAATTGCTTTTATAGTTATACTATATAATAATAATAAATAAAATATAGTAAAATAAATTGTAGTAGAAAGGTATTATTCATCATTAAATGCTATAAATGAAATAGCTGTTCAACAATCAATTACAATAGAACACTCTCTGAAGACATCTGTCGGAATACTTATGTTGTCAACGGCTTTTTGATTTATCAGTGACAAGTTATCAGATCCAACAATACGAGTCAGTCACGCAACTTGATAAGGCTTTTGTTGTTTTTGTCCCTTAAAATCGTTCCTGAGTCACTATCTTTCCAAGATTTTCCTAAATAGACCTGCCCGTGTCCTTGGTGTTAATTTTGGTATTCGATTAAATACAAATATTTCGTATCCTCTTTAATTGAATAACTACATACTTTGAAAACTAAATACGTTTAATTACTGCTTGTATTCCAATTGCTCAGAATATAATTTTCGATCAACAACGAAACATGAAAAAAATATTATAATCCAGTGTAATTAAATATATTCAAATAGTCTAACTATTGATTACTACCCAAAATATGTAGCCAAAGCAAACTTCGAAAGAGTAATTGGCAGTTTCTCATCTTGCTCTAACAAATAAAATATTAAAACTTTAATATAAAAAAAAATGAACTTTGAAAACTATCTAATGATATTAATAATTTAAAAAAATGAAACTATCACTTTATAACTTATATAGCCCTATATATATATATATATATATATATATATATATATATATATATATATATATATAGGGCTATATAGTCCAGTGTTTTTTAAACTATTAAAGTAAAAATAATCAAGTAATGGCAGTATTTTTACACATTTTTGTTTTAATGAATTTTCTTAATTATGCCACAAACTATTTTTTTGTTCATTTTTTAAAAGTTAAAATGACGCATGGATGCAATCTATACACTTGAGTAAAAATAACTATGTTCAAAATATATATATATTTTTTCCTTTTACGAGCATTATATTATAGGTATTATAATGACAGCTTTAAGTTAAGATAAATATTCTCCAATTGTATGGGGTTTAATATATGTTTTATAAATACTGTTACAATTTTAGTTTTGGTTTTATTCTTAAATCATTCCTAATTGAGATTTCCTAGAATAATAGTTGCACGACATAGCTATTTTTTTTAATTTATGACGTACACACATATACATAGAACACATTTGTGCATTTATATTGGAACACATACATAATATGATGCCATGGCCTCGAAATATATTGCAAAATTCTATATTGGGTCCTGGTGATAGCCACTCATGCCTTGAGTTACTTTACTATTGTGCTTTTACTTAGCTTCCACTATGTTTTCACTCCAATAACGCAGCAACGATATGATCTCTTTGGACCTAGTTTGTTCCTCCATGAGTGGTTTTTCTCTATAAGAAGGAGTTTATTTTAAACTCTCTATTTCTAATTTCTCTATTGCATTGGTTCTTTATTTATTTTTTTCTAAAAACATAAATTATGTGAATGGATCTATAATGCCATCCGTGTTCTTTATTGTCCTCATTAAAGCAAATTGTAGCTCTTAGTCAATCAAATTTTAAAGATATATATATATATATATATATATATATATATATATATATATATATATATATATATATATATATATATATATATCCGTTGCATTATTTATTAGTTTTTCTCTCACGAACTAAAACAGATATTTTTATTTTTAAATTTTATAAACCTGTGAAAAACACAAGCCATCAAACCCGCAGTAAAACATCTGCAGCCAGAACATTTAAACCAATGCCACCTACTAATTCAACCATCAATGAGCCTACCCTATCAACCAATAATATTAATCAAAATAATAATAACTCTAATTCAAAAAATACCACTGATCCAGAACCACCACCAATCTATGTGACTAAAATAGAGAATTTTATGTTCTTCTGCCAAGAAATTTCTCAATTAATTGGAGAAACTTATTTCCATTGTTTTTCTAGGGTGAAAGACATAAAAATTAAAACTTCGAACAAAGAAAGTTATAAAAAACTCACGAACCACTTAGCCAGCCAAAATTATGACTTCCACTGTTACCAACTGAGAGAAGAAAAATCAAATAGAGTGGTACTACGGGGTCTACATTCCTCTACCCCAACCAGCGCCATCAAACATGACCTGGAAGCTATTGGTCACAACGTGAGACAAGTTTCGCCTGTACTTCACCCTAAAGAAAAATATCCCTTTACCACTATTCTTTGTAGACCTAGAGCCAGCTCGTAACAACAAAAAATCTTTGAGGTAACAAGACTGGTCTATTCCTGCATTAGGTTTGAAGAACCAAGAAGAAGGCCAACAATAGTTCAATGTACTCGGTGCCAAATTCTTGGACATACCAAGACTTATTGTCACCACCAGGAAATGTGTGTAAAATGTGCTGGCCCGCATGCAACGGAAACCTGCCAGAAATCGAAAGAGACTCCTGCGATATGTGCACTATGTAGTCAAAACCACCCTGCAAGTTATAGAGGCTGCACGGTGTACAAAAATCTTCAAAGTCAAAGAAATTTGAATTCAGCCCCTAAACAAAATCAGAGAAACCAATCACCTGACATCACTAACCAGCAATTATTTCCGGGAATTAAAGGAGCTCAATCCCACAGAATTGGACATCAGCAGTCTACATCACAAGAACACCTACCACGACAGCCAGCCTTCTACTCTGAAAAGAACAGACATCAAACGCAACCTCAGGCGCCTCAAATTTCCCAATCCAAGACCCAGACCTCACATTTTCAACCTGAACCCCCACAACAGCAAATTCCTCCTCATATTTTACCTTTAAAAGTAAAATTACCACCCCCAAAGCAACCAACACTGCCTGTCCAACATCATGTAGCGATCAATCCTACAACTCAAGCTCCAATACAACTTGAATCTGCACCTTGTATCTCTCGAATGCCGCAGCCCCAACCAACAATCCAATTGTAATAAATAATCCACCCCAAGCCTATGATTTAGTTCCCCTTCCCTACCAAAATCCTACCGATATTGCTCATTACGCTACTCACCAGAGCACTAACAGAAATTCCATTTAATGTAGCAAGATGAGCGCTAAGCCTCTAGTTATCATTTTATGGAATGCCAACGGACTACAAAATCACCGAGACGAACTCGACATATTACTCCATGACAATAAAATAGACATTGCCCTGCAGACCGAAACTCACTTTACTCAACGTTCATATTTTTACATACGAGACTACACTACTTACAGATCAGACCACCCAGACAACACCTCTCACGGCGGATCTTGTATCCTTATCCACAAATCAATATCCCATTCTCTTATTTCTTCTACTTCAACTGACACCATTCAATCCACCTCAGTATCCATTTCTACTCGCCCTTTTCACATAACATTTTCAGCTGTATGCTGCCCTTCTGGCAATTCCCTTTCATGCAAACATCTTGACTCCTTATTCGATCCCTCGGACCGCGTTTTATTGCTGGAGGAGACTACAACGCCAAACACCAGCGATGGGGTTGTCGAACATCCAACTCCCGTGGCAGCATCTTATCCCGCACAACATCCAACTGTTATTCTGTCCTCTCACCCTTAAATCCTACTTATTGGCCTACATCCCTCAAAAAACGTCCTGATATCCTCGATATCTTCATTTCTTCCCAAATTTCCACTTCTCAAACCATCATCAAATCCCTGGACGACCTTTCCTCAGATCACAGCCCTGTTCTGCTTCTCTTGCATTCAAATCCCGTTCTTAAACCCTCCCTTCCTAGACTGATTAGAGGACGTGTAGACTGGGACGGATTTCGATTCGATCTAGAAAATAAATTGGACCTGAAAGTTCCCCTTAAAACAAAAGAAGATATTAACACAGCAATTGACAAACTTACATCATCAATACAAAATAGTATAACTGAAAACACCTTACCTCCAAAATATCCTCATAGTCAACAGTATACCTTACCACAGCATATTCGCTCCTTAATGACAGAAAAACGCAGAGCGAGGGCGAAGTGGCATCGTACAAGATACCCATCAGACAAACATAATTACAACAATTTAACGAACAAACTAAAGACAGAAATCAGAAAGTTTAAAATCCAAAACCTACATAACCATACTCAAAATCTCGATACTTTAGACAAGTCATTATGGATAACGACGAAAAAACTCCTTGGTTACAAAAATTTTAATCACCCATTCCTAATAGACTCTCAAACCTGGACAAGATCGGACGAGGAAAAATCCCAAATTTTCGGTCTTCACCTCTTTAAAACGTTTAACCCTCATCCTGACGTCATCAATCCTGCCCACGTTGAATGTATTGAAGCAGAACTAAACATTCCGCTTCAAATGACTCCTCCTCCTAAAGCTTTCCATCCTTCAGAAGTATCGAACATTATCCTCAGATTACCTTCCAACAAAGCTCCTGGACATGACCTTATTACAGCCCATATCCTAAAACTCCTTCCTCAGAAAGCAATCCTATTCCTCACATATTATATATATATATATATATATATATATATATATATATATATATATATATATATATATATATATAATTCTGTACTCCGCACAACATATTTCACTGATCCTTTGAAATTATCTATTATAAAGATGATTCCTAAGCCCAAAAATCCACCTGAACTCCCATCCTCATATCGTCCAATATCACTCTTGCCCATAATGGGCAAAATCCTGGAAAAACTCATTCTGAAACGCTTGTATCCCATCCTAGATTCCAATCATATTATCCCAGACCACCAGTTTGGTTTCCGAACGTCACACTCCACTATCCAGCAATGCCATCGTGTGGTGGACGTTGTCTCCTCTGCATTGGAGCGCGGAATGTACTGCACTGGAGCCTTTCTCGACGTAGAACAAGCTTTTGACCGAGTCTGGCACCAGGGACTGCTTTACAAACTCCGTAAATTTCTTCATCCTACATACTTCCTTATTATCCGCTCCTATCTCAGTGACAGACAGTTCAAAGTTAACCATAACTTTTCCTATTCTTCCCTCTTTGCCCAAACTGCCGGTGTTCCTCAAGGTAGTATCGTTGCACCGTCCTCACCACGTATGCTGATGACACATGTGTGTTATCAGTAAATAATGATCCCTTCAATGCTTCACAAACACTCCAATTTCATTTCACCAACCTTCAAGAATGGTGTCAAAATTGGAGAATTAAAATAAATTCAAGCAAATCCTATCAAATAACCTTTACCCTTCGCCGTAAACCTGCGACTTCCTGTCCAACCGTATCCTTTCATAATATCCCACTGATCCCTGTTGAACAGATCCGCTATCTAGGACTCCAACTAGACAAACGTCTGACTTGGAATCCACATACAAGACTAAAACGACAGGAAACCGCTCGTCGTTTTCGACTTCTACAACATTTATTAGACAAAAGTTCAAACCTTCCGATTTACTACAAAAGGCTCATTTACATGATAGTTATCAGACCTATTTGGACATATGGAGTTGAGCTTTGGGGCTCAACTAAACCTTCTAATTCTTCCCGTATCCAATCCTTACAATCCAAAATCCTTCGAAAAATCCTTAATGCTCCCTACTTTGTTAAAAACAAACTTATCCATAAAGATTTTAATGTCCCATTTGTTGCTGATTTAGCTCAGACCAGATACTTATTCTTCCATAGTAAGCTTCATAACCACTCAAATCCACTAGTCTCTCAACTTGCTTCCCAATCCATTCTTGATAATCCTCCGAGGCGTCTGAAAAGAAGATGGCCTAGAGACCTTCTAGTGTAGATTTATATTGAAGTACTACTGATGAGTAGTCCTTTTCAAGTTTAGGCATGTTGTAGTAATCATAATCAACCTATTTACCAGATGTATATATTGTACAGTTGTAAATTTCAATAAAATGAGAAGAAGAAAAAAAAAATTTATAAAACTGCTTTTGTACAATATGTGTAACAATATACCCCATTGAAGCGCAGTAACTATCAGGGATTGTATCGACTTTATTCCTACTATAAGTAAAATTCAAATATATGATCCAACTAGACAAGACATAAAATTGAAGAAATGAAAAATATATTATCATACTATTGCTAAAATTTATATAAACACTCAACTTGAGGAACCTGAAAGCTGCCGACTACTTATTTGGGACTAGCCCGGTTCAAGGAGATCCCAGCTCTTCTCTTTCAGTCGCATCACGAGTCAAAATAGAATATTGTAGACGCGCTTTTGGAACGCGAGAATATATACTACTCATTCCATGCTAAATCTTTATTAAAAGAAAAAAAAAATTCAGCTATTTTAAAAATTTGCTGAAATGTTAAATAAAGCGTTGCCTTTATGTTTATACAACTGTGTTTTAGGTCAACTTTCAGAAAATGGTTGTAGCATATCGGCTCACCGCCTTGCCTTCTCAAACTGCGTCTTCTCTAAAAACGGATAGTAAAGCAGTTACGGATAGTAAAGCGCAGCAATGCATTGTAATAGAGAAAAGGTACAACAGACGAATTGGTTTTCGCCTTTCTTTGGCAGGGTTATGCATATTAAGTTAATGCTAGTTCTAATTAAACAAAGTTCTTTAAAATCTATCAGTGCCAGTCAGTGTTATCCCATCGCATTTACAGATAGGTTTTACGTACTTATTATCCACTTAAAATAGAAGAGCACAGTTGATGAGCTAAGCCGGATTACAATCATCACGGAGCAATAATCATCGGGAAACAATGAATCAGGATAATACCCAGTCCAGTTACACCGACAGTAACCCCCCCTCTCCCATCCCCTACCCCGGATCCTGATGGAATAAAGCTGGACAGGAGTTGGTTAGGATTATGGAGGCTGTGGTTGGGTGGGGCATAATATGGTCCGAACGTGGGCAACAATCAAATGTTGGAGCTGCAGTCGAACCTACGTTTCTCCCCCCCCCCCCCCCCCCCGCTTACATCTCCCTCTCTCCCCCCCCCCCACATGTACCTCTCTCCCCACCCCACAGCTGCCGATCCCTCCAGCCCCTGTCAGTAATGATATATTTTTCCAATCCCGATTAATTAATCACTTTATTTGGACGTTTGTTGATCCTTTGCTGACTTCGATATTTTGGGTTTGGGAATTTTTTTTTTCTCTATTTTCAGTTTTTTTTTTCTTTTGTAATTAATTCTGACAGCCATGGGGATGAATTCGTTCATCGTTATGAAAACAACTGTGAATCACCTTCATATTTTTATGCAAAAAGTAAAACTTCTATGTTATTTCTCAACGTATCAGTTGTGGGCTGGCAAATTATGGAATAAAGTATTTCGAGAAATTGAAATACTAATGATACACTGACATGCGATTCCACCCGATTGATGTTTTTAATTTTATTTGCTGAAAGTTCCTTTCTTTCATAGGTGCTACGTCCCTATAAGCTTTCACCAGATTATAACGTTTTAGGATTATTAAAAATAATAATAAAAAAAGTGCAGCTGTAATTAATAATATTATCAAGCGATATCAACTTTACGAAATTTTGAATCTATAAGGTTTATTTCCGGCTCTTTCGTTCAATAAGTGTTGCATTTAGGGTTGTTCTTATTTTTTATCTTTTTGTTAAAATATTTCGAATATTTAAGTATTTGAATATTTTCAATATTTAAATTACATGCTTTCCTATTTTAAATTAGTTTCCAGTAAGAATAGAAAACATGACTTATCATTTGGGGAATTTCGTAGGAATTGTATATTTACTTAATCACTTAGAAGCCTACCCGCCTATCTCTCTGCCTTTCTATTAATTCTAAGTTCATTCCCTAAACCAATTGCTTTAAATAACCATTCCACTTCTCGTTCGTATGTGGATATCGACATGTTTAATATCTTCTCTTACATGTGTGTGTGTAAAATTGTGAATGTTTTGAATTCTCGTAGTTTTTTACACCTAATGATGGATCTTTAACATCCGAAATTAGTCATAAAAAAAATAACAACTGAAGTGGTGAATAATTCATCAGTTCCTAAATCAGTCATCAAGAAATTATGGGCAATATATTGCCAAAAAAAAGTGCGATTACAATAATTTAAATTTGTATGTAATGTTTTTAGGATATGCAATTGACAAACCACTAATATGGTCATTAGCTCTGAAGTTTTAACGCCCGGAGAGTATACCGATACGCAAATGGGATGATTTCGTCAGATTTTATCTATCGCATCCAACACCACTTGTCATTATTATCTTTAAATATCATCACTCGAAAACTTCAACTAAATCGTTCTTAACTAAAATGCCTGTTCAAGATAGTTTTCCTTGCATTGAATGATTTATTTATTAAAAGGCTGTTGATAAACTGTTTTTTGGAAATAAATAATTCATCTTCGTGTATATAAAGAGAAATAATCGCAAGGTTATTGACCAGACTGCAGAGGCTGACTGCGGACTGAAACAGAAAGAAGGAATGGGTTACTTGTACAAGAATATTTTTTGGATATTTATGCCTCATAGGTCAAACTATAGCATGCTTTGAATTATTATCACTAGCATTTCCTTGCCGGCACATACGGTTCCGTGGATTCTATCCTTCTGGAAAACCTTTTTTATTACGCCATCTTAATATTTGGAATATTATTGTATACCAAGAAAAATGTCCTTTCCTCCTTTTCTTATACGTTTATATTATTGGATTAATCCGAGTTCAATAGCAATGAGAATTGAAAAAATATCTTTAAATACCTTAATTTAATAAACTAAAGCTTACAATAAACTGTTGTCATAATTCTTGAACGATTTTCTATATTTTATCATCAGGTATAAGTGTACCTGTTATCAAATATTTTTATTTGTTCATATTTTTTTTTTCTAGGGTACAGGGATCCTACTGATATCTAACATTAGTTTTAATCATTTATCTTTTCTATAATCTGTCAAAGAAAGGCTTGAGGTGAGGAATGTATTCAGTAAAGGATGTTTACACACTAACAAACATATTATTTTCTGTCAGCCTAAACATTAGGTCATTTATTAATTTATTGGATAAATCATATACACTATTTCTGCCATAAAAATGTACACTAATATTAATATCATTGATTATTTCATGCCTTTGCCTGTCATCTAAACTACACAATTCGTTTTGAATAATTCACAGATAATTGTGATTCATTCCTATTATGTTAATAATTGCAGTATATGATGGCCAACTGTCAGATACGATTAGGGTTAAATATTTCCTGTTATTATTTTAATTAGTTTTTCCAATTTACGGTCTAGAATCACGGCCACTAAAACGAGTCAAAGTAATCATAAACATTGTTAGAAATCAGTTTAAAAAATAAAAAGAATACAAAAATTAAATGGGGCACGTGTTCCCAAAAAGGTATTTTTTTTTTTTTTTTTTTTTTTTTTTTTTTTTTTTTTTTTTTTTTTTTTTTTTTTTTTTTTTTTTTTTTTTTTTTTTTTTTTTTAAATATTGATAAAATTTATGTGATAGCAAACAATGAAACTCCATTCAATTTCTAAAATAAATTGTTAACGTACAGTAAATACAAAACAGCAGAATATAACTTTTTAATATAATGTAATAATTATATATATATTTTAATTATACATTTCAAATGATTTGAAAATAATAATAATAATTTTAAATCAATAAAAGTAATACAACGCCATATCTGAATTAATTGAAATCATTAAAACAATTATATATAAAAAACAATAAATATAATTGTCATATTTTATTATTTAATTTATAATCTCTAGGCCTGATATAATTTCTGTTCAGTCATGTAACTATTATTCTTAAGGTACTTCGTCCCCGAATAAAATTCTTGTTCTATTCTATTCTATTCTCTCCTCTCTCACTCTCTCTCTCTCTCTCTCTCTCTCTCTCTCTCTCTCTCTCTCTCTCTCTCTCTCTCTCTCTCTCTCTCTCTCTCCTCCCTCTCTCTCTCTCTCTCTCTCTCCTCCCTCTCTCCCTCTCTCTCTCTCTCTCTCTCTCTCTCTCTCTCTCTCTCTCTCTCTCTCTCAATAAAACAAGTTAATATTTACATTTTTTTTTTCATTTCAGGTAAGTGGCAGATTCTAAGAAACATTTAAAATATTCGTAAGTACTTCAATTTCTTTGTCTCATAATTTATAGCTGTATTAAAAATGAAATAGTGAATAAGAGGATTTTTTTATTAAATTCATAAATTTATACTAATGAAAAAATGATTTGAATTTTGGATTATTATTGTTACACAGTTTTTATATAAAAAATAAATTTAAAAAACATAATTACAATTTGTAATATTTAATAATTTATTTTTTCAAACCAAACTTATTTAATATATATTAAAAAATATATATTTTTATATTATATATATATAGATATATATTTTTATAATATATATATAGATATAATAATATATAGATATATTATTTATTTAGCTGTGTAAATAAATAATATATCTAACCATGATAGATACAAACAATCGGAAGTTTAAACACATGACATAACGTTTAGGTATGTTGTATGTACATAATAAATATAAACAAACGGAAGTGGAAATACATAAAGACAAAAAACAAGTCCTCTTAACAACGATTATGCATCAATATTTATAAATAAGGAGGTTGGAGATTTCGAAACCAATGTGGCTGAATAAACCCGCCTAAACCTCGTTATACAGGTCGTAAACGAGGTTAGTTATTACTAATCATTTGGATTAGCCTGAATGCTGATTGTGCTAGTTTGTTTGAAAAGACTTTAGTTTTAATAATTTAGAGGGTATGAAATTAATAGGGAAAGGTATTTTGAAGTCATGATTTAGGTTACTGTTGAAACATATGATTTAATTTTAGCATATTAAATAAGCAATTTAATTGTATGTTTTTTTTTTTAATAGGAGTTTTCCACTAATGTGGTTTTCCTTCCCCTAAATATCCCTCAGGATCCTTCTCCAACCTTCCCTGTCCAAGGCCTGTTCCTCTGTTATGCCATGTCCCATCAGGCTTTCTTCAACTCCGTCTCTCCACCTCACTCTGGGTCTTCCCCTTCTCCGTCTTCCATCCACTTCCATGTCCATTATCTTCTTCGGTAATCTTCCTGGAGGCATTCTTCTCACATGCCCGAACCAGCTGAGTCTTTTTTCCTCAATGGTCGATAAGATATTCCTATTTAATTGTATGTATTTACTTAATAAGAAATTTGTATTAATTATACCCTTTTCCCTAGCGTGCCCAAAGGGACGAAATTTTACATTATGTAATGAATTAGAAACGTATAAAGTTATATTGGTAATAAACATTTTAATATTTCACTATACGCATTTTTTTTAATCTATGTACAATGTAATTTAGGTTTTAGTAATATAGACACATACAATGTCATTATTGGATTTTCTAATAGGGTAGACCAGATACCTTGCATAATTATTGACACTTATATATATATATTTTTTTAAAAATTATAATCCCAGACCAGATACCTATCCTTCCATAGTAAGCTCCATAACCACTCCAATCCACCAGTCTCCCTACTTGCTTCCCACTCCATTCCCGATAATCCTCCGAGGCGTCTGAAAGGAAGATGGCCTAGAGAACTTTTAGTGTAGATTTTTATTGAAGTGCTACTACTGAGTAGTTCTTCACAAGTTATTTACACGTCATTGTATTCACTATCAACACATTTACTTGATGTATAGGTCTTTGTACAGTTGTAAATATCAATAAATGAGAAAAAAAAATTATAATAATATTTTACAACAATATTTGACATAAAAAAAACTTTTCTTCTTTGCCCGAATTATGATATTTTTATTCCACCCTTAATAAGCTGCAGATAGACATAGATAGCATTAACCTATGAGCAGAAGAGAATAAGTTGATTCTGAATCCAGAAAAAACAAAGACAATCCTCATTGGGTCAAAACCTTAGCAATAAGCCCTTCCCCACTACCCACTGCTTTTCCTCAAAATTCATTTCCCAAATTCCACTAAAAATCTGTGAATAACATTTGATCCACATCTTACTTGGAATAACCATATCGCTCAAATCACGAGGAAATTTATTTTTATTCTTAAGCAACTTTCGCATTACCGTGATTCATTACCATGAAGTACTCGATAACTTTTAGTATCATCACTCGTTTTTACCAACTTTGACTACGACGCATCCGTGTATGGATGTTTTATTAGATTTATTTTCCGTATCTCCAGACGTTCTCACATATCTCACAGGTCTTCTGAAATTGGGTGGCTTTACCCCAGTTTCCGACTTTAATACTTCGTAAGTGCACTCATATTTCAATCCTTGAAAACCAAAAACCCACCTATATCCATGACCTCCTTATTCTGCGCTCCTCCATTCACCTCTTGAATACTAGAACCCAACCCATCAACCTGTACCCTCCGGCGCATCGAACTGCATCCTTCGAGAAATTCTTTATTATCCGTGCTTCCTCTTTATGGAATTCATTGCCCATCTCAATTCGAAAAAGCTCCACTCTTACTCCCTTTAAACATTATTTTTTTTTTCACCTCCTTAATTTTCAATCTTCCGAGCTAATGTAAAACATGAATATTTATGTAATATACATTATAATAGTATACATAAGGTGTATCCTTTTACATGATTTCTCATTTATTTTGTAACTCATAATTTAATAATTAATAAATTTTTATTATTATCTATTATTATTATTTACTATAATTAATTATCATAGCCAGACCGTCCAGGGGCGAGGGGTGGAAAAACGAAAGGATTTTAAAGAAAGAAAAACCGACCCCCGCAACGATAGGATTCATCGTCGTACTAATCAAACTACAATGACCCTCCCCTTGTTGACAGCGATGATGTTACCAATCTAGATGTCAACGCTGGGGATAAAACAATCTAAATCAATGAGACTGGAATCTTTTGTGCTAGGAAGTTCTCTAAAGAAAATGGGAGAGAAGTGTGGATAAAATTTGTTATGTCCCAAAAATGGGAACTTAGATATTGCGGGTGCTGAAAGTAGGGTTGGGCGATAGTCGATAGTTACTATCGATATATCGATAGGTCATGCCTATCTATGGTCACTATCGATATTGCTGACTATCTATAGATCTTTTTTACAATATCAACTTTTGAAACATTCGGAATAATGCTGATCTGTCTCTGTCCAGTGTCGAGTTCTTTTGAAGTTGACTTCGGAATTCCTAGAGCTCAAGGGTTCTTTCAAAGATTAAGCCAAAGGAAAGCAGAAATGCTAGTTTTTCTTTCGGGAAATATGTGGCTCAAGTAGCACACTTGACTCTTGAAATTGACTATTTCGTTATTTTTCTTTTCTCAAGATTTGATTTGTTCATTACACCGACCAACAAAAAAAATGTTTTTGAAAACTTTTTTTACCTTAATAGCTGATTTTTATAGATTTTTGTGTGCTGAATCGAAATCTGGTCTTAGTTCTTTTGTATCACCTATAGTTTTTGAGAACTTTGCTTTTTTTATATAATTTAAAAAAGGATATGTAACTGTTTCATATAAATATAGAGCATTATATTACTGTTTCATGAGGCCTAACTTTATATGTAAAGGTGATAAGAGAATGTTTCTAGGATCTACAAGGTTTTTGCGGAGAATGTTCTTCTCGCCGGTTATTAAATACTCCCTCACAGACCAGTTCTTTCTGCACCAATGTTGATCCCTTGCTCTACTGTCCCATTCACACAAAAAACATGGAAATTTGGTAAAACCGCCTTGCTGACCAAGAAGCAAGCATGTTACTTTAATGTCACCACTTATCATCCAGCCATTAGCCGAATAGCCAATTTTATTCAACACTATTTCTAGGTTTTCATAGCTCTCTTTTATATTTTCAGAATGTGGTGCAACAACAGGTATAGATGCATAAGTGTTACTATTGTGTAATAAAACAGCTTTTAAACTAGATTTGGAAAAATCAATAAACAGCCTCCAGTCTTCTTTTTTGTGTTCAACACCAAACTCTTTGATCTGACCTGAAATGTTTGGGCAGTATACTATTGTAAATCACCTTCTTGTTCAAAAAATTTCGATAACTCTCTCTTTCTATACACATATATGCTAGTTGCAACTACCATCAAGTTATTTTCTTTTAGACTAAAACCAAGCAATTTAGCTTTTTATTTTTTCAACCCAAGATCCCTAACTAAGTCGTTAAGCTCAATCTGAGTAAATAGGTAAATAGGCTAAATAGGAATAAATAGTAAATCGGTAAATCGGTAAATAGTAAATCGGAGTAAATAGGCTCTATATTTGCTGTAGCACATTGGAACTCTTCATCATTTTGCTCATCTATATCTATATCTGTTTCAGCAGTGCTGCCAACTCTTCTACATCCAGCACAAATTATTTTACAATTTTATTTGTAGTATATAAAAGCTGTTAAATTCTGTAATAAATCAATACAATTAATATATTGATGTGCAAATGTGAAAAAATGGTAAGTGATACGGCTTAATAAGTGTCATATTTGGATTTAGCACCGTAAAAAAAAGAAGAAACAATCGAAAAACTATCGACTATCGCCTAACCTTAGCTGAAAGAGCCAGTTATGATTGTAATTTCTGTAAATATTTGTTTCCTGCAATAAATAAACTCTCTGCCGTTTTGTATCGTTTTATCCTGTTTTAAACTAGGGCCCATATTTACACCCCTGTATTTTTTCTTGTGCTATTTTAAAAGTGTTTTTGAAATGAAATAATTGATGTTAATCATTGTTTTGCCTTCTTGCATTTCAAAATAACTTGTTATAGTATTTAGTGAAAGGCAAAAATCTAGAATTTTTCAAGTTGAAAGTAACTATAAATCAAAAACAAAAGAGGGTTCCCATAGTATTTCTATCTTTTCCTCTACCATAAGGATTACTTTTCTTTCTTCTTTTTTTTTTTTTTTTTTTTTTTTTTTTTTTTTTTTTTTGTTTAAGGGCCATTGTCCTAGAATAATATTATCTTTCTGTTCTATTTTATTCAATGTACCCGTACAATACAAATAATCCCAGACGAATATAAAGTGGTTCCCATTTTTTTCTTTATATATATATATATATATATATCCCATAGGAAAACTATATCGTTATATTAATATATAAAATTATATACAATATAAACTAAACGATTTAAATTTAAAAAAAAAATTTCGATATGGACCCTAATCGTGAACTTTTGCAACCAAAACCAAAACAGGGTCATTTAAACACTAAGGCAATCATATGACGATGGTAAAATAACAATTACCTCGGAATGTGTTGGATTGCTGAAAACAATATTGAACATATGTTCTAATATCATCTTCCTATGAGTTCTAATACACTGTATGTTAAAAAATGTGAAGGATGTTCAACTTAATAAGAACATAACAAATCTTTTTCAATATTATTTAATATGATGTTACGTTTCAAATTGTCTTTCCTTCCATATCGTTTTCATCGTTATTTTCGATCGTTATGAAAGAGTTTTGGATTGTAAGGATCGTACAAGAGAGGAATAGGAACGTTTAGTAGAGCCCAGAAGCTCAACTCCGTATGTTCTAATGGGTCTAGATACTGTTATGTAAATAATTCATTTGTAATTAATTGGGAATTTTGAACGCTGGTATAGTAAATGTTTAAGTAGACGAAAAAAATGTGCAATTTTAAATTTAAAAAAAAATTCTTAGTAATACTTTATTATTATTATTTTCTACATTTATTCAGCATTATATAGTTTTAACTCGTTGAATATCTTCCTAAACTTTTGATCTTTTTAAATGCCTTCTTAAAAAGGAGGTAAGAATAATAAATAAACTACCCACTACTTGGACTCCGTTACAGTTAAATATTTTTTTTTCCTAACAGCTGTTCATTTAGTTCGGACGTTATCTTAATGGTGATGAAGATTAGTTGAGGAGATATCATCAATTCTACAGTTGATTGGCTAGAAGAAACAAAATGGCGTCCGGACGAAGTCAATAAACGTGATGTATATCATCAATTTTCCTAAACGACATCTCTCAACGTCACGGAAAATGGCTGGTGACTGTGGGACGGTCCTAATTTGATCATATCGCAATATCTTCGGATAATACGAAGGATTATTTGTTGAAAATCGGGGCACGTTTTAATGGATTTTTTAAATTAAAACTGTACATTAATCGTAAAATATATTGTGTAAAGAGTGGATTAAGATAATTTATTATAAATAAATATATCATATCTTGAACTAAACTTGAATATTTTGCTGGCCATCTTTTTTTTTTCTTTGTTTTAAATCTTGTTATTTATTTAAAAATCATTTATTTATTTAACCGGTGCGCAAGTCCTTAGAGCAGGACCAGGACCTCCTCAATAAGCCTCCTCCAACCTTCTCGATCCGCGGCCTTGCGGCGCCATCCTCTAACACCTGCCTGACGGAGGTCTTCCTCCACGTCATCTCCACCATCTCAATCGTGGCCGCCCTCGCATTCTTAGACCTTCTGGCTTTTCATTTAGCAGTTTTCTAGGAAATCTATGTGTAGGCATCCTTTTCACGTGTCCCGGCAAACTTAATCTCGCTTTTTTTATTTGGGCGACTATATCTGGCTCACCAAACAATGACAATAATTCATCAATTTTTTCTTATTCTCCATTCGCCATTTAGATATTTTGGGCTAAATATCTTCCTAAATATTTTTCTCTGCCAAACTCGGAGTACCGCTTCACTTCTTTTTTTTAGCACACATGTCTCGCTTGCGTATGTAATAACGGGTCTAATAATAGTTTTATATGCTGTTATTTTAGCCTTACGCGATAAATTTTTGAACCTAAGAGCTTTTCGAACTCCAAACAGGTATATGTTGCCTGCCACTATTCGTCCTTTGATTTCCGCGGTAATAGCATTATTATTTGTTACTAGTGACCCTAAGTATTTAAATTGTTCACACGCTGGGAAACTGTACTCCCTGAACTGGGTCTGTTCTACTTGAGGAAGGGTTCGCGACGTTAACATATATTTAGTCTTCGCTTCGTTTATTTGCAAACCGCGCTTTTTACAAGCTACTTCTAGCTCATGAAAAACTCCTCCAAGGGCCGCTTTAGTCCTTGCTGTGATAAGTACGTCATCAGCGTATGCCAAGTGTTGCGCTAATCTGTTATACATGGTGCCACCGGGGTTCGTCCTGATAAACAAGATAAAAGGTCTCCCTGCCTTAAGCCTCTATCTACTTTGAATTCCTCTGACAGTGATTTTTTTATTTTAACTTGATACATCGTGTTTTGCCTCGTCATACTTATCTAGCTTATATCTAGCGTAATTAATTTATAAGGTACACCGAGTACTCTTAAATCGGCTGAAGCTTCTTTTCTATTCACACTGTCATATGCCTGTTTAAAGTCTATAAATAGATGATGTAGATCTATATTGAATACGTAGGACTTCTCTAAGAAAATATGTGGTCGATGGTTGATCTCCATGTTCTGAAACCACATTGATATTCACCGAGGAAGTTTTCAGCCCATTTTACGAGACGTTTGTTTATAGCAATGGATAGTACCTTATAAATCACAGGGAGAAGTGCTATACCTCTGTAATTTTTACAGTCCATCTTATCACTATTTTTCAAAATGGTAATGAATCAATTACTATATATTAACAAAAATAAAGGATATACTCAAGTAACTCTAATATATGTATCTAGTTGATCAGGGAGCCCACAAGAGCCAGGCGCAGAGATCTACTATACCCGCAATTCATTTCGATCATGCGGGTCTCAGGCTGTTTCTCTCACGCCTTTCTGTTTATTACACCTTCATAGTCGTAATTTTATCTTCACATTTGCCTATTGCCTATTACCTAACACCTGTTACCCAATTATATACGGGAGTGTACTGTAAATATTTTCTAAAGGTTGACAAAATAGAATTTTGATACATAAATATGTGAGTGACGTGTGTGATTTCAATGTAAATTTACCAACCGAGCGTTCTATATTTTTATTTTCTTAGAGTCTACTTATTGTAAATTAAATGGAGAATATGTTTTTTTTACTTAAACTGTGTCGGGACCTACCGTTTTGGAGATATATTGGTTAAATAATAAAAGTCACGTTGGAAACCCCTATTTTTTCTCAACAACAAAAAAAGTAATAGACATATATAAAAAAACATTAGATAGACAGTCAGCAGACTGAAGATATTTAATTTGTAAATTTATCTCCTGCAGACAAATCACGGATAAGCGAAAAAACATCTACGGTCAAGGGACAACTCCTAAAACATGTTCTATGATATTCTTTCTTTAGCCGACAGGGGCCTGTTTTGTGGCCTTATTTCCACAATACGTTCGATTGCCGAACAAGATTAGGAATTCTTTGTACGAGCATTACTACAGGAGTGCTAGAGAATAGAGAGAACAGTCTACTAGGAAACTTTTATCAACAGTATCTCATAAAATAGGGTTTTCTAGGCTGAAGAAGGCACTGCCATATGTAACAATGCTACTTTTGAATATTATTACTGCATACATAATGCATATATCATACATCTTGTTATTAAATAGGTATATGTATTAGGTCAATGGTCCTACTTTATTATTTTTTATATATTCCCGTACTTTTTTGGGTTCTCGATTAACCGAGGATTGATCTGAACATATCTCAGTCCTAACTACGTCGGTTATTCGAGTCCCAAGTGTATTCAAATATAATTTCGTTACTATACAGTGGAGCTCAAAAATGTTCTGCCAAATAAAAAAATTAAATATTTAGTCTCTATTAACACCTAATTAAGTTGCGAATATATGGTCTAATAGTAAATAATACACTCTGACCTGTAAGCAATCTTTACAGTTGAAACTTTTCCTAATCATAATTTCCCAGACACCCTTTGCAGAGGATCAAATAAGAACTAATCTAATTTAGTTTATGCTTGGCACTGTGGATATCAATATGTCTCCTCCCGCCAGTCCTAAGCTTCGAAAAATAATCCTCTCTCTCTCTCTCTCTCTCTCTCTCTCTCTCTCTCTCTCTCTCTCTCTCTCTCTCTCTCTCTCTCTCTCTCTCTCTCTCTCTCTCTCTCTCTCTCTCTCTCTCTCTCTCTCTCTCTCTCTCTCTCTCTCTCTCTCTCTCTCTCTCTCTCTCTCTCTCTCTCTCTCTCTCTCTC
The DNA here is from genome assembly GCA_003667255.2 of Euschistus heros. Lineage (NCBI taxonomy): Eukaryota > Metazoa > Arthropoda > Insecta > Hemiptera > Pentatomidae > Euschistus > Euschistus heros. The sequence goes on along the minus strand of RCWM02000098.1, from coordinate 820,241 downwards.
TCTCTCTCTCTCTCTCTCTCTCTCTCTCTCTCTCTCTCTCTCTCTCTCTCTCTCTCTCTCTCTCTCTCTCTCTCTCTCTCTCTCTCTCTCTCTCTCTCTCTCTCTCTCTCTCTCTCTCTCTCTCTCTCTCTCTCTCTCTCTCTCTCTCTCTCTCTCTCTCTCTCTCTCTCTCTCTCTCTCTCTCTCTCTCTCTCTCTCTCTCTCTCTCTCTCTCTCTCTCTCTCTCTCTCTCTCTCTCTCTCTCTCTCTCTCTCTCTCTCTCTCTCTCTCTCTCTCTCTCTCTCTCTCTCTCTCTCTCTCTCTCTCTCTCTCTCTCTCTCTCTCTCTCTCTCTCTCTCTCTCTCTCTCTCTCTCTCTGATAATGAAGGCGCTAAAACATCGCTAATGTTATCCAAGTAACTGCGAAACGGTTCCTCCATGAAAGTGGGTTATATGGCCAAGCCAATATGAATAAACCATTCACCGGCACGAAAAATCAGAGTTCCTTCCTTACATTTTCCCCTGAATATTTACTTTGGATTCAAATGGGTAGATAAATGTGTTCTTTTCAGACGAAATAAAATTTCATGCGATTATTAGGGGGTAGGAGAGTATGTAAGACGACCTAGAGTTGCCAGAAGCCATGTTCAATGTCAATTACCAAATGTCAAGTGTGTTGGTGTGAATAAAAAGGTGTGGGGTTTTCGATTTTTTTTTATTTTATTAGTTAGAACGCCAAAAAATTACATAGCATCTTTCTGTTTTATAATATTTATTGGTATTTATATATAAAAAATATTAAACTAGATAATATATGATATATCATTTATATAAACAGGTTTCATAATAGTATATAATAGATCTTAGTATTTACAGCTTATGAGAAACATGCCATTCAAATCACAGAGTTTTTAATTACATCAGATTTTTAAAACTTTCAAAGTTTGAACAAGAACTTATATTTTAGGTTGTTTTATTTATCCTTATTGGATTTTATTATTAATACATTAATAGCTACATGATTAAATCAAATTCGAAAGTTGGTTTTTTATGATGGTAAAATTGAAAAAAATAAAATTTATCATTCCTTATAGCGAAAAGAACTTAGGTTCTTGAAACGGAAAATTAGTTTCCGTTGTAGGCTATTAAAAGAAAAAAGAAAAAGAAAAAAAAAGAATCTCAAACACCGAGCATCACCTCTTTCCTGATATTAAATTTAATATCTTAAAAAAATATTCATAAACACTGTACCTCTTTTCTTTACCTTTAGTAAAAATGGGACATTAATTAAAAAATTATGGTAGATTATTTTATTTTTATATTCCGTGAATAGCCAGAGGTGGGCAAAGTTAATTTATAATTAAATAATGGACAACTAATTTCTTGGACTCAATCATCTAACTTATTTGTGATTAATCTTTAATTTTATTTTTAGTTAATTAAATTATTAAATGACTTAAAAATAAACAAAAACTTTTATCACGGTTAAATTACATGATTGATTCCAGGAAATTAGTTGTCAAATATTTAATTAATGCGATAGTACTATGTACGATATATACAGTTTTTAATCTTAAATAATTAATTGTTTTTAAAAATTATATTTTTTTTTCGTTACTTACTTTGCTATTTTCCACGTTGAAAACACATAGAGATAACAAAACGAAACAAAAATCAATGTAAAAAAATTCGTTGAAAAATTTTATTGGTTTTACTTTCATATTGAACTTGCTCAGTCAAAACTACTCCTAGTTCAAATTTCTTCTAACTTTACACCAGATATTTCTCTGAGGTGTCTGAAGAAAAAAAATAGCTTCCAGACTTAGTATAATTATACAATAAAGTAATCAGGTTTAAAATTTCTCCCATTTACTTTATATTTTGTTAGTTATATAGTCGTAAATAACATAATTGTTATTATTTATTATTTATGCGAATGAGCTTCAGAGGACTACTCAAAGCATTCACTTCTATAACAGCATTGCTGGGTTAATAATTTCTTTACATATTTGAGTATCTCAATGAGTCAAGCAGTAAGTCTGAATACTGGCTTGCTGTCACAATTGAAATGCCCTACTGTTCTCTGCGGCGATTTACACAATCCTTGGGTGTTAATTGGGATCTTCAAGTTGTGTTGGTACCTTCCAGGAAGGGAGGTGCAGAATGAGTCAGCTGATGTGTGGGTTAACAATGCACAGCCTTCCTAAGAGCTTTCCGTGTACACGAATTACGTATGGCGCAACGACATGCAATTCACGCAGGTTAACCTATTGGGTAGCTAGGTTAGCTGGAACTTAGCTGTTCCAGGCTAAGTGATTGCGAACCTTGAATGTATTGTTTTATCTGTAGAGAAAGCCATAGGTCTTTCCCGAGGGTTTGCTGTCGAGAGTATATTCAACCTCTCGTATTATTGGCTCCACAGTCACTTGTTCTGGATCATTTTTTTTTCTAATTTAATCATTCGTCTTAATTCTAATTTCATTGGTTCAAAACCCGTCCCTAATATCCTTCTCTACTATCCGTCTCTTCAACCTCCATCAAAACCTAGAATTTACCTTTGATTAACACGTATCCTGGAACTACCGCATCGCCCAAACCTCCACAAAATCTTAATCCTTAAACAGCACTATAGATTTCGAGATTCCTTTCCCCGAAGTACCCATCAATTTCTGTTCATTTAGTCCTCTCTTATTTTCTCTTGATTTGATTGCGTTTGTTTTGTTTATGGAGGACTGCTCATAATGCGTGAGATGAGATTGAGGAGACTGGTGAACTGTTTAGATTCATCTTCGGGATCCCCAGGCGGTCACACGTTACTTACCGATATTCTGAGCATTGGTTGGTTTTCCCCGAATTCCGAAGGGTAATACTTTCCTATTCTAATCCAATAAAACCAAAAAACCTTTCTATAATCTTCAGCTAGTAACTCTGGGTTTTTCTATCCACCTTCTAAACACAAGGTCTCAAACTTTTAACCTGTATACCTCTTCGCAGAAACTGCTTCCTTTGAAAAATACTCACTCCTATTCGTAAAGATGCTTCCTTTACTTCATTTGAAATTAGTTCATTTTTACATCTTTTTAACAAGCAATCTTCCAAATAGTTAAGTAAATATGTAGGATTGTTTTATCTTTTCATATATGATTGTATTTTATTTTATTTTATTTTTCTCCTTTCGAGAACATGTGCCATTATCACTGAAGCTATTAATTTGTAAGTCATACGGCCAGACAATTGTACCAGTAAATGTGCATTATTATTTTTCTTAAGTGACAGTAAGTCTCAGAATAAAGTTTATTTTTCTTTTCATTCATTAGCATTTCATCTCGGGCAGGCTACATTACCGCTCGTTTTACTTGTAAGATTTCGCCTTCAATTAGGTATATCTGCCCTCCAAGAATCATATGAATCATACCGATGTTGAACCGAATGCCTTTTTCTGCAATGATTTTATTGCTCTTCGAAAAACATTTTATTTTCGCGATCCACATATGGTGTCCATGTAGTTGATTAGCTACGTGCACAATAAAAATGGGTATTAAAATACGATATCCTAAAAAAGAATACTCATGGGCTATTCGAAGCTCATATATACCAATGGATAAAAAACTTCTTTTGATTATAGAACACCTTGGTTACCAGTCAGTGCTATTTTACTCAGATTTCTATTAGTTTTTTCGTCGTATAGAACGCCAATCTACTGACAAGAACTATTCCTGTGAATAATAACTAAATATGTTCAGGTACTATCAAGATCATTCTTTATGGATTTGTAGTGACGTGTAAATTTCATTCCGACTACCAAAAACAAATTCACAAGTTTTTAGTAAGTCGGAAAACATGTACCTCCAGAGATGTAATGATTTGTTTCCAGTATCTAAGGAACACGTTTTTTAATGAGTAATCTAAATTCTCTTGATTCCCTACTTACAGTTCGATGGTTAAACAAAATATAGCGTGAATTAGTTTAAAAATTATTAACAAATCGAATTGTTCTGTAAGTTAAACTGTTGGTTCCTTTTCTTTTTGGAATCGTCAGACTAGGGCTTAGATGTTGTCGTAAGATTCCTTCAAGTGTGAGAATGCTAAGATCCTCTTCATTGGAAAACCTCTTAAATAAAGGACTGACAGTAGTGAGGATTAAAGCACAACTAATTATAAACTCCAAACTTTTTGTTCTGGTTAAAAATTCTGATATTGATATATTTTATTTTTTATTTTTGTCGTATTCTACCGCTAAGCAAGGTTGGATACTTTCTTATTGATTTGGATTCACTAATCGCGATCTTCCGCCAGCTACTCGTCCACATCATTACTTTCGTGTTGAAGGCCCTCCTGTCACCTTGCCCCCAAGTTCTCTTGAGCCAATCCCAAAGTCTCGATCAACTACCCTCAGCTGTAAGATTCTTTGAAATCGTACATAAATCTTATTGTAAATTTTTACTTTGTACTGGGTAGGTTTTAAACTCTTATAAATAAGGATATGAGTTTTTTTTCTAGGAAACCTAGAATTCCTGGATGAAGGGCGGAATTAGGATTGGTCGCTTATAGTGTATCAGGAAATCAGGTGGCTGGGTATACCGTACTAGAGCACAGCATTACCAGCAGAAGGCTTCAGAAATATATTAGGGTCTGGGAGAAGGGTCAAGAAAACGCTGGAGTTGAGGAAGTGAACACGAACGCGAAGAAAAAAAGTATGTTGATATCATATTGTTCTTCAGCATAATTACTATATTTTTTTATTTTTTTTTTAAATTACGACTCAGGGAGACTGTTTATTTGAAGTTATTGTATATATGAAATAATAAACAAAAAGTCACTTCATATAAAATTGCTTATCGATACCCTAAGGGGAGCCGCGGTAGCTTAGTGGTTAAGGCAATAGTCTGTCAAGCTTTTTTTATTTTATTTTTTTTCGGCCGTGGTACGACTTCAAGCTCGGGAGACCCTCCTGTGGCACACTCAACCTATTATAAATTAGAAAGTGGATACTATTTATTAGGGAAAAAACCTAATGTTTGAGCGTGATTTCGGCCAACCCCTTTTTTTATTACCATTATCCTAGTATCAGTACATCTTAAACAAAGCACTATTTTTTTTTCTCTTATACCCAAAGAAGGTTAAAAAGAAGTTCCTTGAAGAATCTCCTGGGTTCTGACCTCCGTCATGTCTCACATGCCAATTTCAATGTATGGTGATTGCAAACACGTTTTGTTAAATTTAATTCTATCACAACTTCACTATATTTATAACAATCTAAAAATGTGAGCACAATAAGTTTTATAGAACTTCAAAGATTTTCTTGGAATATATTTTTTCATCAAGTCACCTGTACGGCTATAATAGATCGATACGAATCTCAATGGCTCGAGGAATGGAAAATGGCGTCATATCTCACGGAAAGCTTGAAATGCAGTGATCTCGTTTTTCATTTTTTTTATTTTTATTTCATAAATGTGGTTCAGTGCTCCAGAGATCTCATCTCAAAAAATGTGAAACTCTTTTAAGTAGCTTATACAAATTTAAATGTGGCTCCAGAAAATCGTTGAAGAGATGAAATAAAGAAAACCATTTATGGTGAACGGCTTGGTTTCATAACAAATCCAGTTTTATTTCCACTCTCAGATTTTCTTCTGCTCTTGTGTTTCCTCGTATAAAAGGAGATTTTTTCTTTATTATTATTTTTTTTTTTTCAATTTTCTTTAATATTTAGAACGAACTGGGTAATCTTGTCATTGAATAGATTATATCAACTTATAAGAAATGAGGGGAAGTAAAACTTTTATTATATTATTGTCTATAATTCTCCCTTCTTGTAAATAATTGGTTATTTATAACTAAAAAAATGTAATTATTTCTTATTTTTATCAGATTATTTACTTAAAGTCGCTGTAGATTCGTTTTTATGTTACATTTAAACAGTTGTAATAATTAACTACCGTAAAAGGTTGATACTTTGAACAAGCACGCTTTTAAATCTAAAACCCTTCTTGTAGGCTCAATTTACAAGCTAGCATCCTCCAGTTTGTTCTAAACATTTAAGAATTAAACGTAGAATTTGTTACAGTCGCGATGAGGGCACATATTCGCTTCCTTGGCCAATATAAGCCTTTGTATAAAATCAGTGTTAAGTGGTGTTTTTATAAACGTGTCCAAACCTGATCTGGCCTGGCGTGTGTGGCAGCAGGATTGTTTCATATGAAACCCTTTCCCATTCTTCTGGGTTGACAAAAAGAAAATGTATCAAAAATAAAAGGATTATACTGTTTTAATATATTTATTAATGTTTGTTATATTATTACATGATTTACAATTGATTTTTTAGATTGAATTATTCTTTTGCATTGAATCTATTTTGTTATATGTATTTTCTTTTTTCAAGTATTTTTTTGTTTTAGCTATTTTCTTATTGAAATCTAATTTTTTGCTGGTCAGGCCTGAAATAGCATAAAAAGAAAACTTTATTCTGGGGAAAAGTCCTCAATAAAGTTACATTACAGAACAAAAAGGGAAATCATACCTGCCCTTGAAGATTAATAAAACTAGGAATGCAAGTGAATAGAGATTTACATTAACAAAATAAAAAAAAATAAAAAAAATTATCTATACACAAGAAAAAACGTTTTTATAGAAAAACTATCAATTTAAGAAATGTTTTAAATGTTTTAATCCATATAATTAAAAAGCGTCAGTCAATAAAAGAATCAAAGAAAGATGGTGGAAGAAGAGTGTTTTGAATGTTCCGAGAAGAAGCATTGCAAACACTGAGCTTGGAGAGAATTCCAGAGAATAGAGGAACGGACAAGAAAAAAACGTTTGAATACGATTGTAGGACGTTTGAACGTTCTGTAGGATGGATTATCGAGATCGGAAAGACGAGATCTTGTATGCAGTAATTTGATTGCGGACTTGAATTGCATGATAGTGTGGATAAAGGCTGGGCGATGGGTGTGAAAAACTTGGAAGAGGTATGTGCCAAGGAATTATTCTCTGTGGCAAGAAGGGGACAACCAACTTAATGACCAACGGCTAGTTGTTTCGAAGACAAACCTAATAAAACAATTCATGATTCGTTTTAATCTGCTCTCAAGATCCATCGAGATCCTACCATATATTACTCAACATTAATCAAATTGGGGGGGAAGATAAGGAAGAATACCAGGAATTTACGTTTGGGTAAGGAAAAGAGGTGACTTGAGCGGTGAAATAGTTTTAGCATATGGGATTTCCAGGAAACGGTTTGATTAATGGTAACGCCTAAATTTTCAGCAAAGGAGTGGAATTCTAATGGATGATCAATGAGGAATAAAGTAAAAAAGTTAGCGTACGATTGAAGGAAGGAATAAGTTCCTATAGGTTATTATATTGGAAAAAAAAAAAAAGTAAGTCTCCTAACTCAATAATACATAAAATCGATATTTTAATGTGAGATGTTTAGTGTATATTTAAAAAACATATATTAAGTTCCTTAAGTGAGTGAACAGTGAACTATATAATCGGGCTTAAAATATACTCTTATATAAAACATCTGTTTTCTGTCGATGTCCTATTCCAGCATTAATTACTAGATTTAAGTATTTTAATCATTTAAATTATAAGCGCTTGGCCAGGTCTATTCCTGTATATCATTAGACTAATTGAAAAAAAAAATTAAAGTTAGAAGACTTTTTTCCAAATTCTCATTTACCTCTTCTGAAAAATAAGCAAATTTAACAGCTTGCTATTTTCACGTCTCTAGCCTTAATAGCTCATAAGAAGAAATAATTGCAAAAAGAAGCGTTTGCCCTAATGCGAGGAGGAGGTGGAAGAGGAAGGAAGAAGGCTGGGAAAAAAGGTAAATGGCTATTTTTCAGCCTCGCCTCGAGTTCCGATTTGAGATTGTTTTTTGTTGATGTTGAGAACGTGATGTTGGGAATTTCTTTTTGTTACTAACATTGAGGGCTATTACCCAGCCACTTTGTTCAAATTAGTATTCTCAGTCCGGGGGCGTTCGAAACACTTTTTAACAAGATTAAGTGTCACTACAGCGCCTACCTTCCTTTTATTTTATTTTATTTTTTCCTGAATTCCAAAAATAAGTTACTTTTTTCGGAGGGTGACTCACAATGAAATTAATCAGTATCTATAAATTTGAACCTGCTTTCGTATTGTCTGATTTTAGTAACAATTTTTTCTATACATGAAAACTTCTTGATATATAGAAGAAATAGCACAAAACCAGAATCACATTTTGTTTATTAAAAATAAAAAAAATAATTGCAGGCTTCAGATCACAAGGCAGAATGAAAATGTACACTCTAGGAAGTGTTCAATCGGGAAAACGTCCTGCATATGAAAACTGCACCAACATACAATGAATAGTATTTATTTATTTATTTTTATTTTTTCTTCATCTAAAGCAGAAATAAGTAATGAAAGAATAATGGAGGTGACAATCTTTATCAGCATCAACTGAAGATATTATAAAATTTAAACTGTACATAAAATCCACAAAAACATGTTATAACTAGATATTTTTTCGTTGGAATTCATCGTTACTATATCAATATTTACAACTTTACACTATATATACAAAACGTAAATGTGCGGTAAAGTGTTTAAAATGTCATGTCGATAACATGTGAAGGACTACTTATTAGTAGATTTTGAATAGCTGTTATACAATAGAAAGTCCCGAGACTATCTTCTTTTCAGAGACCTCGGAGTATGTTAACAATCCTCTCCAACGTAAATTTAGAAGATAATACTATAAAAAAAATGTGTATATATATATATATATATATATATATATATATATATATATATATATATATATATATATATATTTTTTTTTTAAATTAAAATAATGTTATATCCTACCTGAGGAAAACATTCGAATTAATATTCATGGTTTTAATTGGAAGGTATTGCGAAATGTACTTAAATACACGGTACATAACCCCAATACTCTGCAGTTCGTGACTGTAGGACGGGGCAGAAAAATCTCCATTCCATCTTGTTCCTTAGACAAATATTTGTAGACGTGACTAATCGTCGATTTGGCGTTGAAAGATTGTATAAGTTTTATTAACTTTTTTTTTTTTTTTTTTTTTTACGAATTCATATTTTCTATAGGCGGATAGAAATTTGTAATAAATCGACAGGGTAAATAACCAGCTATTGTTAATGCAGTTGATAGATTCAAAGGGGGTTTTCTTATACACAGTTTGCAACATGTCTTTATTGACATATTTATATTCACAAAACAATTAAATTAATGTTTTTGATTATTTTAAAAATTACTTTTTTGTGATTAAAAGCTAGAACTATTTAAATAATCTAAACACCTACAACATTTTCTCACTAAAAAGTAAAAAATATATTTAAAAAATAATACCGATTGACTTATTCACAATCTTTGTAGTTAGTAGTTTTGAACATAGTTAAGATGATGAGTTACAAGAACGATTTTTAAAAAACTATTTATTAGATCTAATAGCCGGAATTTTCGTATGTTTCTCTATAATCAGCGACGGCTTGCAAAATAGTGTTCATCCTCTCAATTAAGTAAATAGATTTTCGTAATTTTGAATATATATTTTTAATTTTTTTTTTATATTTCCATTTATTTCTTTTAGAACGGTTTCTCTAGCAATGTACTAGGTCTATAAATTATTATAATAATAATGTTATCTAACAATAGTAGCTTGAGAGATGTATTGTCAACCATGACCAAAACTAATAAAGGATATTGCATTTATGTTTTACGTTGACGTAAGTAAAATCTTCTTATAATGAAGAACACTTTTAAGAAAAAAAACGTGAAACTGGCAGAGGAGAGCATTACACTTAGATTTAAAAACCTGTTACAGTGAATTCAAAATTTATGTTCATTTAAACGAAAAACATTAAAACAATGGAGCATCTTTGAAAGCCCAGATCCAAATGAAAAAATACATACCTTAAAAGCTAAAAGCTAAACAAAAAAATTCTTCAATAACTCCTTAAGAATCCTCACTCCTAAAATCTCTCGAACTAAAAAGAGGTATTGTAGGACCAACATTTGAGAGAAATATTTTTAATAACAACTAGAAAGGCACAGAAAGGAATGCGCTAGTAAATTAATATTAAAACGTTTTAGAAATTTTTCACCAGATGGCATCGCAAGGAAGTAGTTACCAATTACTAAGAATAATGTCCATAACTAGTATGGTGACCATAAGAAGTTATTTACCCTGATTGATTTATATTTTAAATTTCACATGATAACTTATTTTAAAATCAATATCCTTACCCTATATTCAAGTGGTCCCTGTTGAAGAGATGGGCTGCTTTGAACTACACATACAAGACACAAATGACAAGAAACAGCTCGACGTTTACGGCTACTCCGACATTTACAAGACAAACGTTCAAAGATTCAAATTGATTACAAGAGACTCATTTACATTCCAATAATAAAACCGTTTTGGACTATGGGGTTGATTTTCGTGGCTCCACTAAACTTTTCTAATTTCCTCGTACTCCTTATTATGATACAAATAAACTTATCCATAATGATCTAAATGTCACATTACATATGTTGCTGATTTTGCCTAATCCATAAACTTCTTTCATAGCAAAATCCATAACCTCTCAAATCCATTAGTCTTTCAACTGGATTCTTCATGGCTTTTGAGGAGGATTTCCTGGGGTCTTCTAATGCAAATTTTGTTGAAGTGCTACTAACGATTTGTTCCTTTGCAAGTGATAGGCTTGTTATTGTAATCACATTCCCCAACATTTACAGAATATATATTGTATACAGTTGTAGCTATCAATAAACAAAGAAAATAGAGGATTCTTGCCCACAACTTCCATCAACATATTCTTTTTTTGCTTGAATGTGAAGAAAAACCAAATCCTTTAAGATAAACAACTTAAAACTCTTGATTAAAATTATTTTAGTGTGAACGATTTATTCTTATAATTTCGAGACTAGGTCGACAAGGAGTTAATTCTCGCGAATTTACTGCGAAGACTCAGCAATAAGGGAACAAGGCCCTTGAAAGGATAGGGCCACCCTTAACTTTCACTTATCGGAATTCAATTTATTTTCTTTAGGATAAACTGCATCGCCTTAAGCGAGACCTTGACCGAAAAATAAATCGTTGTTTTAATCAATTTGATAATCCGTGACGTTGTTATCCTAGATATTTGTTTAGTAGGTTTATTCTATCTATACAATCTTTATTTTTATTTTTTTATTTATTTTTATATATATATATATTTTTTTTTAATCAAATTTAACAAAAACGGATATCTGTTGAGAATGAGATTGGTGTAAGTCAATAGTAGGTGTTTTGATATATTTACGTTGATTTGTTTATATTGCTGGGATTATTCTCTTACTATTGCTTGTAAATACATTCATTTCATTCCGACGGACAGTTAATCCGAGCCATTAAGAAAGTGTCGGATGGAAAAGAACCTGGAAACATTATAACACTAAAAATTATCAGCTTAAGCTATATGCTAATAAAAATTACCTATCTAATTTGCTTTGTTTGATACCTGACTCTATTGTTAATGCTTAATGAAATAAATATTTAAAAAATTGGTTGGTTAAAACAGGTTTGTTACTGATTACTCAATTCCCATCGTTGTTATTTATGAGAATGTTGTTAAATGTTATTTCCTTTGCCGATTTAAAAATTATTACTAAAACATATCTTTGAGTTGTGTTGGGCATGCTTCCTAACTTCAAAGAAACAATTATATAGCATAATTTCATACAAAGGTATTTATAAATCAAGAACATGAGACTAGTAAATACAGTCAATTGTAAGTAGCTGTATAAAGAACTGCTGTAAATGTAATAACATGAGAAGGAGAAATGAAATAAATTAAAAAAATAACTATGAGAAAATAAGAAAAGATATATAAAGAAAATGAACTATATCTATACATTGAATGAAGAATATATTTACAGATACCACGATATATATTTATATATACTGCACATGTTCACTTACATACCTGTACACACAACCATACACATATGAATTGTCAAGTTAATAGATATTAAGTGAAGTAAATATTCCTTTGTATAGGAAAAATAACAATTAGACTACAAAAAAATTTGAATTTTTATAAAAAAAAATTATTTTGTACCATTGTGGAACGAATAAAAGATTATTTGTATTTATGTATGTAAGTATCTATATACTTGAAAAAAAAAATGTTTTTTTTTTTTTAATTTAAAAGAAATCAAGCTTAACCGTCCAAGCAGGTCCATGATTTTTTAAAATTAATTTATGTACTTTTTGGGTGATATAAGAACATTCACAAAACATTGACTTTCATGAAACTAGAGAAAATTTGAATTACACCACTATCACTATCAACTGACTTTTATTACGTTTAAAAATGAAATTGGTGTAATGGATTTTAGGCAGTTTAAACCAGTTAATAATTAATCTTTAAAAACTTGTTTTTTTAAATTAAAGAATTGGAATAGAAACACAGTACATTCCATCTTGCTTATGTATTTTTTTTCGCAAGATCTTTTGCATAAGTCTTTCTTAATTTTATTTCTTAATCTTGAGAAAATGAAGGAAACGTGTCTTTACATTATCATTTCACCGGCTTTATTTACATTAAAATGTTACCAAACATCTTGTGGATGAGTATAGCTTCATTTCAGATTACGTATTTTAGACATTATTGAATACTAGTCTTCAAAGTAATGTCTGTTGTATTTAATTATATTCACCCGTCTGTCTGTCAGTAATTGGGTTCGATGCCGGTACCACTTCCTTGGGTTTGAGTTGAAGAACTCTTCACATCGACAACAGATCCTCAAAATTATCGATCACCTACTTTTTTTTAAGATGAGCCGTTGATCTAAGCGTACCAAAATCTGATAGTGCAATATCTGGGCTATACGCAGGATGTGGCAAAACCTTTACCCCATTCAGTTGCGATAATAATACGGAATACAAGGGCATTGTCTTGTTGCGGAATAGTATGGTTTCTAATCAATGCTGGGTTCTTTATATTCAAAACTACGTAAATTGTGCACAGTAAAGGTTTTTAGCTTACTACCAATCACGTGAAACAAGAATAGCCATTGCTTTTCCCAAACCGATCCATACGAACCAAAGTGTGGCAACGTTTCGATGCATAACTGATTCTCCTTCAATGGCACAAATTTCCTCAGCGTTTGACAATGTGCTTAGGCCATTCTTCTTTTTTTTTTTATCTTTTTTTTTTTATTTCAACATTGCATATTCGTTTTAAAAATTGTAAATAAACCTTATGAAGCCAGCTGAAGTCACATTTATGTATACATGAAACCTCATTAGAAACAATATAATTAACAACGAAGGGTTATGATTTGTCTCAGAAAACGTTGATTGGTAAGGATATAAGAATACCTATACATATTTACGTTTTTTATATATTTATATAAGGATATTAATAAATTTTGTTTTTCGGGATAAATGAAAAAGATATCATGAAGGGAAAGTCTTTGATAACGTGAGGTATTTTTATTTTAATTATGACCCCACCTCTCTCCCTTAGTGAGATTGAAAGTATGAAGGGACCCACCTATCCTCTCACGTGTAATTTACTTTAGAATTTGTATATAATTAAAATTAATTCCATGTACCCTGCTACGTGTAACTTAATATATAAACGTTTATCCATTTATTATATAATTTTATATTATATGGTTGTCCGGTGATTAATGCAGGTTTTAAGCTATTAAGACGTTTTGAGAACATATTAATTTATCAATATCCACTGCATTAGTCTAAGCATATTTTTTCTAACGTGTAGGTAGCATTTCCATTCCGTCTGGATAGAATTTTAAATCTTTATTCCAGAAAATGGAATTTTTATCGTCATTTATTTTAATATATTTTCACGTGAATGATGTTCTACTGTCCGAACATTACTTTTAAAAGATAGTGAGTTGGGTTCACAAATAAATTACAGAACAGACAAACTTACTGGAAAAACTAAGAAATAAAAACGATTTATTAAATCAGAAACGGACTTACTATACAATACAATCAATATCAATTACGTTAACAACTCTTTTACTTACTTAATTATTGGTCTCACAACTTTACAACAGTATCTCATGTCCAAACAATTGCTACACCTCTTAAAATAACACTATTTCTTTTAATTCACTTTACATTTTTATATTTAGCAAGTAGTTGGGGATCATTCATATAATATTAAAATTTTAAAAAAAGTGCATTACTGTAGCAACAATGGAAAAAGAGAAGATCGGGGAGTCTCCTGTTATCAACAAATCTGTTAATTTGAAGAGCTATGTTGATTGACTGGATGAAATATATAGGTAGGATGTAGTTGGTATCAGTAAAAAAAAAGTTCCATTACAATATATTTTACAACTTTACAAAGGTCCATTTATAACATGTGTCCAATGTATATGTCATTCGGGAGGCGAGAGGTTCTGGATAGGTAGGTGAGGCAGTCTCATCCCAAACTCTAACAATTTTATAACGAACAAGTCTCAGAGAATCATAACAATGATTTTACAAGTGGTCGTTTAATAACGATTTAAATTTTTAACTTTGATTATTTTCCCAATAGTCTTGTGGTTGTTGAACCCTGTAGACTTGCTCACTACGTGGTTTCTCCTTAATTTTCCAACTGTTTTTGGAGGATTTCCATTGATGTAAACTCGCGAAACACTCTCAAAACACGAGAGTCGAATCCAAACTATGGAGAAGCGCTACCTTCACAAAGTGGAAGGAAGGGTCTGAAGAGATAGTAATCGGAAAGCCACCCCTAACTACCATATGTGTTTATCTCGAAGTTGAAACGGGCAAGACCATCCAAGAGAATCCATAAGCTTAGGTGTCTCTGACACCTCATCAGGACGGATAATGTAAGAACTACGGAAAGATAAAGAGGCCAAGATGGTAACCACGCATTACATGGGAGGATATTGTTCCGGAGGCTTTCTTTTCGTTCTTTTCTTGGAAAAGACAGTCACAGAGTTTCTTCCTTCCACATTAGAATGTAATGAATTGGCTTCTGGATTGATAGAACATCTGCCATAGCTTGGATCGGGTTAGCAATTGGAAACACTGTTACATTCTCACGATGATTGAGAAATACTGTTCCTTAGGATAGAAAATGTTCCTGACATGATGTCATTTAAACTTTATTTTCTATACTCAATAATTACAAGCACAAATATGGTTAATATACTGATTGTTCAAAGAACAATAGCTTTATGTGCTATCTTGAAATTAGAATGTTTACTGTATCCGCTTAGTTGAATTGGCGTTGATCTTTAAAGCATCCCAACTTTACAGTACATGTAATAGAATTTATTCTGTCTGATTAAAATTTTAAGAGCATTCATAAGGTTACGGTTGGTTGCCACTATTTAATAATGAATCAAATTACTTTCAAAGTATAGTGATATACTAAAACGCTACGAGAAAAACAAGCAGAATTCATAAAAAGTAATAACATTAGGAGCACCCAGAGGATTGAATGATTTACAAGAAAGTATAGATAAAATATACATCAAATAAACTGAATAAAGCCCTTACAGTTAGAAATTCCTGCAAATGGCAGTTGGATGGGCAGAGATTGCTAACCGAAAAACTTTGTGCATTTAATACCCTTATGTAGAAAACACGTTTTGATGCTGGATTTTCTTTTCAAACTTTTTCCAAATATATATCTACAATCGATCAAACATTTTAGGTTCTTTGACCTTTTTTGTTCACTGGATAAAATAGGTTGGGTGTGAATGTTTTAAGATTCAGACTATAGCTTTAGGAGTATTTACTGAGCCTTTGACATTTTTGTATTCTCAAGACAGAGATGTGCTTTATTATTATAACAAAAACATATAACTTTCTAACTTCAGTGGGTTACTATACACATAACATACTAAACTAATTAATTAAATTAAATAATTTATTAATATTAATACATAAAATATGCACCTAATACATACTTATATTAGGTATTTGGAGGTATATATACTTATATTAGGTTGTATATTACACACATAAACATAGAAGAAAATTAAAATTAGTATCCATATGTAATGTAGACCTTTATTTAATTTTAATTATCTTATTTTATTTTGATAACATAATTCATTTTCTCATATATTATTAATGTACTCAGAGGTGCGTGATTTTTTTTTTTTTTTTTTTCCATTTATTTTATAAACAACGATTTTATGAAGAACTTTGAATTATTGTGTTTTTTTTCAAGAATATATGTATACTATTGTGCTATTTTTGCACCAATTTAATATCGTGTTAGTTAGCTTTATTTAATTTGATATTATTATTTGCTGGACAAATAAACATGTTTATAATTTTTGTGTTGTATTATTTTAAATGAAAAATTTAGTCTCTCTGAAACACAATCAGTACTGCAATATAATTAGTTCGGTGGGTGACTGTTTGGAGCGCCACTACTCAGTTCTTGACCTCGTCACTAGATATCGCTACCAATTCTTATATTAATCCACCCCATTTCAATTTGATTTTTTGATTTTTATTTTAAATAAAACGCGTTTTTATAATTTGAATTCATAACATGAATCTGTCACATACTTCTAATTTATAATGTATGAGAATTGTTAGTTTTTAACCAGGTTATTCTATACAAATTATTTATAATCAAAATATGTTCAATTGATATTTTACACAACTGCATTAAACATATAATTGTAGTAGTAGAAAATGATATTGAAACATAATTCGCACTTAGACCTGGTTGAAATATTTTAACATTTTACTAACAAATCATTTTGGTAAATAATGAGTGGTTAAATTTTAGTCCTGCTTATACACAAGTGTAACTATATATGTAAATATATATATATATATATATATATATATATATATATATATATATATATATATATATATATATATATATTTTTTAAAAAACAAGCAGTATTTTAAAAAAGCTAAAGTTAGGAAATTTTAAATTAAGTAACCTTTAGATGATTTATTTGCGTTAGATGGTGCAATAATCGCATACCCCTCAAGAATTTATTCAAAATTACATTAAACCTATACATTGTTGATTGCAAGATGTAATGAACGCTAGGGAAAGATCTAAGTCTAATTAATTCGAACTTTTGAAAGTGAATAGAGAAGTAAACTCAAATTTTAGTGGAGGGAATTAAAAAAAATTTGGTGCATTTTTTTGCCACACAGCGTATGTACATAATGTTAGACTGCTCTATAAAAAACAAAATCATACTTTACAATAATGAAAGGGCCGTTCCTTTATTTAATACATAATATCTGTTACAGTAATTGACTTGCATGCCTTGCCTATAAATACCGCGGCACACATTATAGGCAAATAAAAATGGAAAAAAAGTCACTTGTTTGTTCTATTATACAATTATGTAAATATATTTTGATGGGATTACTTTTCTCATTTTCAGTAACTCATATGCAGAATATTCCTTTTGAGGATAAAATTCATCTGAAACACTCTACTATTATGAAAATATGATACCCAGTTAAAATAAACTCCAATCAATAAATTTTATTCTAAATGATAATTCCGGTTATCCCATCTATAATATCTAGCCTAAAACCATTAAAAAAAAAAAATAATATATATATATATATATATATATATATATATATATATATATGTATGTATGTATGTATGTATAGGTAACAATACAATCGCTACAATAAGATAAGATGTTGAAAAAATGAAATAAATATGTTTATAAAACTAAGCTAAAAGATATAATATCTGATAGGTAATGTACATAGTGTATATACTATAATGTATATATAGTATGAGGTAATGAAATCTGGAATTTGTTTGAATGTTTAAAAAAAAAAAAAAAATAGTAAAAATCTATACTGGTTAAATAAATAGTTTTTTTTTTTTTTTTTTTTATCTCCATTTACGTTTTCATTCATGGAACCTTTTGATTGCTAGAATCTTATTTCATTGCTTAGAATTAATTAAATATTTTATGGACTAACGTAAAGTGTTTTAAAGGACCTAATATTCTGAATTAAAGGTTGTATATTAAATGAAACGTTATGACCGATCAATGAATCCAAGACCCTCAATGGGTTGTAGTTTTTTTTTTTTTTTTTTTTTTTTTTTTTTTTTTTTTTTTTTTTTTTTTTTTTTTTTTTTTTTTTTTTTTATTATACTTTACAATCATGATAAAATAATCTAATGAATTAAGCATCTAAACTATTAATGACATTTTACAGTGTAACTTCTTTGGCATGTTTTCTTTCTAGCAAACGCTATGAATTTAAGAGAAAAATGAATTAATGATCTGTATTACCGATGGGTGTAATGAGTTCCAGCTGCAATTGACTCATGCTAAACAGGTGTCGAAGGCTCATTTTTAAAATCATATTGGTAACTGGTTTATGAGAGCATTTTCAAACATTATCTCAAATATTTGCAGTTCTATAATACATAATAAAAGATCTCTGCACCATACTTGAAGCAGAAGTTGTAAAACATTATTTTATTATTTTTTATTTTGGGAGCATCGACCCTACCCTGTAGCCTCCCCCCCCCCCCCCCCCCCCCAAGTAACCCCTAATAACCTGTTGAAAGGGGAATCCCAACCCAGGCAGAGTGGAAGGTAAATATAAGGTTGTATTTGCTATGCTTTTTTCCAAGCAATGGTTGTACTACAAAGTTCAAGTTATGAACATAACTATCAACATAAAGGAGATAAGAATATTCATTTATTTTCTATTATAAAGAATTTAAAGACGAATTTAAATTATTCGAAAATATAATCATATTTGTAGAATTTTTTTTTTTTTGTTGATTAATTTCTATTTTTTTTAGTTCAGCTAGTTGGCAGATCCTAAGCGATGGTGTATCTTCTATCGGGACAAAAAAAGAGACAACCTTAGAGGTTTTATTTATAGATTGGAAGTTGGTCTCGGTAACCAACTGTTTCTTTTTGAATGAATGAATGAAAAATAATCTTTATTCTGGGACACCTCGTCCCCTAAGAATAACACAAAAGAACAATAAAATGGTATCATTGTCTGGCTGCGTACATATCAGGCAGCAACTTATATAGAATGTAAATTATATACATATAAATATATATGGTATAATTTTAGATTTGAAAAAATAAAAGTCTTTGGGTTTATATAAGAAAAACAAGATAAGAAAATAAGAAAATTAAAATAAAATAAAATAAAAAGAAATATTCTAACACTAAAATATTATAACATAATTTCGGAAGATTGATAATTGAGGAGGTAGATGAATAAATTATGTTTAAAGGAAGTGAGAGAAGAAGCATTGCGGATCGAAATGGGTATGGAATTCCAGAATAAAACTGCACGATTAATAATGGATTTTTCAAAGGAAGCAGTTCGATGAGAAGGGATTTACAAATCTATAGGCTGAGATCTGCTGTTCAAAAGATGAATGGAAGAACGAAGGGCAAGGATGTCGTAAATGTACGAAGGTTTTTTGGACTTTAAGGATTGGAATAGAAAGGAACCAAGGAAGTATTGTCGCCGAAAACTTGGATAAAGCCACCTCAACTCGGAATACCAGCAAGTGATGTGAGAACGCCTGGGGATCCCAAAAATGAATCTTATAAAAGAGTTCATTAATCTTTCACCTTCATTTCAAGCTCGCCAGACAGTCCTCCGTTTACTAAGCATTCATAATCGAGGTGGGGAAGGATGAGGGAGGATACTAACAATTGATGAGTTTTGCGAGGGATTCACGGAATCTTTGCTGTTTGAGGATGGAGATGGTTTTTCGGGTAATGTGGGAAATATGGTTATTACAATACAGATGTTGATCGAGTGCTACTCCGAGGTTTTTGACAGAGTTTGTGAACTGGATAGGTACGTTATTCAGATAAAGAAGTGGATAACAGGAAAGGGAATTAAGGGAGGGTTTCGATCCAATTAGCATTGCTTTAGTTTTTTCTGGGTTCAGTCGTAACTTATTCTCTACTGCCCATTGGTGAATGCTATAAATGTCATCTTGAATCTTACGAGTTGCCTCAAAAATCTCACAAGGATGAAGCGATAAGTAGATTTGAAAGTCATCAGCATATAAATGATATTGGGAATTATTAATAGCGTCTTTCAAACCATTAAAGTAAACAGAAAAGAGAGTTGGTGAAAGAGAAGATCCCTGAGGAACACCTCGCGTTAGAGGCACAGATTTTGAAGGAGGTTGGTTAGGAACAATAACTGTTTGGGAACGGAGAGATAAGAAGGACTGGAACCAGCCAAGAGCACTATTGGAAAGGGAGAGTTTTTGTAATTTAGTGAGAAGAATTTTATGATCCACGGAATTAAACGCCTTGAAGGAATCGAAGAGGATTAGGATAGTAATTTTATGTTGGTCAATTGAGGAATAAATGTCTTGATTAATTTTTAAAAAAGCGGATTGTGTAGAATAACCTGAACGTAAGCCTGATTGAAGAGGAGTTAGGAGATCTTTATTTTCAAGGAATGTAGCAAGTTGAGAATGGACTATTCTTTCTAGTGGGTTAGATAGGTTTGATAGTTCTTCGGTAACTATCTGGAAGTTAGAAGATAATCAGGAATGTTGTCAAAGAGAAACATTACATCTCAGTAGAAATACTTTAATGCGTGCCAACGTCATCGGTCTTCTCCAAGATCAGTCATCGTTCGTCTACTCTCGTGTGGTTGGGTAGCCCTGAAGATCTGCAAGGCAGGTCGAAACATCAGTACGCATAAAGGTACTTAATTTAAGGTCTTCAGGGCCACCCAACCACACTGGAGAGAAGACGAACGATAACACGCATTGACGTATTTCTACTTATGTTAGACATAATTTTTCTCTTTGACTGCATCCCTGATTATCTTCTTCTCTATTCATTTCAATAGTCAATTAAAAAAAAAAAAAAAAAAAACTGTATACGTAGAAGTTAACGAGGTAACTTGGTAGTCGACCGGGATTAAGCAATTTAAAATCATATTTTAAAAATAAAAATTACCAATAAATTTTTTTAATTAATAAAGTTTTTACCGCCATTGCGTTCATTATGTCTTGCATTCGACGTGGTATAGGTCTAATGTGGTTCCATTACCCATGCAAAACTTTAATAAATCATAATAATATAAAATTTTATTATTATAGTAAACAGAAGTAAATATTGATAAATACTTCTAAAGTTAGTGGTATCCACTTAATTTATAATTATTGATAACTTAAATTATATGTTTATAAATGACAGCCTGAAGACAAAAATTCTTGATTTCTCGCTCTCATCGGTACAACCTCACATTAAGTACCTATTCATCGAAATTTCAGTTGGCTCCCAGCATCTACTTTATTACGCCGGTATACCATCCTAAAGTAGATACTCGTAGACCCTTAGGGGAATACCGCCCCCTCTTGTACCTTTTGATACGTCCTTTGAATTTAACCTTGTTCCTCTCTATTCCAAAATCATTATTTTCGGAGATCTCAACACAAATCTACTTTCCGACTCCAACAACAAACGATATTTAGATAACTTGTTTTATTCACTTCACTGTTTTATCGTATCTTTTGCTCCTACTCATT
This sequence comes from Euschistus heros, assembly GCA_003667255.2. NCBI lineage: Eukaryota > Metazoa > Arthropoda > Insecta > Hemiptera > Pentatomidae > Euschistus > Euschistus heros. The sequence continues at coordinate 798,695 of RCWM02000098.1, read as the reverse complement.
ATTCCAGCTGGTCTGATACATGATGAGATCTATATTTTATCGATTCCCAACAAAATCTCCTTTCCTCCTCCCAATGTCCTGTGTCCTTTTAATCCTGTCATGACCTAATCCAAATATCTTATTATTTCCTAACCCCCTGGTCCTTCCTAAAACCATTACCTTCCACGACCTTGATGCTCTCGACCGCGATAATAACCTACTCCTTGGATCCTTAAACTGGAGAGAGATCTACTCCACTTCTTCCATAGAATCCCTGGTTGACATCCTCACAACTAATCTCTTCAGAACCCTCGATACCTTTGCTCCTCCACTTTTCGTCGCCGGCCTGCACCAGGGTTGTCTCAAAACATCAAAGATTTGCAGAAAAATCGTGAGACTGCAAGAAGAAGATTTAGAAGGACTACCTTACGGACGATTATCTAACGTTCAAAGTGCTCCGCAACTTGGTACAGACAAAAATCCGATGTGCAAAATCTTCCTTCTTTTACAAATCCCTTTTGTTCGCTCCCGATTGTAAATCGAAATGGCAGATCCTTCGCAAACATTCCCTTTATAACCCTCCCCAGATTTTCAACCTCGACCTACTTCCCAGTTTTACCTAATAACCTAAAGACATATTTTATATCACTATCTCTCACCACCTTCCCCTCCCACTATGCCTGTATCTTCCCTGAAACACCAAATCAATGAAATCCCACGCCAACTCTCTTGGTCCAGATGCTATCCCAATTAAACTTACAAAATTATGCCTCATAGAACTTAAGTTGTCCTTTCTTTGCGTCTATAATTTCTTCTTTAGAAATTCAGCATTTCCGACCTCCTGGAAAAACAAGTCATTGTTCATCCTATCAATAAAAATTCCAATCTTATCTGTTCTGCAATTTTTCGTCTGATTGCCATCCTTTCAAACCTCTCAAAACCACTAGAGCGTTTGGTGCTGTCCCAAATATCCAGTATCCTTGAAGATTTCCTTCTATTCGATAATTTTTGGTCTTGATTCCGTCCTGGTGGTTCCACTCTGTCCGCATCAATCAAAATTAAATACTTGATGCTTTCTCCAAGATTCAGGAATCTGTGTTTGGGCAAACTTAAATAACTTATAGTTAAATGCAGAGAAAACCCAGGCGATAGCGACCGGCTTAAGTCACCTTCTCAGATCCAATACCTTCTTCAAAAACTTAGAAATCATTATCTACCAAAACATTTTTGGAACCTTACATTGCCCAAATATCAAGAAAAATCAATTGGAACTCTATATAACTATTTAATCGTTCCCTTCATTTCATCTCCCAATCCACTCGAAAACTCCTAGTTTCCTCGCTCATCTTTCCTCAGTTTGACTAAGGCTGCGTGGTGTATGGAGGCCTCTCAATGGGTCTCCGAGACAGGCTAAAAGGAATTATACATAGCTTCGTTCAATTTGTTCTCGGAACACCGAGGCGTTCACCATGTTTCACACCTTTACATTGCCTTGGAGTAGCTCTACCTATTCACCCGCAGACTATATTTGCTGGGTTTATTTCTTCTGGTTCGTCATTTATAACCATCACTTATCCTACATTTATAATCTTTCAATATTCAAGTCTTCCGTCCACTCCCAATTCACAACAAGATCACGTTCCTCCGACCTATTCTTGCCTTTCCATCGAACAACATTATACCTACAATCTTTCCTAGCCCGATCCGCTACCCTCTGGAAAACTCTCCCTCCTGAAATAAGACAAGCTCCTACCTTAAGCTCATTTAAAACACTCCCTTACCAACATCTCACGATGCCACCTGATATTTTTAATAATAACCAATTAATTTGGTTAAATCCAATACTTCCGATACCGATGAATTAGTTAATAACTTTTCTTGTATATAATAATAACAATCATAATAATAATCCTTTATTTGTACAATAATTGTACATAAATGAAATGAAGTAATCATTTCTTTTATATAAATTCAAATTTGTTCTTACTTTAATCATTATGTTTTCTATACAAAGAAATAATTACTTCATTTACTATATTTCACTAAACAATTCATAAGTTTATATGTATATAAATGAATATATGCAATGTGTATAAATTTATATCGTGGTATCTGTAAACATATTCTCCACTCAATGTACATATAGATATCGTTTCTTTTCTTTATGTATCTTTTCTTATTTTCTCGTGGTTATTTTTATTTTATTTTATTTATTCTTCTTATATCTGTATTTACATATCTTATGTTCTTCATATATAAATAGCTTTGTATGAAACTATATAAGCCAGACTATTGTACTACCTTATTATACATTTCTGTTGTTCTTAGGGGACAATACGTCTCAGAATAAAAATTATGTTTTCATTTTCATTTATTTCAATTATACCACTAACCGATAAATAAAATTATATATTGACTTTTCGCGTGTTATAACGGAAAAATCATTTATAACACAGAACTAGCAAACCAATGCGATTCGGCCAGCTCAATACAAAACTTACAAGCCCGAGAACAATAACATCAAAAGGCCCTTTCTCAATCAAGAAATCAATCAAGGGCTAACACTATCTTCAACTATACAACTTCCTCAAACAGCTATAAAACGTCTCATAACGTCCCAGTTTAAATCCTTCTACACTTATTTAGATTGGGTGGATTGGAATCAACACTTTGCAGAGGTTATAAAACACTCTGATAGTCAAAGCTTAAGTAAAACATTGCCACATAACAATTTAGTAAAAGAGATGATAATGCTTCTAATAATATTTCAATTGCTAGCAAAGCAAAGTCTCACTGGTAGAACTACAATAAAAGTACTAAATTAAAAGGTCCCGAGGCCATCTTATTTCAGACGCCTCGAAGGGAGGGGGTTTATCTGGAATGCAATGGGAAGCAAGTTTGGATACTTGATTTGAATGGCTATGAAGTCTGCTATTAAAGGAAAGGTTGTTGGTTTGAGCTAAATCAGTAGATTAACATTTTAATAATAATTAATTTTGTTTGTGATTGAGTAAGGAGCATTAAGGATTTTGTTAGGATGGGAAACAAGATGAATTGGATAGTTTAGTAGAGCCCCAAATTTCAACATTATATATCTAAATAGGCCTGATTACTGTCATGAGTCTTTTGTAATTAGTCGGAAGGTTTGAACGTTTGTCTAGTAAATGTCGAAGGAGTCGAAAAAAACGAGCAGTTTCTTATCGTTTTAAGCTTTTATATGGATTCCAAATAAATCTGATGATATAAGTTAACTGATAACGTTTTACTTTTCTAAGGTGGAATATGCATCTAATAGCGCCCAGTTATATATATTTTTCTCAAGGCAATTCTTATTTCTCAAGGCAAGGAATAGGATTTCTGAAACGAATCGCGCAGTTGATATTTATCACATTTGAAATTTTAAATGTTAGATAAGGACTCCGTCTGAACATACGACTTACTTGGAACTCTCATACAATACTAAAACAACAAAACATGGCTCATCGTTATAGAGTACTCTAGATCCTTCGTGAAATCCTCAATGCTCCTTATTATGTCACAAAAGAACTTATTATTTTAAAGCAAACTCCATAACCATTAAAATTCATTAGTATCACAACTTGCTTCAAATTCTATTCCTCCGAAGCACCTAAAAAGATGGTTCTGGACCTTTTAACATTGTACTTAATTATACACAAGTTCTACCAATGGGTAGTTGCTGCAGCCGTCAAGTCATTTTTAGCAAGTCTGATCACAACCCTCTTTAGTCATGGTCATTACAAGATATTATAAGTTCTCAGATACGTGATTATAAAATTAGACGTTTTCTGCTTAAATAGAAAGAATATTTTTTTGTATACTACGTTACTGTATTTTAATGTTTAAATATAGATTTGTTGCTTATGTCTATATAAAACTTAGTTGTTGTATTATTTGAATTGTTTTAGATGATGTAAAATATATGTTACCTATACTTGTAAAATTAATTATTTAATAAATAATAACAAAGGGAAAAATAAATTACTAAAAAGGTTTTCTAAAAAAAAAAAGCTAGGATAGTTATGTGCAATTTTATCTTACTGAGCACATACTATAGACATATTTTTCACGGAACAACCTCTAGCCTATACCTTCGGCCTTAGTAACACCAGATAAGTAGCAGTATACTGTCTGCTACTGTAAAAACTTTAATAATACAGGATAATCTCGCTAATCCGCCTATCGCAAGTCTGTGTAGTGCGTATGTTTGTGGAATTTGTGGAAGGAACTAACAGTAAAATAGTACATCTTGGTGTTCTAAAGGTGCAATTTTATCTTACTGAGCACATACTATAGACATATTTTTCACGGAACAACCTCTAGCCTATACCTTCGGCCTTAGTAACACCAGATAAGTAGCAGTATACTGTCTGCTACTGTAAAAACTTTAATAATACAGGATAATCTCGCTAATCCGCCTATCGCAAGTCTGTGTAGTGCGTATGTTTGTGGAATTTGTGGAAGGAACTAACAGTAAAATAGTACATCTTGGTGTTCTAAAGGTCGAGTAATTTTGATCTCTTTATACCTTATTAGTGCTTCTGAGCTAAAATCAAAATTTTAGACCTTCAAGCGCTAATTAGAAGCGTCAAAGCGTCAAAACTATCAACCTTTTCGACGTTTCGCCAAAATATCTGCTGCACAGACGGTTCTAGAAAAAACATCTTGGATAAGGATTCTACAGAAGTTTTTTTTGTAAAAACCTTATCAAATATAGTTTGAATAATTCTTTGAGAACGTTTTACTTAATTTCCTCACGTGAGTTTCGATAATCTGAGATTTCGATAGTTTTTTTGTGGTCACAATCGTATTCATTTTAAACCATCGAGACCCTTCTGTATTCAAAACATTTTCTGTCAATCTAAAATTCAAAAAAAAAAAAAAAAAAAAAAAAAAAAAAAGCCAAGATGCCTAATCCGCTGATTCAAAACCGCTGTTTAAGGCAACAACAACACCTATCTTTATAGAAGCAATATCAGTCCTATTTTTTCTTATCATAGTCCGATAAAGCAATACTTCGAATTTTATCAAGTAGGATGACGCCATTACTTGATAAAGAATGGGCGGCTAACCATAATTGCAACAATTGATTTCAATCGAAAACATTCTTATAAGAAAAAAAACTAAATATTAATTAACATTTAACCGAAGAATTTAAGCAACTGAAACAGTGAAATTAAATAACAAAGAATCCTGAAATAATAGAATTTTTATAGGTTCTATTCAATTGTGCTAGTGAAGACTGGATATGTCTCTATAAATTTATCCATTAATCTAAATTAAAACGGGTGACGTACCCCTCCTTCAGCACCCAAAATCTAATCTCATGCAAGGAAAGGAGAGAGTCGCTGTAAATTCACATCCACTTTCTAATTCAAAGAATATAAGTATATAATTGATGTGACAATAATATAATTACTAAGCGTTAATATCTGTTATTACCAAAAATGTCCCCTTTAAAATATAATAAAATAAAATCATGGATTTTTATATTAAAGATATATACATATATTTTTTTAATCATTATAGTTTTAGTAGTTAATAATAATTTAAAGATTAAGTGGATACCACTAGCTGGTGAAATCATAAAAAAAGTTGTATATCTAAAATATAATATGAGATGAACTCAAAAACTCTTTTGTATATCGCAAAAGGAATTGAATACTGAATTTCACCTATTTCTTCATTGAAATAATTATAACATAAGCTATCGATTGGTTATATTTAAATACAACATATATATTTATTTACAATTTACAGTGCAACAGAGGCATTTACGGAATAGTATCAGTAATTATACTGACATGTAATAAAATCCACCCAACGTTTTTCTTCTATTTTCTCGGCTAAAAGTTTTACTGTACTTTAGGTGTTTACGCACTTATATCTTTCTACAAAGGCAAATAAAACCTATTAGAAATATTTAAAAAATAATTTATTCTAATTTAATTCAGCAGTAAAAAAAAACAAAGTCATTTTTAATTTACGATTTCTTAAATTAATAAGGTTTATATCTGCCCCTTGCGTTCATTACGTCTTGTTTTCGATTTTTTATACGTCTAATGTAATTTTAAATAAATTTATAGAGGATATGCCCCATCTAATGCAAAACTGCTACCTATGGTATACTACTATATAGGGACAAGCCATTTTTTGTTTGTGAACACTAACATGAAAACTACTGAACCAATCTGAACCAAATTTGAACCACATTGTCTGCGACATTTGACTACATTTTTGATCTAGTTTCACCCAATTTGTTTTTTACACTAAGAGGTACTAGAGGTACCTTGTATATACTTTTAGAAGTTCGAAATTAAATCCAACCAGATGAAACCAATAAAATTATTTCTGACAATTAGAAATTATAACCAAATCACAATGTCAATCCTTTGCTGTTTGATGTTGTGTCTAAAAATGTAATTCATAGGGGTTTAGTTGCAAGCACTGATATTGCAGTCTATTAACCGCAAGAGTTTCTTAATACTCTCTGTCCATCTAAATTTCGAACTCATAAATTAAAATTTAAAATTGGGTGTCTTATATTTTACGTAATATTCAAACAACTAATCCGTGTAATTTTTAAAAATACTGCTATGCGTGAAAATATCAATGAACAAATAATGCATAATTGCATACTTGAAGCCCAAAAAATCTTTTTGTTACTAAATCCTTAGTTAAAACTGTGCAAGTTCTTCACCTAGGGCGGGCTTTCACGACGGTATTAAATCACATTATTTTATAATTTCTTAATTCATTTTTTTTAATATTGCTTGAATTTAGTTATTATAATGTTTTACTGATTCTAATACATTTCATATGCCTTGGTTAAAGAATATGGGGACGTAAACACCTTAAGAAAAATGAATTTTAGTCGAAAAAATTAAAAGTATCATCTGAAATGTTTAGCCTGTCAGTTTATTAGAAAATCTCAATGAAGAAACTTTTTTTTATTATGTAAACACTTCAGTATTTCAAACAAAGATTTATTAAAAAAAAAAAATGTATATCCAACATTAAGATTTACTATCAATTCTTCGCTATATTAAGTCTCAAACTGTATTACTAGGCTTAAAAATAAATTTTTCACTTAATGCTGTAATTTTATTAGATACTTGTTGCTTAACAAGGAGACTAACAAATTTAGGGGTCTTTCAGTCAATCAGGAAGGACAATAGCTGTCGTTGCTGATTTCGTTACAATACGAATATTTTTTTAAATGTTTATTTAATCATTGTTTACGAATTACATGTCATTCAATAATAATTTAAATAGATCAGGTAACTGTAGGAGTAGAGTTGGATAGTCAAATTGTTATAATAAGGTTTAAATCAGTATTAAATGTAAAAATTTATATTACGAAAATTCAGCTTCTTCAGGTTACCATGGAAACCACTATATTGTTAATTGCTATTGACAAATTTTTCGGACAAGCATTTTGCAATAATTTTAATCGAATAGATTTTCAAACGTCCGCTATTATATAGAAATTAGTCTAGGAATAATGAGTGAAAAGCTACAACTCAACTTCAGTAAACATTATCATTTATCGAAATACATGATGCATATATTTAATGTATATTGTATCTCACAAAATAAGTGCTCACTACAGGTGTATTTACCATTTCTAATAATTTATTTATATTTCATTAATATTAATATGCACTGTTAATATTAATTTACTAATGTAATGTTTTTACTTTGGTTTTATTTCAGAAATAGATTTCTCAGGCAAGAATTAGAATTAATTTTATTATATCTTCACAGTTTATCAATTTTATAGTTCATTCTCGTGTGTAATTGTTTTTCTATATTTATTACCTAATCATATATGTTATGTATACCAAATCTTGTGATGATAATGTTAAAAGCTATATATTAAATTAATCTAATTGTTAATCTCTTAAATTATTTTCATTTTAATGATGAATAATGATATAACATCTTTACAATAATTTTCCTTTTAGAAAATTTAAATGAATAGAAAAAAAAATACTAAAATAAAATGTATATATACTACACTTTTTTGGAATTGTCATATCCCCGCACTGCCTGAAAATTTCTTCTGTGACTTTGTAATTTTCTTTACAAAAATGTTCAATTTTATTATTGTTTATATACTCAATGTCCAAGTAAATCACTAATGGTTCCAATATGATGGGTCTTTTCCGCGAAAAATATAGGCGCGAACATTTCTGTGGATGAAATACTATAATATTAATTGAAATTAACTTCGATTACTTTATTACTCATTAATCTCATACAAGTCTTATTTCTTACAATTATATTGCATAAAAAATATATATTAATCAAATAAAAAAATGAAATAAGAAAATTTTAAAAAACTCAGAACCTGAATTCAAAAACAGTATTCCGTAAGACGACTTGACATCCATATAATTTAAATTTCATATGTTCGAATAGATGAAAACTTACAAAATATTCATGTAAAATAAATCACAAAGTCACATGACATTTTTGAAGCCATGCCTGGATATGATATGATACCTTACAGTTTTTCCTATATTTAAAAAAAAAAATTACAAGAAACTTAACGAAATTCAAGAATGAAGTAAACAGAAGAAAGAAGTATCAATGATTATGGTGAGTTAGCTAATTTTGATATCTATTTCAGTCATCTATCATAAATATTATGCACGCATTAGAATAAACATTTTACTTACATAACCCCCTCAAAATAAAAAAGTTTGAAATAATTTTGGCTAGGATAGCGTTTATTACTTTGTACTGTATTCTGGAATTTTTTCGTCAAACAAATTTTTATATCTATACTTTTACATAAAAGAACGTTTCGTTTGCGATCACTAACGACTGAAACTACTTAGCCAATCTGTACCAAATTTTAACCAGATCATCTTTTTAGTTCCATGAAGGTTTAGCAATAATAATCCTACAGAATTTAAATTAATTTGTTATTAAAATGCAATAGTATGTGTATAACAGCGGAGTTATCAGAGATAGGCCTGATCACCTATTAGAGATAGGTTGCGAGCGCAATTCTTCATTCAGGTTACAAAGGTGCAGTGTTCTATAGAGCTAGAAATTTGTAATAAAATTTACTTATATTTAATTAAATTATTAAACAATATTTAAATATGTGGTGCGACATGTGCTCTTGGATCCATATCCCAAAGTTTCAAAATCGGCCGATATATGGTGAGCGCCATTCTGCAATAGAGTTTACAATGGTAAAACTACTGAATCCATCTGTACAAATTAATATAATTTTATAAAATTTCTATAAATTTATATCCACACGGATGCATTCAATAAACTTATTTCTTCTGTGTAAACGTAATTACCAAATAAAAATGTCGATCCTTTGCTATTTGATATTGTGTGTAAAAATATCATCAATGGGCCTTTGATTGTAAGCAATGATAATGCAGTCTATTATCCGCAAGAGTTTGTTAATCGTCTCTGTGTATCTGGATTACCAACTCATACATTGATATTAAATATTAAGTGTAGCTTTTTCATAATCTTCAAACACATAATCAGTCCAATTTTAACTAGGTTAAAAATTACTTATATGGGTGAAAATATCATTGAAGCAACATTGCCCAACTGCGTACATCAACAATAGATTTTTTCTATGAAAAGAAATTAACAATTTAACTTAAATTATTTGTTAAAATTATCCGAGTTCTTCACTTATGTAAACGGGCGAAGCAGTTTTGGATCAAAATCTAGTTTTATAAGTAAATGTGATGATTCAAGAAGGAATAGTTTTGTTGGTCTGCTGAGAAGTGAAGAAGATGATGAGAAGAGGAAGGTTATGTATGAATTGTACCGTGATTAGGATGTCACCCAACTTAAATTCGGAAATTAGTGGCATTTGGTATGCAACTTGTAACATTTGTAAAGTTCAGCCATATCCCTTAAAGGATTGAAAACTGGCCATTTCGAAAGCAAAATCATACTTGAAATGGATTGTTGGGTTAGTGCATATGAAAGAAAAATATTAATTTTTTAACGCGTTTGAGTAAAAAGAAAGAAACAAGCAATAAAAGTATGTAGACTTTAGAAAACTAAATTTAACTAAACCATTGACATTTTTTTTTTTTTACAAACAATTAAAGCTACCAATTAATTAACTCATTTACATGACAATAATTGGACCTCTTTAAGGTCTTTACTAAACTTTCCGATTTTTCTCGAATTCTTAATGATCTGAATGTTCTATATGTCGCCAAATTAGCCCAAACCAGGGACCTATCCTTTGATAGTGAACTCTATGTCCACTCGAATCCACTAGTATCCTAACTTGCTCCCCACTCGATCCCCGATATACCTCCGTGGTGTCTGAAAAGAAGAGTTCTAAGTACCTCCTGACGAAGGTTTAATTGAAGTGCTACTAATTTGTTGACATATTATTGTAATCATATTTCCACAATTTATTTTATGTATATATTGCATACAGTTGTACGTCAAAAGATAAAAAGAAAAAAAAAAGAATAATCTTTTAGACTAAAATATGCAATTATAATCTAAATAAATCATCTTTTCTTTTGAGTAAAATCTCCAAACATAAATCCTACAGCAACTTCTAGTCTATAATTGTGCACTCCGCTAAACTTGGAAAAAAATTCAAAATCTTCGTAATATGTAGATGTCCTAAGACAACTCTTCCAGATCCCAAAGTACTTTAACCCTATGCTACAATCGACGTTGGAGTAATTGTATGAAAATAACCGTACTTCTTTCGTCCGCCGTATTTCCTTTCCACCATTTAAACTTAATAAGATCCTATTTAATTATAAAAATTGATAATAACTGGAACAACGGATTTAATTATTAAATATTTTTATCCCACTTATATTCAAAGTACGGATCGAAAGGAGATATTCTCATATGCTCAAGCAGAAACAGATTGAAATTCAGAGTCGCCCCTCCCGAATGCCTAGATCCGCCATGAAGTTTTTTGCCTGTTTAGTATTCGGCGATAAAGGTGTATCCAAAATACTGAAGGAATGAAGAGGATCCCACCCCACTTGGCTCCCACAACTTCCATCTAACCTCCGGAATATGATTAAACTTTCTCCACACCTTTATCGAATATTCCGCGGAAGATCGCTTTCCTATTGGCAACTTCTTTTGTTTAAATCCTTCTTCTACCATGGCGATGGTGTCCTTCTAAATAAAATATCTTATATCATTAGGTGTCGTCTTCAATTCGAATATCATATTTGAAGATCTTTTTGATGTGGTAATGTGATCCTCTAGATGGACGTATGTGTTGTATCTGTACTAATGAAATATATACATTTTTTAAATGCATTACTGACATTTACAACTTGCACAATATATACAATATGTAAATGTGCAATAAATGATAACAGTGACATATCTATAACCTGCAAAGAAATACCAATTAGTAGCGCTTCAATAAATGTTCTACATTGGGATTTCCATAGGAAAACTTCTTTTCAAACGCCTAGGAGTGTTATCGGGAATCGAGTGAGAAGCAAGTTGGAGGACTAGTGGATTCGAGTGGGTGTGTAGCTTGTCATAGATCTTTTTTGGACTAAATCTGCAACAAATGGGACACTTAGATTGTTATGGATAAATTTATTTGTGACATAATAAGGAGGATTGAAGTTCTTGCGAAGATTCTTGGATTCTAAGGATAGGGTACGAGAATAATTGAAATGTTTAATTAAGAGCCCCAAATTTCAACTGCATATGTTCAAATAAGTCTAATTACTGCCATGTAAGGAGATAAATCTTTTGTTATTAAATGGGATCACTGAGCATGTCAAGTAAATGTCGGAGTAGTCGAAAACGATGATCTGTTTCTGGTATTTGTAAATTCAAGACCAAAGTTACACGATTCTGAAATAAAAAAATAAATAAAATAAAAAATAAATGAATTTAAAAAAAAAGAATTTGCTACACTTTATTATTTTTATGTTGTTGTTTTTTTGTTTTTTTAAATAGAAGGTTTGCCACAAACATCATTTACAGCTGATATTACTTAATTGTCATGTGAAATTGAGGATTATTGTTATTTTTGGATTTTTGTTTATTAAAAAAAAAAGATCTTATTGACAAATATTGCGATCAACCACACTCAAAGGCAATATGCGGTTAGGATGATATTGAATAATTTAAATAATATTATTGAAAATAAAAGTAACAGCCATACTCTGTTCAATATTAAATGAGTATATTAAATGAGTGTACTTGGGAAACTCCAAACCTATAAATCAAGTTGGTTTAACATAATTCCAGGATATGCTAGCATTTCTCCCTCCGTCTGAAATAAAAGGCAGTGGAATCAGTCAGAGTGCAACTATACTTCCGATGTTGAAAAATAAGCCATTGACTCCAAAGTCAAATTTTACAATAGATATCGAGGCCACTTCCGTTTCAACCTGCGAGAAGGGCTATATTGATGTGTGGAGCTGGATAGAGATTGAATCAGATGATTTGAATGATTAGAATCATTGACGCAATTTGAAATTTCGAATGGTATAGAGTCAAATACATGAGGGATACTAAGGTCGTGTTAGGTTATGTTGGATATGAAATAAGGATTTTGGGTTATCGTTATAAGGATTATGGATTGGAAAGATAGGTTACTATTTATGTTTGAATATTTTGTTTCCCCAGCCTAGAAGTCCAAAGATATATGAATTTTACAACTGTATACAATAAAAATAAAATACAAGAAGTAAATATAATGCTAAAAATGACATTTCAATTGCTTGTAAAGCAACTTCGTATTGGTAGCACTTATAAAGGTTCTACATAGTAAAGTGCTATATTAGCAGGTCCCGAGGCCATCTTCTTTTCAGTCGCCTCGGAGTTTTATCAGGAATAGACTGGAAAACAACTTGTGATACTAATGGATTTAAATGATTATGGAGTTTGCAATGAAAGGGTAGGTATCTGGTTTGGGGTGGTTGCAAGTCAGAGAGTCAGGAGAGAAAAATTAGGATAAGTTTGTATGTGACAAAGTAAGGAGCGCTGAGGATTTTTCTAAGATTTTTGGATTGTAAGGATTGGATACGAGAACTATTTGATAGTTTAGTAGAGCCCCAAAGCTCAACTCCATAAGTCCAAATATGACGAATTATTGTTATGTAAATGAGTCTTTTGTACCTAATCAGAAGGTTTGAACGTTTGTCATGTAAATGTTGAAGGAGTCGAAAAGATATAAACATGTCTTAGGATAGGCTTATAAAAAACCCATTAATTTTTTTAAAGATGGAGATACCCTGTTTAGTTTCTGTCATAATTGGCTTCATCTTCTGTTAAAAATAAAATTTTATTTTTTAAAGAACTTTTATTGCAGTGCTTAGTGGTTAGTTTGGTTACAAGCTATTTTCCTGTTATTATATTCGTTATCTTTGACATAAAGCCACTGAAGGATACTGCTTTCAGATCTGTCAGGATTTAACGATTTTTAACATTGGAAGAATATTCCGACATTGTTGCTCTTTTGAAAATTCCGCTATTGTCTCTTTGAAAATAATTAATTTTTTTCGTTTACTAGTTATATTTGAGTGTATTTTGTAAATTTAAATAAATAGATAATAATAAAAGTTTTAATCAAATGATAATACAAAATTGGTTACTTAGGTTTAATTAATTAAATTAATTAAGCTGTTAGATTTTTTTTTTTAGGATAATCTTAATAATTAAACTGTCTGAAACAATTAGCAAGATGAAGGTTAATTAAATTCTGGCTGACGGGTGTACAGTGAACGCGTATCGTAATTTGTAGAGACACACTCAGCTAACCAATAAAGTGCTGGCTTTAATTTCTAGATGTACCTTCAACCCCCCCCCCCCCATCCCCCCCCCCCCCCCCCCATGTTGGCCAAGCTTAGGAAATGAACTAATTTACTTAAGTGACCGGAATATTGATTAATGAATTTAATAGTTAGTTTAATTCAAACAAAAAGGTTTAAACAAAAGAAGGATTCTCTGTTCCAGAAAATTAGTAACGTTGGAAGATGCTCCATGGCTTTTTTTCTTCTATATTTCATAACTCAAGCTTACCATTTTTTTTTCATTGTTGCAAGAGGTTGATCCATCGCCTTTAGTGCTTTTGTGGCCTCGAGACTATAATATCTCCTGAGCCTCCTATTATTCTCGATGTAAGGTAGGACGCCTTGAAGGAGGCATTATCATACAGAAGAAAGATTATTTTAATAAATACTTAGCTATGCGGAGTATATAGTGTTGCTTCCCTTCCACCCGGATTCGGCCATGGAATAATAAAATGTGACAATATACGGTTTATGGCTATTCGACGAATGAAACACTAGGTTGTTACTAAAGTTCTTGTACATGAACTCAACCCTTAATTCCAACTGTTATAATACATCCTATAAGAATTGATTTGTTCCTACTATTCATGTCCGTGTTTACTTTAGAAATTTTATGTGATGTACCTACGTTACTGGAAAAGTGGTGAAGCTTAAAATCAGGTACCATTTGTGCAATAGAATATCTGTCATCAATCGAAATACTACCATTTGATTAGTTCGGATCGTTCTCAGACAAAAAGTGGTTCTTTAAGTTTGGTGGAACTTCGGAGGCATTTCGAATATTAAGCGAGTTCCCCGTGGCCGGGCTGTAGACTCAGAAGTTTACTGTCAACCAGACAGAGTTTATGCAGTTTTTAGTGCAAGGTAACCTGTTGGGTCAAAAGGAACCCCGTATTATGCAATACGACAATACCTATTTCTCCCTTTGAGAAATTGAAATCTATAACTGAAAGCGTAAAAGGTTCCCTTCATCCTATGTATATATTTATATATATGATGTCTCATGATTTCGGTAGAGCTGTGCTTCGGTATCGTTACACTTAATTAATTTAATTAAAGTTATTATCACGGAAATAGAAATTGCTGCTTTTATAGCCTCTCGGAAAGTCAACTTTTTATAATTAGGTAGCTAAGCTTTAAATCTGATTTAACCTAACAAAAACTTTCAGTACAATATCTCACAGGTAGTTTCTAAAAAGCCCAAGAGTAAACCTACCGACGTTTTATGTGTGCATATTTCTACAACAATTTCTTGGTAAAAAAACAAAACAAAACAATAACGAGATTGGATTGGATTGGACACTGAACAAACGTTTTCAATATATTTTTTAAATAAAAATAGTGAAGTCAAAAAGCAAATTAACGAATAATGTTTCCAAAAATATCTGCTAAAACGACCAGAAATTAATCCGTCACGTTAATTTATGTTTGTTTTGTGAAATGCTAAACATTCTAAAGCATTTTGTAAAATGCTAATCTAATTGGTTCATATTTAAATGTTTTTGTGGATGGTTCTGAGTTTTAAAAAATACAATAAGTATTTAAAAATAAACCTGATTTCATTAATTTCCAAGTTCCCAGTATTTTATATTTAGAAAAAAAGAAAAAGAAAAAAAATATTAGCTAATTTCCATTTAACTTTTTACTGCCCATAAATTCAAAGATTGGCTTGTGACTTCACACCTAATAAATAGTGTAAAAAAAATTATCATAAAACAAATTAAAAAAAAAAAATCCATAACTTCTATAAATTGTTGTCCTACACGTTGTGTTTTAACTTTTCCGCTTATATTTAATTCAAAGAACTTGATACTATTTCATAATTAATTAGGTTAATTAAATTAATTCTCGGAGGACGTGCATGAGTGGAAAATTCTGTATATACTTCCTCCTCAGGCTGCGAAAAGAGGAAGAAAGGATTGCCTATGGCAATGATGAATTAAACGCGCAAAGAGACGACTGACGCAATGATGATTAATTAAATTATACGCATCCTAATTAAATAAATAATTAGACATTTTATTTAAATTTATATAACAGAGGCATTATTTAAGTAAATCTTAAATGACTAATTATCGGATACAGTATTTTTTTTTTTTATTATTCAGATCTCTTTTTTTGGGAGAAAATAAGAAGATAAACGGAAAGGAGATTTCC
The DNA here is from genome assembly GCA_003667255.2 of Euschistus heros. NCBI lineage: Eukaryota > Metazoa > Arthropoda > Insecta > Hemiptera > Pentatomidae > Euschistus > Euschistus heros. The sequence goes on along the minus strand of RCWM02000098.1, from coordinate 782,739 downwards.
CTGCATTAATTTTCTGGATTTTCCTCATTAATTATAATTATCTCAATTAAAAAGTGATTGAGTTGCTTTTCTATAATGCCAATGAGATATAGCTACCCTTGGTTAACTTTTTATCTAACCCCTCCGAGTATTTAATAATTTCTTCTTGAAATTTAAACGTTTCTCTCATCATTTTTATTTTTTTTTTTTTTTCGTGAATCGATATTTATTGTCTCTTTTGTAGATTTAGTGGTTTAGTATACCCATTTCTTCTAACTTAAAAATAATTATAATTTATTCACTTATTATTCTTTATTGGACGAATAAATTTTAAATTTCCGATTTATAAATATCAATAACCAATATGTGGACAAACGGGGTCATAGACCATGTCTATTTATATTTAAAGTAGAGCAAAGTAGGCTAAAATATTTTTTTTTTTAAATATTTCAAATTACATTTAAATGATCATCAAAAAAGGTAAACGTTTAAATTATAAATTTTAGACGCTCTATGTAATTAATCTATTTTTTTTTCTTGGATTAATTCTTCTAGCAATTAAAGTAACCATGTTACGACTAAATCCGTGTGCTATTTACTTACTTTAGAACATATATACTATTTATTGTTTTGTTTAGAAATAAAATTAGTCAAACGTTTCATTCTGGTACTGTACCGCTTAAAAATAGCTATTATGTGAAGGAATATATTAGATACATATACAAAACTACAAAAAAAAAAAAAAAATCCTAAGGTCCAAAAATGATCATTTTAGAATAATAATCTGTTTAGATCCCGGATGTGATATCTAAAAATTACTAGCATACTAATATATTATATGTATTGGTGTCTATACAATTCAAAGAAAAGAAAAATATAATAAATAAATAAATGATAAAGGAAACTTTTTACTATCCAAAAATGAACATTGAGCAATGATGTGTTTAGATGCATGCCCAGTATGATATTATCTGGAAATTATTACACCACTTTATTTTATAAAAATTATTCCCATTATTATACTCAATATTTCAGATAGACATTCTATGTTAGGGGATTTTAACTGTGCGTCGTCTATTTTTCTTGTCAGGGAAACTGAAATAAATTAATTTTTTTTTTTCATTGTTATTAAGCTGTGAACAACGTTTATATGTATTTCCTGCTAATATTCTGCAGTTTTCTTTTAAGTTGGGTCCAGAGTTTCTCTGATTGAGCTTGTTACTTTTTGACAATCCTAATATACATTTAATGTTTATGATTTTATCATAAATAAATTTATATTTTTGAGGTCAATCTCGAAAAAAAATCGTTTCGTAGTTGTCAATCATTTTATGAAATATTTATTACTATCAAAATTAATACGGTTTCATTCATATTTAATCAAAGTGGTATTCATAAATCCCCCTTCAAAGGGTAGGAAAGGGTTTCGAAAGAAGCTTTTCTTTTTAGCATGTTTCCTAGCCTTTTATATATAAAATCTATTATTAAAACTCGACTTCATTCTCAAAGTAGAAAAGGGGTCTCCGATTTCTGGCTTTACTTATTGCCTTAAATATTCGTATTTCTAATTCAAACTAAAATTTCATAAAATAACTCTAACTAAAAGCAATCTTAATGTATTCAATATTTCCGTTTTTAAAGTATAAAAAAAATAAATACCTCACGTCTCCATATTTTTTTTTAATGTTTTTTCCTGTGTAATTTTTACATTGTTTGTAAATATAACCAAAATTTCGAACAATATGTATTAAATAAAAAAAATAAATAAAAAAAGCAGGGGGTACAATCTCTGATGATACACTCTGAAGCACGTAAACCGTAATTTTTAACTAACTTTATTTAACAGCTTAGCAACTAAATATTCCTTGATGACACTTAATTTGTATTGATCACGAGATAAACCCAGTTTTGTCAGTCTCTATTTCACTGGTAAACAACTAATAATCAAATCTAGAGTTAATTTTGAATTAATTTACATAACTGTTGATATTATTGATTCCACAAGGTATGATGAAGGAAATAATTTTAATAGTAAAATACAACAATTTGTAATGTGAAACCTATCGATTACTTTATGTTACTTATTTTACATATTTAATTCTTTGTCTATGTTCTTTTATTGATGAAACGAAAGCTAATGATGTTCCATTTAATCATTCACGACAATTGGTTTCGGAATTCGTGCTTCGAGCAGAGTCGAATTATTTTTTTACGGCTTTATAAAAATTCGAGCGACTCGATTCTGCTAAATTATTTCCCCTTCGCCTTGTTTGTGGACTCCAGTTTCTTTCAACAACCTTCTGAGCTACACGATGATGACATGCGGTACATTAATAGAACATGGGTATGTATAAAATAATATTTTCCATATAGTTCATTTAATAAACAATAACTTATTCTCTTAATTTATTTATTTATCCCGGTTGTCTAAACAACAACACACACCCTAATGTTTTCTTGCAGAGCTATGCTTAGAAAAAGTTTCATATTATAAACCCTATTATTTTTTTATTGAAATGGGAAAACCTATTTTTCTAATTTTTTAATATTTTTTTCTTGAAAATCGACACTGAATTTAGCAAAATCGTTTTGCATCTTTTAGTAGTACATATTTTTTAATTAGGAAAATCTGAAACTTCTATTAAAGACATTCCTTTTCCAGATGTTTTTACCTACAGTTTTGTAGACAGGAAATAATATTATAAACAAGATCTGAATTAGCTTTTCCCAAATCAATGGATTAAGAATATTAATTTAATATTTATTTTTTTAATTCAGAATTAAATCTACTTTGGTAATTGGATTAATAATTGCGGAAAAATTGTGCCGATGACATTACTTCATTGATTTTACGATTTTTATTATTTCAGCAAGTAAACCTTATTTCCATGGATACGTTATTTTTCATTGAACAAAATCTTTCGCTTAAAAATTAGTTGAACGCATTTTTAGTAATATAGGTCATATTGTACCAGAAATGTATTCTTTCCTAGTACCCTTTAACCCATTAGTTTTTCGGCTTACTTTTCACTTGAGTCCTTATAACCTTCCGAAACGTCTGAAAAGAAGATGGTCCCTAGATCTTCTAATATAGAACTTTTATTTGAATGCTATCAGTGGGCTATCTATCTCAATAATTAATAGTCATATCATTACATCATTTCTAAACATAAATTAAAATAATAAAAGTAGGATACCAAGTGATTGTCAAATTACTTTTCAATATTCATTAATTCATAACTGAATAACGACTGGGATAACAATTGACCAACTGTGGTTTTAAAATCTCAAGTAACACATATGTTACTTTATACATTCAAACTAAGAAAGTTTGGAGCTCCATTAAGCATTCCTATTCTTCACATATCCAATCCTTAAAATTCAAAATCCTAAGTAAATTCTTCAATGCTCCTTATTATGTCACAAACAAACTTATCCTTAAAGATCTTTATGTTCCATATGTTGCTGATTTGTCGCAACTCAGATAACTATCCTTTCATAGCGAAATCCATTAGTATCACAACTTGCTTCACATTCTATTTCAGATAACTCTCCGAGACGTCTATAAAGATGTCCTCAGGACTTTCTAATTTATAACTTGTTGCAGTGCTACTAATGAATAGTTGCTTTACATGCAACTGAAATGTCATTTTTAGCATTATCATCACATTTACTTGATTTATTTTATTTTATATTTTATAAAGTATAAATTTTAATAGAAACTAAAAAAAAAAACATAAATAAATAACTAAATGAAATAAATTGTTTTATAGATTTATATAGATCTAAATAGATTTATTTCCTCTACGCATTTATTTTTAAAAAAATATTGTCGTTTTTATTAGACGTTGATAAAAAAAAAAAATAATAATAATAAAATAATGATTTAAAAATTTAATTAAGACTAAAACGACAAGAAACTGCCCGTCGATACAGACTACTTCAACATTTACTAGACAAACGTTTAAAGCTCCAAATTAATTACAAAAGACTCATTTACATGACTGTGGTTAGACCTATTTTGACGTGCGGAGTTGAGCTTTGGGGCCCCACTAAACCATCCAATTCATCTCGTATTCAATCCTTACAATCCAAAATCCTTCGAAAAATCCTGAATGCTTCTTACTTTGTCACCAATAAATTTATCCATAAAGATCTTAATGTTCCATATGTTGCTGATTTAGCCCACACCAGATACCTATCCTTTCATAGTAATTCTACCTTCTAGTGTAGAATTTTTAATAAAGTGCTACTGATGAGTAGTTCTTTTCAAGTGTTGATATGTTATTGTAATCGATGTCAATACATTTACTTGATGTATATAATTTGTACAGTTGAACATTTCAATAAATGTATATAAAAAAAAAAAAATTAATTCGAGTAATTAATTATTCTCTAAATTGCTAGCTTTTGGGAAATAAACCTTCCTCTTGCTAACTGAAATTCTATGGCATTTGGTTTTATAACAGCTGAGAGACGTTCGTGGAAAGCCTCTAATTTCCTGGGGCATTATTTTGTTATGGGGTGGAAATTTCTACGTAGCACGCTATGGACAGGCCTTAAATAGATTCTATTTCCTACAATTTTCCTATTGTATACACTAAGTATATTGTTGATTATTAATGTTCAGAAGCTTTAAAAAACTATATAAATAAATAAACAATAAATTTTAAAAATAAGGAAAATCATTTTGTCGGGTACATCCTGTAGATTATTTTGAAAGGACTGTGAAAACTTGTATTTTATGAATAGGGCAAGCAAGTTTTTTACACACTTCACACAGAATTTATATTTTAAATTCGAAATAAGTTACAAAAATTGTTTGACCTGATTTTTATATTTTATTTCGCTTTATTATTTGTTTGTTTCATGATATATTATGATTCTATATAGATATATTTAAAGTTGTCTAATGGTATGTTATTCTTATGTTTGAGACGGATCAATTTTTTTTGCACAACGTATAATTTTTATGAATGGTAGCAATTATATGAAAAATAAAGATTAAAAAAAAAACCTACCGACTGCTAGCACTTAAATAAATGTTCTGAGAAATTCATATTTCTTTTCAGATGCCTCGGAGGATTGTCGAGTAATGGGAAGTAAGTTGAGGGAATAGTGCATCTGAATGGTTATTGAGTTTACAATGAAAGGATAGGTATCTAGTTGCGGCTAAATTATTTATCTTGAATCTGCATTTTATACTAATGTATATGCGTATGTATATGTATATATAATTTAGTAATGATATATACTTACATACGCGTTATAATATAAGCAGCCTTGAACGTTGTGAAGCACAACGAAGTTTCGAGTTTGCCAAGTTTCTGTGCTGCTTAGTTGCCTCGAGATTCAGTGAGTTAGGATAAACAATGGGATATCGAAGCGATGGCTTAATAATAACAATGTCTATTATCGTTTCACCGGACTGCACAAGTACAATGAGACACAACTGACATATTGTACTTCCATGTGTCATTTTGTTCATAATATTCATGTAAATAACTCATTTTTTTTTCCAACATTTTTTCAGAAATTATTGACATTGAATTTTCTATTCGCTTTATTTATTGTTGTTTCAACTTGAGGTCATCCTAAGGTCCCTGCCTAAACCCTGTTTTATATTATTTTATTGACGAGGAGACTGGTTATGAGATGAATAAATACCTTGTATATTTTTTAAGAGGGATTAGTTAAAGAAATTTAAAAAAAAAAGGTTGTTAAAGTTAACTACACATTATTTTATTAGGCCAATGTTGGATTGCTGGTCATCATCAGTACTGAAAAAGATAATGTCAATAACAGAATCAAGAAAAAATAAAAAAAATAAAATAAATAGCAATTCAATAGTTGTTTTCTTTTTAATTTATACTTTACTGATATTTATATCTGTATACACACTATACATTAAGTAGATTCGCGGTACAATAATTAGACATGTTCAACAACTTGTGAAGGACTACCCATTAGTAGCAATTCAATTAATGTTCTGCATTGGAAAGCCCCTAGGACATCTTCGTTTCAGTAGCCTCAGAGGGTTGTTGGGAATCGAGTGAAAAGAAAGTTGGAAGATTAGCGGATTTGAGTAGTATAAACAGCATATATATTGTGTAATATTGAGTAGCTTGTCATGGAATGATAGGTATCTTCTTTGGGCTAAATCGGCAATAAATGGAACATTTAGATTGTTCTGGATAATTTAATTTGTGTCATATAAGGAGCATTGACGATTTAACGAAGGATCTTTGATTCTAAGGATTGGGTGGAAGAACTGGAATGATTAGTGGAGCCCTAGATTTCAACCCAAAATAGGTCAGTGTCCAAAATCCTTTTTTCTTCGATTACTACTCATATTCTTTAACCCTTCCAAATATTTCATAATGGAGTATGCTCTAAACATCGTTTTTAAGGACGTATAGAGGAAAATCAGGAAAATATTCATTATTTCCGCTTCGTTTTGAGAGGATTCTGAAATTTAAAAGCTTGCATCTTAGTTTTAATTTAAGCTATAGAGTTCCTGTCTAACAGTATCCTTCAATGATATTCCACTAATCCCACATCTGTCGAACAGATCCGCTACCTAGGACTCCACTTGGACAAACGTCTTACTTGGAATCCACATACAAGCCTAAAGCGACAAGAAACTGCTCGTCGTTACAGACTACTTCAACATTTACTAGACAAACAATCAAAGCTCCCAATTCATTACAAAAGACTTATTTACATGACTGTTTTTAGACCTATTTGGACGTACGGAGTTGAGCTTTGGGGCTCTACTAAACCATCCAATTCATTTCGTATCCAATCCTTACAATCCAAAATCCTTCGAAAAATCCTAAATGCACCTTACTCTGTCACCAATAAGCTTATCCATAAAGACCTAAATGTTCCATATGTTGCTGAGTTAGCCCAAACCAGATACCTATCCTTCCATAGTAAGCTCCATAACCACTCCAATCCACTAGTCTCCCAACTTGCTTCCTCCTCCATCCCTGATAATCCTCCGAGGCGTCTGAAAAGAAGATGGCCTAGAGACCATTTAGTGTAGATTTTATTGAAGTGCTACTTGTGAGTAGTTCTTCACAAGTTATTTACATGCCATGGTATTCACTGTCAACACATTCACTTGTTGTATATTATTCTGTACAGTTGTAAATATCAATAAATGAAAAAAATAAAATAAAATAAAAATAAAGCTACAGAGTTTATTTTCTGTTCACATTGAAGAAGATTTGGTTTAGTTTAATTTTGAATATAAATATGTTTTCTTTAGAACCAACTGTGCAGCAGATATTTTGATGAAACATAGATTAGTTCCATTGTTTTGACGCTACCTAGCGACGGTGCTTGAAGGTCCAAAATTTGGATTTTTGCTCACAAACACCAACAATATAAAATAAACCGCCTTTCATACGCCAAGCTGTAAAATTTAACTGGGCTGTGTGATTCCGCAAAAACATTTAGCAACCCACGGGACAACGCAGGGGGGCCGAATTAGCCGGAGATTTGGACTAGCGAGGTTGTGCTGTATCTTGTATTTAACTTACTACTTTTATCATTAACGTACCTTCATCTTTTTCATAACTACTATGATCCGTATTATTCTCGTTCTAGCAAATATAACCATTCATATACCATTTCTTATTTTTATTTAATTATATTATTCAATAAACTGTTTCCTACTTATCATACATTTCTATTCTACTGACCTGTGTTGAACAGATCCGCTTCCTAGGACTCCTACTAAATAAACTTTTAACTTGAAATCCACGTACAATACTAAAACGACAGGAAACTGACATTCGTTTTCAACTTCTTCAACATTTACTAGCCAAAAGATGCCGATTAATTACAAACGACTCATTTATTTAATATTAATTAGACCTACAACGGGACAAATGGGATTGAAATCTGTGGCTTCACTAAACCATCTAATTCTTTTTATATCTAATCCTTGCTATCCGAAATCCTACAATGTGTCCTACTTAACTTAAATTTAATTTTCTGTTGACTTGTTTTATTTATTTCTTCTTTATTTATTGTATTTTTTTTTAAAGATATTTTCTGATTCCTTAGTTGAAATTATCTTTTTTTAGCCCTGCTGACGGCCATCAATGGTATTAAGGCCGAAACGTTGGCATAACGAAATAATGTGTAGTTAACTGCACCAATTCGTATATATGATCCTCCTTAATAAATCTACCAGATAAATTTATTTTTTTGGACAAAAAGATAATCAGGGATGGAGTCAAAGAAAAACACCACGTCTAAGTAGAAATACTTTTATTTTATTTTTTTATTTATTTATTTTTTCCTTATCCTTCCTGTCTTGCCCTTAATCTTACCTTCCTGCTTTATATTATTAATGATTAATGTATCTGTTCTTTTCTATAGTCTTTTTTTTGTATATAATTCATTATCCATGTCATTTTGTATTCCATTTGTCATCTGTTTATCAGTCTGTTATTTTTGTCACATCTAGTCCTTGTCCATTATAGTCCTGAAGATTTTTTTTTTTTTTGCTAATGAAAATATACCCCCTTACAATACGTATATAAAACAACAGCAAATTTAAAGGCTTCAATGTGCCTGAATAGAATCAAACTCTTTCAGAGGTATATCGACTTTATTGACATCCACCTTTTTGTTTAGAATATTTCTGAAATAACCTTAATACAATACTTATCTGATTTTTTTTTTTTTTTTTTTTAATATATTGTTCCCTATTTTACCTTCCTAAAACATTTTCGCAAATTCAATAACAGAAATATTCAAAAGAAATCTTTAAATTGAAAATCTGACTTCATTATTTCCTATTGCTATAAATTATTATTTCATTTCTTCCAGAGGGGGGAGAAACGTAATATTAATTCGTGTGAAAAATCTCTTTTGAACCCTTTATCTGTTCGGCTCCCTTTCATAAGCATACGAAACTTAATTTAACTTTCAAAGAGTAAACGGCTTTAAAAGAAGTCCTGTTTCGAGTTTCCCCCCCTTATCAGATAAGATAGTAGGAATTTTCGGAAGTTAAGATACAGGAAAAGCTATTTGGAAAGTTTAAATGAATTTCCTTTTCGGCATTTTCCTGTCCTTAGTTTCGTCTATATCAGCAGGCGTTTAGTGTCTTCGGCGTATGGAGAATATCTTTAATTTCTATTGATATGAATCATTTATCAGAGCTTCCAGCTTGTTTCTTAATATTTGACGTCTTAGTGTACTATGGCTTTGGCAGGAAAGGTAGATTTTCCTAGCAGCTACCGACCTGTTCCAAACTCCTTACAGTTCTTGAAGGATACACATAGCCACAGTATAAAATTCAACCCTGACAGGATTCGAACTGCTAACGTTTCTGATTCGATATTGCTAAGGTGGTTAGATAATTTAAATAACAACAAGCTAGTACTTATTAAAGCGCGATACTCTGCCCCCCTGGAATCGGTCATGCTCGTTTCTAAATGTAATAAAAGTAAATGTGATCACAAGGTGATTATTGCAGTAAATATAATACAATAAGGCCTGTGAAACAAGTTCCCGCTGGTAGTACTTCTTCCATCTTCTTTTCAGGAGCTATGGATGATTGTCGAGTATAGAAGAGGAAGTAAATCGAGAGACTAGTCGATTTGAATGGTTATGGAGTTTACTATGAAATGATAGGTATCTAGTTTGGGCTAAATCAGCAACATATGGAACATTAAGATCTCTATGGATGAACATTAAGGATTTAATGGTTTAGTTAAGCCCCAAAGCTCAACTCCATAAGTCCAAATAGATCTGATTGCTTATATATAAATAAGTCTTTTCTAATTAATCGAAGGCATTGAACATTTGTCTATTAAATAATAAAGAAGTTGAAGATAACGAGCAGTTTCTAGTCGTTTTATTCTTATATGTGGATTCCATGTTTAACTGCTGTCCAACTGGAGTCATAAACAGCGAATCTGTTTAACAGTGGTCAGTGGAATATAGCATCGACACTTAAAGTAGTCTATAACTAATAAAAACGGAAAACTAAGATACTAGCCTGCATGCCTTGTCCGAGAGATGTGAACTCCAAAATAAATAATAACGAGGAATAGTAAGTAATCAATGATTAAGCAAACTTTGATTCGACAATTCATAATTATAATAATATATTTAGCAAATGGCTATATAGCTATACTCAATCACGATTGCAGAAACTCCTGCGTTATGTATTTGAGTATATTTTTATTTATATATTGTTATTTATTTATTTATATTTTGTTTATTTAGCAACCCCTAGGTATTCAAAACCCTGTTCGCCTTCTGAATAATTCGTATCAGAATATTATACCTTGGTTTGGAAAGTTTGATAAGACGCCCATCGCTAAGTTGCAGTTCGGAATATTAGCAGCCGGTGGTTGGCCAAGATTCTCAACTGGCAAAACTTGGAACAGGCGCGATTTCAAAACATTTGTAAATCTGAATTATAAGGAAAACAGTAGTTAAATTTCAGAGCTTTTTTCCTTCGCATTTAACCAATTATTTTTGTATTAGATAATGTCAGCTTTTAAAAAATTAGGACCATAAAATTTGCTCCTGGAAAAGGTTCTTATCCGGCTGACTTTAAGGAATCCTATCTTTATAAAAACTTGATTTTATTATCATCATTACTACATTTTTTTTTTTTTTTTTTTTAATCTTTTATTAATTGAAATTTACAACTGTATTAGAAAATACATCCAGTAAATGTGCTGTATACAATACAATATGATAACATGATTAAGTCTTGTAGAGAAACTACCCATTGGTAGTACTCTAATGAAATTTACAAAAGAAGAAGATCCCGAGGCCATCTTCTTTTCAGGCGCCTCGGAGGATTCCCAGGAATGGAATGGGAAGCAAGTTGTGCAACAAGTGGATTTGGATGCGGAGTAAGTTTATTATGAAAGGAGAGGTATCTGGTTCGAGCCAAATCAGCGACATAAGGGATATTAAGGTCATTGTGGATTACTTCATTTGTGACAAAGTAAGGAGCATTAAGGATTTTTCGAAGGATTTTGGATTGGAGTGATTGGATGCGGGAAGAATTCGATGGTTTGGTGGATCCCCATAACTCTATACCGTATGTCCAAATAGGTCTGATAATCGTCATATAGATTAGTTTCTTATAGTGAATCGGGAGGTTTGAACGTTTGTCAAGTAAGTGTTGTAGCAGTCGAAATCGACGTGCAGCTTCTTGTCTTTTCAATCTAGTATGAGGGTTCCAGGTAAGTCTCTTGTCCAGATGAAATCCAAGGTATCGTATTGTTCCACATTATTTAGCGGTACACTATTAAAGGATACAGGAGGACAGGATGAGGTAGGTTTTCGACGGAGGGTAAAGGTTATTTGTTGGGATTTGCTAGGATTTATCTTAACTCTCCAGTTATGACACCATTCTTCAAGAGAAGTGATGTGTGACTGGAGTGTCTGGGATGCAGCAAATGGATCTTCATTGACTGATAACACGCTGGTGTCATCAGCATAGGTTGTGAGGATAGTGTTAGGATGTGTTGGGATATCAGCTGTATACACTGTATAAAGGATGGGACCCAGGATACTACCTTGAGGAATACCAGCGGTCTGGGGAAAGATAGATGAGTATTTAGAATTGTGATTAACTCTAAATACTCTATCAGAAAGGTAGGAACGGAGGATGAGGAAATATGTAGATGGAAGGAATTGGCGAAGTTTATAAAGCAGTCCTGAATGCCATACCCGATCAAAGGCCTGTTCAACATCTAGAAAGGCACCCGTGCAATACATCTTGCGCTCCAATGCAGATGAGATAACATCCACCACACGATGGCACTGCTGGGTTGTGGAGTGAAACTGACGAAATCCAAACTGATGGTCAGGAATAATGTGATTGGAATCGAGGAAGGGATAAAGGCGTTTCAAAAGGAGCTTTTCAAGGATTTTTCCCATGATAGGTAGGAGAGAGATAGGTCTGTATGAGGAAGGATTTTCTGCTGGTTTTTTAGGTTTTGGAATCATTTTAATAATTGATAATTTCCAGGAATCGGGAAAATATGTAGTACGGAGGATAGCGTTATAAATATAAGTTAAGAGTAATACTGCTTTCTTTGGAAGACATTTGAGGATTCTTGAGGTAATAAGGTCATGTCCAGGAGCTTTGTTGGAGGGCAATCTACGGATTATGGATATTATATCTGATGGGTGGAAGGCTTTAGGGGGAAGGGTCATTTGGAGAGGAATAGTCAGTTCTGCTTCAATACGTTCTACATGGTTAGGATTTAGGATGTCAGGATGAGGTTTTAAAAGTGTTATGTAATTGTTCACCAAATACCTGCGATTTTTCTGAATCAGATTTGGTCCAGGTTTGAGCTGGAGTGAGGAGAGGATGATTGAAGGTTTTGAATTTTAAAAGTTTTTTGGTCGTGGTCCATAATGATTTGTCGGAAACAGATAGTTGTTCAGTTTGTTTCTGTAAATTTTCAAATTTTAGTTTTTTAAGTTCTGTTTTAAGTTTGTTGGTTAATTTGGTATAATTGGTTTTGTCAGATGGGTATCGAGTTCTATGCCATTTGGCTCTAGCTCGTCGTTTTTTTCGACTAGTAAGACCCGAATATATTGAGGTAAGACCATGCCTTCTGAGCGTATTATTCTATTTTTTAAGGTATTTTCTGCTATGCTGGTTTGTATTGATTTAGTAAGGTGTTCTATTGCCGTGTCTATTTGTTGAGATGTTTTTAGAGGAGTTTTTAAGTCTATATGGTTTTCTAAAGTCGACCGGAATTTGTCCCAGTCTACTCGTCCAGTTATTAAGGATGGAGGAGAAGGTTTGATAATAGGAGTAGAATGTAATGTAAGCAAAACTGGGCTATGATCAGAGGAAAGGTCATCTAAGGAATCTATTGTAGTTTGGGAAGTAGGTATTTGAGAGGTGACGAATATGTCGAGAATATCTGGGCGTTTTTTAAGGGATGTAGGCCAGTAGGTAGGATTGTTAGGTGAAAGGATAGGGTAATTGTTTAAGGATGATACACGGGAAAGTACACTACCTCGGGAATTGGATGTTCTACAGCCCCATCGCTGGTGTTTAGCGTTGTAATCCCCACCTGCAATGAAGCGCCGCCCAAAGGATTGGAATAAGGAAAGCAGAATATTATGGGAAAGGCTATTTCCTGGAGGACAATATACAGCTGAAAGAGTAAGGTTAAATGGAAGAGAGGATAGGATCAGTGCGGTAGACTGAATGGTGTCAGTTGGAGAGGAAGGAATCAGGGTGTGGGTTAGTGATCTATGGATTAGGATACAAGTACCACCATGGGCTGTTTTGTCGGGGTGGTCAGATCTGTAAGTGATGTAGTCTTTGATGTGGAAATAAGAAGTAGGCGTCAAGTGGGTCTCTGTAATTAGGGCAACGTGAATGTTATTGTCGTGTAAGAATATGTCTAGTTCATTTCTGTGATTGAGCAAACCATTTGCGTTCCATAAAAGAACTGCCAAGGAGTTTTGGATCATCGAGGAACAGTAGACGTGATTTCTGTCAGGGCTCTTGTGAGAAGGGTAATTAAAGGTCTGATGGTTTCTTGGAGTTCACGGAGGAAGGAGGAGAGAATCGATGAAATATCACCAAAACCTTGGGAGGAAATAGGATAGGATTCTGATATTTGAGGCGGAAGGTTAAACTGTCTTGACGACGGTAACTGGAATGGGATTTGGCTTGGATTTTGTTGAGGTGTGATTTGCTCATAAGTTTGTAGTGGAGTCTTGGTCTGTTGGTTTACTTGTTGTGGAGTCTGTTGGGTTGTTGATGGGGAAAAGTTGGTTATTTTAGGAGGTTGGGATGGAAGGGAGGATTGAGACGCCTGATTCTGTGGCCGTCGATTTCTTCGTTCAACCGTCGTGAATTCATGAGTTGGTTGATGAAGTTGAGATGACACCGCTGCTGAGGTTGATGGCTGGGGTTCTGCAAGTTGAACGGCTGGAGTGATGGGTTGTTGATTCAGAGGTTGTTGGGCTTTTGATGTTGATGGCAGTGGAGGAAAGTGTCTAGAAAAATTGTTGACTGAAATATTCTGTTGATTCTGGATGGAAGTTACTATTGTTTCGGATGTTTCAGGAACAGGATTTCTATTTGTGGTGGAGTTGGAGGCTCTTTGCTTCTGCCTGTATTTGTATACCTGGCAGCCCTTATAGTTAGCAGGGTGACTCTCACCACAGAGGACACACAAGGCTGGCGTATCTCTTGTTTTTAAGCATGTTGCTGTTAAATGTGGCCCTGCACATTTAACACATCTTGCCTGACGATTACAATACGTTTTCGTGTGGCCTAAGTTTTGACATCTAGTACATTGTACAATCTCTTTTTTAACTCGAGGTGCTTCAAATTTTACCACGGAGTACACCAGTCTTTTGATGTTGAAAACCTCCACATTGTTATCTGCTGGCTCCAGATCCACAAAGAACAATGGGAGTGGGCGTTTTTCAGTGCGGTGGAGTACGTTGGATACATGCCTGACGCTATGGCCTAGCTGCTCCAGGTCTCTTTTGATGAAATCAGGATCTCAGGAAATCAGGAAATCAGGTCTCTTTTGATGAAATAAGTAAGTGATAGCCAGTCACAGCCGTCTGCAGGTCGAAACTCTACCTACGTCGTGCCCAACTATCCCCTCACACACCTAATGTCCACCTTTATAAATTAGTTTCTAGGGACTCACCTAGCCGGAAAACTTCACTAATTGTTCAATTATGTATATACTCAATATTTGCAAAGAGCCAAGCTGATACGTGAGCTAATACCACTGGTATTACTTGAGTAAACAGGGAGCTGTTTTAGTTAGCTGCATAGCAGTAGCGGCCATGTTCCTCACTTTTATTACTACATTTAAACTAACCAAGCTACTTTTATGTTTTCCACACTGCAATTCACCTGGAATCATTACTGTTAAATAAAAATAGAAAATAAAATATAAATAAATTATATATATATATATATATATATATATATATATATATATATATATATATATTTTATTATAGAATTTTTAATGTCCTCTTACAATGAAAAACGCTAATAATGAAGCGATTTAATTTAAATTAAAGTTTAATAAAATTTTAAGGATTTCATTTATTTTATAATTTTAGCAAAGACTTACAAATTCCGGCGAAAATCGGAATCCAGTTATCAACTGTTACCTAATCAATTACTAATGCTTCCTCATAAAAAATCACTAATCCAACTTATCGACCAACTACTTATCAGCTGATATTCCTCAAGGTTCGCACCTTTCCTTTATTAATATGTGACCGGATTTCATCAAGTGCAGCAAAATCCCATTATGTTTAATCTAAAGTATATAGAAGACTCTCTAAAGGTCAACAAGCCGATACTCTTGAGTTTGTTTTAAGTCCATTATTAATCTTCCGACTTAGTTATAATGGAAAATAAACAAATCTAAAGCACAAATGTACGTTGTTGTTTTTCTTTCTTTTTTTTTTTAGTTTTTTTTTTTGTTTTTTTGTAGGTATAATAACAGAAATAATATAAATATAAATTCGCTTTAATATTTTTTAAATGTAAACTTATTTGAGGTTTACTGGTAGTGGCCATTTGGCTAATTAAATTATTACACTAATACCAAAACTACAACAGCTAGGCTTTGAACTTAAACTACATCTATCTGCCACTACGTAGGCACAGTGTGTGGAAATTCAGCTTCTTAAGGGTACCATGGAAACCACTATTTTTATGATTCCAAATTAAAACTTCTTCTTGCATTAGCAAGGTAAATTTAGAATGAAATATGAAATTAATATGTGACAAACTAAAATTTTCAGGATGAAATCCACAGTTCTCCAATTAAAACCTTTTTCAAAAATGGCGGAACAAATATTCGTGCTGTGCACATTTTGATCTAATTTTCTTACATAACTTTTTTGTCGAAAACCATATTTATTCATTCCGAAATTTACCCTATAATAATATCATGGATGAGCTATATAATATAATATATAAAATAATTTATAATAGTTGATTATTTGACGTTTGACATTTTCCAGGTTCTAAATATGTTTCCTCAATTAAATATATCTTTAGGTCTATATTGTATGACCTGTTTAAAACTATTAGAAATTGATACTCTTGTTCCTAAGTTTAAGTCATGTAAATTAAGTAGGAATAATGTCTACAAAAATAAAACAAAAAAGGTTTTTTATAGATCTGCTGATAAGTATTCGAGGTATTTGTGTTTTTCTAAGCTGGTCGTTATTTCAAATTTGAAATTTTCAGGTATCAATCAATATTATATGTTAAATAAATAAAGCCTTAGTGAACCCGAAGGTTTGATGCCGACACCACCAACCGTTGACTGCACCCTTCCCTCCAACCCACTCCCACAAAACCGAAATCCCCCAGGTCGGCTCTGACGCAATCCTCCCATCTTCGTCTCGGTCTACCACTCGGTCGTTTACCCGACGGCTCAAAACTGATTACTTTTTTCGGAGTTCGATCATTATTAAACCCAACGGCTTTACATGCCCATTTTAAGCCCCGCGCTGCTATTACTTGAACTATATTTCCCGGAAATAACTCGCACAGTTCCTTATTGTGAAGTCTTCTTAATTCTCCTGTTTCTTCATTCTTTTTTGGCCAAATATTCTACGTAAAACTTTATTTTCGAAAACTTTAGGGCGCTGCCCTTCCCTTAACGTAAGCGGCCATATCATGCAATATTATATGTTGCAATTTTTAATTTTTTTTTTTTTTAATTTCACGTTTGTATAAAAATATAATAAAATGATGCAATTATTATAATTTGACTAAGCTTATGTTCTTTGTGTATTGACCAGTTTCTTATGCGAAGTAGACGTCCATA
The DNA here is from genome assembly GCA_003667255.2 of Euschistus heros. Classification (NCBI taxonomy): domain Eukaryota; kingdom Metazoa; phylum Arthropoda; class Insecta; order Hemiptera; family Pentatomidae; genus Euschistus; species Euschistus heros. The sequence goes on along the minus strand of RCWM02000098.1, from coordinate 765,916 downwards.
AGCAATTTTTTCATAAGCAATCATAGCTGGCAATAAATACTTATAGTTTAGCCCCGGTAAAAAAGGGTCTATTCCAATTCTTAGTCACACAGAATTAAGATAACACTAAAATTCATACTGTATATCGCATTTTTTTTTTTGGAAAAACTCTTGCAGGTTTTTTTTTTTTTTTTTTTTTTTTCGTAATATCCAACATAATGATCGGATGATGACCATTTCAGTATAAAGCGTTTCAAGAGACTGATTTTTTTATATAAAAATATGAAATCAGTCATTTAGGGCAATTCATTTTATTCTCTATAGTAATTGTGCATTTTTTTGGACACCTTATGTTGATTACTTTTAATAATCCTATATTTTGTCATATATGCCAACTTCCTCCGCATTTCACTCCTTTTTATGAATTCCACCGAAACTCTTAGAGGAAAAAAGTCATTTCAGTTGTTCTGAGGCGCTAGTGAACGAACAAAAAAAAAGGCGAAGGCAGCTGCCGAGAAAATTGTGCGGTAGAAGGTGAAAATGTCATGCATCATAACACTTCATCGTTTTGGTTGAGGCCGTTGGTTTAATTCGAGGAACAACAGGAAAACAGATTGTGCCTTTTTTTGGTCGAATCATGGAGCTGTTTTGCCCTGAATTTCCACATGGGATGGCTATTGACGTCAAGTTTGACTTTGGTCAGTTCTGAGTATATACACTATAGAAAGTAAAGTATCACATGTTGATCAATACAGCGTTGTTATCACGCTTAGTCGAAGAGAAACAATTAGAAATAGATGGTGTTAGCACCTTGCAGCATCCAACTTAGAAAACCAAAGAATGCAATTACTAAAAAATTCAGCTTCTAGCAGGATGATGATGAATTGGCAATGAGGGCTAATATTTTGAAGATTGTTTTCCATCCATAGAATTTATACCGTAATTGAAAGAAAGTTCTTTAAAAACCAAAGACTATGGTTACAATCTAGCTCAGTCGATTCAACTGCTGTTTAAATAGACCACACACCAAACAGATCGGTTAGACATATTTAATATTCATTCTAGAATTTAATTAGTTAAATTAATATTTAAATCTACTGTTTTATTACTTGAGGTACGCATGATGATATAGAAGGATCAATGCAATTAGGATTGATGAATTAAGTGCCACTTCTATTGAGATTATTTTATTTGAAAACTAGTTTCGAATGCTAAACATTCATCTTCAGTTCTGAAACATACAATAAAATTTTCAACACATCAGTACTATGTTACATAGATTATATATACTAAAGTTTTTATAAAAGATAAGACAAGAAATCAAGCATAGGCACTCACCTTCGAGGTAACTAAAACACTAAATTTGTGAGAAGTAAAAGGGGGAGGCAGGTAGGTTAAGTTTTAGATTTACAATGGGGTTTCCATTATGACTCATTGGGTTTTTGCGTTCCTGTGGGAAACAAATTTACAATGGGGCTATTGGATATGTTAATCTGATCATTTAAGCAAAAATCTGGATCAGTTTTAAACGATTTTATTATTTCTAGTGATTCAAAAGTATTTAATTTTAGACTATTTTCTACTTGATGTAATATTTTTACTCCCGAGTCTTTATTAAATTTGTGGTTATTTTCATTTATATGGATAGCAAAATTGGAATTTTGGGTCTTATTAGTGTATGCTCTTATATGTTCATTTACTCTATGATTTACTGATCGTCCGGTTTTTCCCGTGTATTTTGCTTCACATTCATTACATTTTAATTCGTATACGCCGCTTTTTTGGAAAGGGTCTATTTTGTCTTTCGGTGAAGGGAAGTATGATGACAATGGTTTATCAATTTTAAATTCAGGGTATAAACCTAATTTTTTTAATTCTTTCCCGACTTTAGCGGATATTGGGCCATAGTATGGTGTCAAAATATATTTTTTAGGGGTAGCTTTATCCTCTGGGGGTGTTTTGTATATATTATTCATAGTTTTTTTTATGTATTTGTTTCTTAAAATATTATCGATTGTGGTTTTACTGTATCCGTTGTTGTTAGCTATAGTGTGAATTGTTTGTATTTCTTTGTTATTATTTCGTTCATTTAGCGGTATATTTAATAGGCGGTATATCATGCTATGAAATGCTGCGAGTTTGTGTGTTAGTGGTCTCCTGGCATTGTTGTCTATAACTACATCTGTGTGTGTGGGTTTCCTGTATATATTAAATTCGTGTTGTTTTTTCTATGTCTAAAAATTTTAAAGTTTTATTGTTCTCCAACTCCAGTGTGAATTTAATTGAAGGGTAGATTTCGTTTAAGAAACTATTGATTTGTCTGGTCGTCCCAGACCATAGGCAAATTATTTCATCAACATACCGATACCAGTATATGATGTGTTGAGCTAATTTTGAATGAAGGATTTTCTGTTCTAATTTATCCATAAAAAGATCTGCCAGAAGGGGTGAAAGAGGGGACTCCATTGGTAATCCTTCTTGCTATTTATAGAATGTATTGTTAAATTGAAAATAATTATGTTTTATACAAACTGACATTAAATTGTAGAAGTCTTACTTTCCTAGTGGTTGAAGATTAGACCGGAAGATTAGTCTTCTATTAGACTAATCTTCCGGTCTAATCCTTATTTTAAAATAAGGTTATTCATTTCCTTAATTTTAATGTATCTATTGTTAATACAGATGGACAGGGACCATCAAGAAAGAACTGCATTATCAGTGCTTAATACTCGTACTAAAGGCCCATGGATCATATTTTACATAGAATTTCACGAAGCTAAGGATCGACATTTTGATTTGATAATAATTTTTATTTGGTAGAAATAATTGAAAATTGATTTCATCTAGTCGAATTTTAATATCTAAGCATATTAGTAGATGGCAATGTGGCTTCGTTTCCTCTATTCAATATTGTACGTTTAAATTTTTGCAATAGTAAAATTGTATTATTGTTTAACCTTCCTTTAACTATGAAGATGATGTAGGTGAACTACAGACGGGTTCAGTAGTTTTACCAATGAAAAACTCTTGGAATGGTTCAAATCACTTATCGGTCTACTTTAACACTTCACTGAGAGCCACATGTCGCGCCTCATATTTAAATATTTTTTTTATTAATTTAATTGAATATTGAAGTAGTGTAACTAACTAACATTAACTTAGTGTATTTACACAATTGTAAGTATCGATAAATAAAAAGCGTATTGAATTTTTTTTTAGTTTTCAATAATACTTATTAATTATGAAGTATATAAAATTCTTTGTTATAGAATAAAATCAAGTATTTTATTGTTATACAAATATAAATAAATGAAAAAATATAACAACCAATACCTTGAAAACTGGTTCGAAATTTTAACCTATGACGGGACCATTTATAAACGTGTTTCTCCCCCCCCCCCCCCCCCCCCCCTACGCTACGTATTTAATGTGTGGTATGTATCATTTTTATGGCCCGGGGAAGCGGAGTGGCTGGAAGACTGGATTAGAAATGCAAGCTTCATAGGTCCAAAACTTGCCAGTACGGCTGGTCCCTGGGAGAAGTTAGACCATTATCCCATAAATTAGGGTCGGCCTACAAGCACTTGTATAACAAGTTAGCTGCCATACTTCAATAAATGGATTAGAAAAAAAAAATTAAAATTTCATTTCACTTGTGATCATATTTGAACAAAATATTTCCCTTTTAACAGAATTTAATATACATGTTAAAACGAAATAGTGAGTAAAGAAAATACACCTTACTCTGTTAATAAATAGGCTCTTGTGTATTTTTTAAATATTATAAATAAAAAGGAGTAGTAGTGGTCCGATGAGTAAGGCACTGGACTCCTAATCCTGAGACCCAGGTTTTAGGGAGATAATCATTTAATATGTCCCATCAGCCGAGCATAGACCCTGTGTTTAGAGATCCTCCTGAGAACACTCAGTCTCAATACACTGTATGCCTTCAATTGGGAAAAAATCTGACGGTGGAATGTGATATCGTCCAAATCATATCCTTTTAAAACTGTTGCCCAAGAAGAAGTACAACCTTAGTACTGAACTCAATACCCTCCATAGGTACAGGTTTTTTATTATATACATATATATATAGTTGCAATGACATTTTTTTTAATCCCTCAGTGGAATACTTGGAATTTCGCCCCGCTTTTCTAAAAGGCGGAGTATTTTTATAAAAGAGTAGAATAGGAGAAGAAAGGGTGGATGATGTGGGGAAGGATACTTTATGAACAGCGTGGTAACAGGTTGAGGTGATAGGCTGGACAAGAATGACTGTATATTGTGCCATATAGGAGTAAGGCCCCTTGCGATTGGACGTGAGGGGGGCATAACCCCACCCACCGGCCATCCTTGTCCAACAGGAGGCCTTCATATAGTGGCCAGCAATCAAACCGAACTGCTTCCTACCTCTCAAGTCAACTGTTCTCGTTCAATTGAAATCGTAAAGCTGGATTGTATTCTCTTATTCGGACCTTATTAGAAATATTTAATTGATGAAGATACATTTTTGAATATACATTAAATAAAAAATGGTTCCTGATGAATTGAACTGGGTAGTCAAAAAAATAACGTTTTCTTTACACCATTCCTCCGTTATATAAACTGTTAACATTTAATATTTATATATATATATTTTTGTAGATATAAATATGAATCATTCTTCTCCAAAATAAAAATATTTTTTTTTCTCTTTAGCATTCTTCAGCATCCTACAGCAGAAGGAATTAAGTGTTTATTCACAAGTTTCTAAAACACGTCGGTTTCTAAATATGGTGCCCCTTTTTTTGAATTGGCATGTATTACCATTAAATATTTATCAATGCTTTTGCAGGGGATATCCGGGATGGTTGGGGCACGAGGATGGTTGGGACAGTGAAATTTTTGATTAATTGGTTGGCACTACTGAATTGGCTTTACAGCTGTTGATCACACTCCTGAGGCAGGTTATAATAAATACTGTGCTTTGGTGGCTATATTTAAATTTTCTGAGAAGAGAGATAGGTTTTTCTTAATTTTCACTACAAAAGTAAATATTTCAATGTACTTTAGGATAGTATTTTCTTAAAGACATAAACCCTGCCAGTGTCTTAAATTAACATACAAAATTCCTATCAATTATCACTCGATTCCAGTAATCAATCTTGAAATATACATGTTTGTCAGGACCACGTATTTAATAAAAAAGTAACCTAAGGGATGGATGGGACACTTGATTTCTGGGACGGGTGGGACAATGTCCAACCATCCTGTTATATTTTTGCAGTTATTTATATTTTGCCTCCCAACCTCAACCTCAACCCCATAAACAGCACACTCCTGTTAATAATTTGCCTTTAAAGGTAAAATTACCGCCTCAGAAGGAACACCCACTTCCAATCCAACCATCTGTTCAGAGCAACTCTTCACCTCAAATACCATTACAGATAGATTCTGCTCCTCGTATCCTAGGAAGAGCCCAGCCCCTTACCTGTGCACCTACTCAGTCATATAATCCCCACCAAGCTCCAGATTCATTTCCTCAACCCCATCCTTATACAAATGATATAAATGCCATCCTTTCCTCATTCCTTTCTGAACTGAAAGACACCATCAAACCCCTCATCACCCTGCTTACCAGAGCCCTTTCCGAAATTCCATTCAATGTCGCTAGATGAGCGCTAAGCCTCTGGCTGTCATTTTATGGAATGCTAACGGACTACAAAACCACCGCGACGAACTTGACATTTTTCTCCATGACAATCAAATAGACATTGCCCTGTTGACTGAAACCCACTTTACTCAACGGTCATATTTTTACATACGTGACTACATCACTTACAGATCTGATCACCCAGACAACACCTCCCATGGTGGATCCTGCATCCTAATCCATAAATCAATACCACATTCCCTTGTCCCTTCTACTTCAATTGACGCCATTCAATCAACCTCAGTATCCATTTCAACTCGTCCTTTCCATCTAACATTTTCAGCTGTATACTGCCCTCCTGGAAATTCCCTTTCTCATAACCTCCTTGATTCCTTATTCCGATCCCTCGGACCGCGCTTTATTGCAGGGGGAGATTACAACGTCAAACACCAGCGATGGGGTTGTAGAACATCCAACTCCCGAGGTAGCATTTTATCCCGTATTTCCACCTCCAATTCCTATTCTGTTCTCTCACCCTTAAACCCTACTTATTGGCCCACATCTCCTAAAAAACATCCCGATATCCTCGATTTATTCATTTCTTCCCAAATTTCCACCTCTCATACCTTTGTCGAATCCCTGGATGACCTTTCGTCAGACCATAGCCCTGTTCTGCTTCACTTGCATTCACATCCTGTTCCTAAGCCCTCTCCTCCTAGACTGATTACAGGACGAGTAGATTGGGACAAATTCCGTTACGATTTAGAAAACGAAATAGATTTGAAAATTCCACTCAAAACAAAACATCATATAGACACTGCCATAGACAAACTTACCACATCAATATCCACCAGCATTAACGATAACACCTCACACAGACCAAAATTAAATTCTATTCAGACTAACTTGCCACACCATATTCGCGACTTAATAACAGAAAAACGTAGAGCAAGAGCGAAGTGGCATAGGACCAGATATCCATCAGATAAAAATAATTACTGCAAATTAACAAACAAACTAAAGACAGAAATTAAAAAATACAAAATTCAAAAATTACATAACGATACAGAAAACCTTAATACCACTGACAAATCTTTATGGAATACCACCAAAAAACTACTGAACTACAGAAACTGTAATCATCCTCTACTAACCGAAGCCAAAACCTGGTCAAAATCTGACGATGAAAAATCACTCATTTTTGGCCAGCACCTTTTCCAAACTTTTAACCCTTATCCTGATATCCTTAATCTTGCTCACCTAGAATATATTGAAGCAGAACTCAACATCCCACTCCAAATGTCTCCTCCCCCTAAAGCATTCCATCCTTCAGAAATATTAAACATAGTTCACAGATTACCTTCAAACAAAGCTCCTGGACACGACCTAATTACTTCCCACATCCTAAAACTCCTTCCTCGTAAAGCCATCCTATTCCTAACATACATATATAATGCGGTACTCCGCACCACATATTTCCCTGACTCCTGGAAATTATCAATAGTTAAAATGATACCTAAACCCAAAAAGCCACCTGAGTTCCCATCCTCGTACCGTCCTATTTCTCTCTTACTAATCATGGGTAAAATCCTAGAAAAACTCCTTTTAAAACGTTTTTATCCTATCCTAGAATCCCATCATGTAATTCCAGATCACCAGTTTGGATTCCGAACATCACATTCAACAATCCAACAATGTCATCGTGTGGTGGACGTTGTCTCCTCTGCATTGGAGCGCGGAATGTACTGCACGGGAGCCTTTCTTGATGTAGAACAAGCGTTTGACCGAGTCTGGCACCCGGGACTGCTGTATAAGCTCCGTCAATTTCTACCTTCTACATATTTCCTTATTATTAGATCCTACCTCAGTGACCGCACCTTCAAAGTTAACCATAAATTTTCCTATTCACCCCTCTTTACCCAATCTGCCGGAGTTCCTCAAGGCAGTATCCTAGGTCCCATCCTCTTCACGGTGTATACAGCTGACATCCCGACTCATCCTACCACTGTCCTCACCACTTACGCCGATGACACTTGTGTGTTATCAGTAAATAATAATCCTTTCATTGCATCCCAATCACTACAATCTCATATTACTAACATTCAAGAATGGTGTCAAAATTGGAGAATAAAAATAAATCCAAACAAATCCCATCAAATAACTTTTACCCTTCGTCGTAAACCTACGACATCCTGCCCTACAGTATCCTTTAATCATATTCCATTAGTCCCTGTTGAACAGATCCGCTACCTAGGACTCCACTTGGACAAACGTCTTACTTGGAATCCACATACAAGACTAAAACGACAAGAAACTGCTCGTCGTTACAGACTACTTCAACATTTACTAGACAAACGTTCTAAGCTTCCAGTAAATTACAAAAGACTCATTTACATGACTGTGATAAGACCTATTTGGACATACGGAGTAGAGCTTTGGGGCTCCACTAAACCATCCAATTCATCTCGTATCCAATCCTTACAATCCAAAATCCTTCGAAAAATCCTCAATGCTCCTTATTTTGTGACCAATAAACTTATCCATAAAGATCTTAATGTTCCATATGTTGCTGATTTAGCCCAAACCAGATACCTATCCTTCCATAGTAAGCTCCATAACCACTCAAATCCACTAGTCTCCCAACTTGCTTCCCTCTCCATTCCCGATAATCCTCCGAGGCGTCTGAAAAGAAGATGGCCTAGAGACCTTTTAGTGTAGATATTATTGAAGTGCTACTAGTGAGTAGTTCTTCACAAGTTATTTACATGCCAATGAATTCACTATCAACACATTTACTTAATGTATATTGTTTGTACAGTTGTAAATATCAATAAATGAGAAAAAAAAAAAAAAAAAAAAAAAAATATATTTTGTTACTTGCATTTTCTTATTGTTTTTTTTCTTTACAGAACCTTATTTTTCAACATCATGCCTTATTTATTTATTGTTAAAAGTGTTACTTTTTAAATTTAATTTATACTATTATTTGTGTAAGAAACACGTAGTACTATTTTATTATGTTTACGTTTATCATTTCTTAAATAAAAATATTTAATTATAACTAATGTGTCCCCTAATTTATGTATGTCCCAACCATCCCTTATCGCTTTCCTAACCATAGGATAGTAAGGACACTTTTAAATGTTATATATTTTTGTTTTATTGCTGACTAGTGTTTATTATTATCATTTAGAATGAATCACATGTATTTATTTATTTATTTATCCAACGCCCGTCGGTGGCAGTTTAGCCATCTGACGACGAGCCTCCCAATATCGATTTATAATATCTTCTTCTGGGTAGGTGAGAGCATTGTACACCCTCAGGTGATCTCCGTCCATGCATCCGAGGTTACATAACGGGCAAGCAACACTGTCAGCAAGACCAATGCGGTGCAGGTGGGCTTGCAAGTAATCGTGTCCAGTGATTAGTCGAAATCGTGCAACGGCTTCAGCTCTCTCGATGTTTCCTGGGACCGGCCCTACTGTGGCAAGTTCCTCCCATTTTTTGCCAATGCTTGATGTCATCAGGGTTATTTTTGTTACGCTACTGACCGTGGCGTCTATCAGGTTTCTGGCCCTTTTTAAAGTGAATGGCACGATAGGCTGGTCTGACTCTGCTCCTTGCTTAGCCCTGGCGTCAGCATACTCGTAACCACGTAGCCCCACGTGGCTATGTATCCATTGTAGGAAGACGACCCACCCAGTTAAAATGAGCTCTGCAATTTTTCTGCGACACTTAATTGTCTCAATGCAGTCCGTTGTGGTATTGCTGCTTAGAGCTATTATTGCTGCCTGGAAATCGACGAGGAAGACTACTCTTCCTGGGTTCACGCTGTTGGCTAGGAGTTCTTTGGAGGCTTCTTGGACGGCCCTAACCTCTCCATCGTAGTAGCTTGCGTTTATTCCAACCGCGGCTGAGTTTTCGAATAGCCGGCAGTACCATCCAGCTCCGGCTGCTCTGGTCTCAGGGATGTAAGAACCGTCTGTATAGATGTGAAGCCATTCGTTCGGAGGGTAATGGTGTCAAGGGCACAAGCTTTGAGTTCCAGTAGCTTTCATCTTATTTGATGTCAGGTTGATTAGATCTAGACATCTGTTTGCAAGGACGGATACCAAAGCAGCGTATTGCTGCAAGGGCACCGGGCCATCCGTAAGTAGCTGAAGCTGGTATTTATTTATTAAAGATTTTTCGTGCGTAAGTGGCGACGTTTGAGTTTTTAGTCTTTGTGGAGCGCTCATGAATCCATTCCAGTATTTATTGTCCACTCTTTTAGCCCTTTCCCAGAACTTAAGCGTGTATTTATCCCTACGGCTATATAATGGTTCAATGCCTGTTTGCAGTTGCATGGCTACTATAGGGGTAGACTTGGCTCCACCCGTGATTACTCTAAGAGAGTTTTTTTGGACGTGGTCATATTTAATTAGGCTACTTTCACTTGCCAAAGAGGTGACTTCACATCCGTATTCGAGTACAGGGCGCACGTAGGTCTTATAAGCCGTAGTTAGTACATCTTGTCTCGCTCCCCATTTAGTAGCAGTTAGTCTCTTCAGAAGGTTGATGCGTTTTAGACCTTTTTCGGCTGTTTCTGCGATGTGGGGAGTTCCAGGAGAGCTTACTGTCTAGGGTGATTCCTAGATACTTGGACAGAGCTGCTTGCCGAAGCGGTTTTCCTTTTTAATTTATATCTATTGGTGGGGGTCTAGTAGATAATGTGAATAGTTGGCAGACGGTTTTTTCAGCGCTGACTTCCATCTTGTTAAGACCGGCCCATCTATCTAGGTTAGCCATTGCTTGGTTTAATATTTGAGCAAGAGCAGGCATTTTTCTTCCAGTGACCCATATAATGACATCGTCAGCATAGAAGAGACATGTACTCCAGGAATGCTTTCCAAGGCTTCACGTAGGTCATTAATCATTACATTAAAAAGTAAGCAGCTTAAAACAGCCCCCTGCGGCAGCCCCTGACGGAGCAGCTTGTAAGAGGAGGTAGAGTCGAAAAACTTGCACCGAATATTACGCTGTGAGAGGAAAATTTTTAATCCAATTAAACATGTTCCCGTTGATTCCCAGCTTCTTTAGCTTGTGGACGAGCAAATTCCGCCAGACCTTATCATAAGCGGATTTGAAGTCGACCAGTACAGCAGCGGTGGATTGCTTTCTGTGGAAGCCATCTTTAACTGCTTGTGTGAATTTTACAACTTAGTCCATCGTAGACCTGTTTTTCCGGAATCCTGCCTGACGGTCGTTAATGGCATTGTTCGCTTCTAGATACTCTCGCAGTCTGCGCTCAACCATCATTTCGGCAACCTTGCAGCATACACTGGTAAGTGAGATAGGACGGTAGCTATTGAGTTCATTAGCTGGCTTTTCCTTTTTTAACAGCGAAATCAATTCGGCTTTTCTCCATTGGTGGGGGACTCGCTTATTCCATGTTAGGTTGATGAGCTTGAGGAAAGTTGTTTTAGCCTGCTGCCCAAGGTTCTTGACAAAATCAGGGAAGACTCTATCTGGTCCGGCGGATTTCCCTCTCTTTAGTTCACTGATCGCAAGGGATAGCTCATCAAGCGTAAAATTTTTTGTGAATGACGAATAGTCGTGTTCGGTTTGACATGACAAGATTGGCATCTCAGTGATCGACTTTCTATCTCCAGAGCTTACGAGGAGTCTGCTCGTGGTTGCATAGTGTTTACAGAGTGCTGTTGCCACATCTCTCGTGTGTGTGAGTATTTTGTTGTGCACACATAGCGGTTTCCATCATCATTCATTGTTCAGACGGGATATGAATTTGTGTGCCTTTGGGCCGTCTTTATTAAAGTCCAGTTTAGAGACAAATGATCTGTAAGTGGATCTTTTGGCCACTATATCAGCTCGTTTTAATTTAGTTTGGGCTTCCCTTAAGGCAATGCAAGCTTCTATGTTTTGCATGTTCTCTGCTCGGTTCTTGCTGCGTTCCTTTCCGTCTTGAGTACATTTAAAGAGTCATTCCAAAATAGAGAGTACTTTTTCACCTGGCCTTTCGGTATGCTCTCACTCGCTGCTCTTAGCAAACATTTTGTGAAGAGGTCAACAGAGGCATCAAGGTTTTCGCATACAAGATCTTCAGTAATGTATAGGTCGGTTAGATGGGAGTATTTATCCCATTTAGCTTTATTAAAATTCCATCGGGTAAGCTTTTTAGGTCTTGAAAGTCGGCCCTTGTTCTCAACCTTTAGGTACATCAGTCTGTGTCCCCATCCATCCAGCGGGTCTTCTAAAGACAGTGTTGATCTAGCGGCTAAATTTCCGTGGACCAGTACAAGGTCCTGCGAACGACAGAAATGTGGAGTTTGAGGGAATTCTTATCAAGGCGGAATGGTCCAGTATGTTTTCAACTATCTTGCCTGTTGCACTTGTGGTTGGGTAGGCCCATCTAGTTGAGGGGGTGTTAAAATCCCCTATTATAATCGTATTTTTATATTGGCATAAATTGGTCATGTGGATAAGGTCTGGAACGTTGTTCGAAGGGTTGTGGAGACCTATAACTTTGAATTGGACATCGTTCTTCCAGGCATCAATGCACATAGCTTCGAGTTTGTGGTGGTCATTCATCACATAAATCACGGAGAAATTGCAGGCAATCGAGGTTTCCACAAAAGCCATTATGCCAGATGCAACTTGTCTTGATCTTTTTATTACAAATAAGGTATATTCCGGTATTTCATAATAGCAGGTGGCGTCTGTTAAAGCGCCTGCTTCAACTATTATAATTATATCAGCGTCAGTTTTAAAGACGTTGGTCTTTAGCTCAGAATGCTTACTGTTGCTAAAACCTCCCGCATTCCAGTAGATGACGCGGAGCTGATTGTCATGGCCCTTAGAAGGGCCGTTTTGATGTCTTGAGACGATCGCTTGTGACATGGGAGCTCGGTGAATCTCGAAGAGAAACGGCGATCGCTGTAGCAGATTTGGCGTTACCCAGGGTGCACCACGAGGAGGCCTACTACTTACACCCCTGAATAACATGTACTTATAAAAATTTATTAAAAAAGAAAAAAGTTTTAAAAGTTACAAAAAATAATTGTAGCCCTAAAAAAAATTAAAAATAAAAAACTTGTTCCAACCATCACAGGTTTCCCCTGTATAATAGTGTGTATATCAATGCACAATGTTTAGTCCCTTTGACTTGGTCAACCACAACAGATTTTTTTACCTTCTGAGAGTATATTCAGTCCTGATCTAAACTATTTGGTATTAATATCGATTCTTATTGTTCTTAGTTGTAATCGGAGTAATATAACCTAAAAGTAATTATTATTTTACATTAGGAAAAATGGTAAGCTAAACAATAATAATATATGAAAAATAAGCTTTTACTTATAAGAGATATTATACACATGGTTTTACTTTAGTTTTCTCAGTTTATACATTTTATCACATTTTTTAAAAACTTAAACATTTAGTAAAGTTCGTCCTAGGTATCACCCTTTCCAAAGATAAAATATTTTTTTATCTTATCTCCAAAAGTCAATTCATTACCAGAATTCATTATCAGGTAGCTTAGGTTTTACTATAATGTTTCGGATTAGAATGGTTTAAAATTCCATGTTTAGAGTTAAAAAATTCTGATTCCATTACCTTGCCAGTGCATGTTCTAGCTTCTTTTTCCTTATCAGATTGCTCCTTAAGCACTAGTTAAGTAAGTAAGTATGTGTGTCAGATTTTTTGATTTTTTTTTTTTTTTTTTTTTATATAATAACTGTAAAACAGAAGACAAATACTTACATGACCAAGTTGACATAGTCCACCAAAGCTTGGTTTCAGATATTCAATTACGAAAAACTTTAAAAAGTTGGGAAAAAGGTATTAGCGACTATAAGCAAGCTGGGTCCGAGTCCGAAAAAATTGGAAAGGAAAATATTCGGCTGATTAGGGTTAAGAGTATATTCTGTATACATAGGATGATAATAGTTCTAAAACAAACTTTAGATACTAACTATATCATTCTTCTTTTTAACATTTTCAGAATCAATCGCAACTACCGTTAAACAGTTAGAGACTAACAATTCAACAATATATACTTCCAAGTCGAGTTTTCTTTTGTTAGATATTCCCAGTCATTTCCTTATAGCTTTCTGAGTTTAGCGTTGTTAAAATTAATTAACTTGGGACGTTGTTTCCTCCAGCTGTATTACTTCATAAATGAAAATTCGCAGCGCAGAAAGATAGCGACTCGGGAAAACTTTACCTCTCTGAAGAGCTGAAAAGATTGGAACGCTTGTTAAAAGACCCGGTTTTTGATACTGCTGATGTTCTCCAGCCGTTCGGTTCGCATTACAGGCTACCTTGTTTCAAACTTCCAGGCTTCCTTTGTTCAATTTTGTTAGTTGTTATTGAAACTATTCCCTGGATTCTAGTTAAGAAAAGAATCGGTAGTGAAACGAATTACTTCTAGAAATTTTCCTTTTGAAATAAATTTAAAATATCCTGTATAAGACTGGAAGAAGTCCTGCAGAATAATAACAATGAACTATTACATTACGGTTATAAAAAAAAAAAAAAAAAAAAAAATGTACTGAATAGAATACAATTTTTGTTAGTAATATACTGTAGACATTTTTTTTTGTTTTAAAATTTACAACTATATACAAATAAAATAAAAATACATCTATTAAATGAGATGATAATGCTTCAAATATCATTTCATTTGCTAGTAAAGCAAATACCCATTGGTAACACTTCAATAAGTTCTATAATAGAAGGTCCCGAGGCTATCTTATTTTTAGACGCCTCGGAGGTTTATCTGGAATTGATTGTGAAGCGAGTTGAGACACAACGGAATTCGAATGATTGTGAAATGATAGGTATATGATTCGGGCCAAATCAGCAACATATGAAACACAGATCTTTATGGATGAGTTAGTTTGTGTCATAACAAGGAGCATTGTGGGTGTTAAGGAGGATTTAGGTTTAGTGGAGCCCCAAAGCTCAACTCCTCTCTAAATGAGCCTAACTATTGTCATGTAAATAAGTCTTTTGTAATTTATTGGGAGCTTTGATCGCTTTTCCAGTAAATGTTGGAGTTGTTGGAGACGACTAGGTGATATTTAACTTTAAAAGTAAGAACTTATATAATATATAACAATAAATTTACATAATGGCCAGCACAGAATTTGAATTTTTATAATTATTCCTAATAATGGCATTTATTTATCATAGCTGGGCGATCTCCACGTCTTCATTTCCTCCCCACCCTCCTCGTCGCCTCCCCCACCTCCTCACTTTCTCTTACATGATATATCTAAAAACCAATAAAATCCTGTAAGTTATTTAACATTAACCACAAATCATCTCATGAATGTTTCGAGGACTGATAATATCTGTTTTTCAAAGATTTTCTAGCAAATTATTAAATAAATTGTTATTATTAAAGAAAAACCTCCCACGATATCCTGTCCTTCAGCATCCATCAATAATAATATTGTACTGAACTCAGTCGCCCCGCTCCACCACCACTGAATCCACGTGAACAAACACCATACTTCAAATACAAGACTGAAAGACAAGCAATGGTTGGTCGATTTCGGTTAGTTCAACACATACCAGATAAACTTTCGAAGCTACCGAGTAAAGTACAAAAGACTCAGATACATGACTGTAATTAGACGTATTTGGATATTCGGAGTTGAGCTTTGTGGCTCTACTAAATCTCCTATCCCTTCATCTCCTAAACTGTATAGATAGTCTGAAACACTTAGTGAAATTCTCAATGCTTCTTTTTACTATCCTATACTATATTTTTTGTAAAGAAAATTGTCCATAACATTATTGGATTGGTTCAAAACCATCTTTTAATGCATTTTCTTATTATAACTGCCTCATCCCATCAACCTTTCTATTGTGTTCATAAGCTCTATTAAAAATCTCAGAATAACATTCGATCCGCACCTGTCCTTGGATAACAATATTTATCAAAACAGTTGAATCCTCAAAGAGCTCCTAGGATTCCATAATTCATTCCAACGCAGTAGTCTCCAACTTCTTGTTTCCTCCCTCATCCTCTTTCTCTCCTCGATTAAGTTTGCTTAGTATACAGAGGATTATCGGATGAACATGAAATAAGGATCAAGTGATTAATGAATTCCTTTATAAGGTTCATTTTATGGATCACCAGGTGCTCTCGAATCTCCAAAGTACTTCATTATAGTATGTAGTATGTCCTACGATTGAGAATAGTTTTTCATTTTTACATTTCATTAATGTTCCCACACTCTCACTCAGTAATGATATTTACGACGTTTAAATCTAATTTAGCATACTTTAGATTTTAACACCCTAAGCAATTACAAAAGTCTCTAATTTGACCTATTAAGATATTTGGAGCTATGCTAGGGGGGCTCAAAAGTCCTATCCAATCCGTCTTGTAAGTATACATATTGTAGTGGTTGAAGAATATGGCCAGGAATGTAGTCAGGCTTATAAACCACACATCCAAGTTTAAATTGACCCTATATAAGGAGTGCCGATGTTTCGACCTGCCTTGGAGGTCTTCTTTAGGGCTAGAAATCTGTAAACGAACAATAAGCAAAGGAATCGGATAGAGCGAAAATTATACTTTGAGACTCCACTAAACGTCCATTATCTATAGGATATTGATACCCCATATGTTGCTGACTTAACCCGGATTAGATACCTTTCCTTTTCCTTAACCCGAATTAGTTACTCAGTTATTAGCTAGCCATGTAAAATGCATACACCCTCAAACTCTTCAGTTTCTCAATTTAATCATTTAGCTGAATGAGAAAAAGCTGACCTTAGAACCTCCAGAGATAGAATTAAAATATGATTAATAATCGATCGGTATTTGCCTTACATGCTATTAATCTATCATTGCCTATATTTTTAATTCATTGTATTTACTTGATGTATGTGTTTTAAAAATTTGTAAATTTCAATAATTAAACTAATTGAAATATTAAAAGTGTTAGGATAAGTTATAAATGTTTGAAGATTAATGATTAAGCCAGTAAAATATTATTAAATATAGACATCTAAAAATAAAATAAAATACTTAAACATTCGTAAAAAGTGTACATTAGTCAACCACTTTGTTCAGAAAATCAGGAAATCGGGATTTTTATAATAATTTTGGAACAGAATGAGAAGTTGTAATACTAAAATTTAAATGGTTATGGACTTTGCTGTGGAAGGATACGTATCTAGTTTGGGCTAAATCAACAACATATGTAGTCCAGTAAAATAAGGCTCCAAATGTCCGTTTTCAAGAAAAAACTGCCGAACTTTTATTCTCAAAAGATCTTTATGTTTGTTGGGGTGCTGAATCCGTCGCCTTCATTCCCCAAAACGCAAAAAAAATATCCCAAAATACCGGTTATTTTTACCTATAACACAAAAACAAAGTTGTTTTTTTTTTCGAAGAAAGTCTTTAAATATTAATTGTACCTGGAACTATTACCAACAAAATGAAAAATTCTACTCCGAAATCTGACCAATTACCGCGAAGATATGTTATCGGGAAAAACTGTAAAAATTAGCCAACTAGTGGTCAGTACCACTTCTCCGCGAAAACATTTTTGTCGTACTTTTTTGTCTAAAACTCCAAAACTATTTGTCCGATTCAAAATAGTTAATTTTTTTCTTCTTAAAGCTGATTAAAATTTACTAATAGACTACAATATATGAACAAACCAGTATAGTAACAGATGTAATAAGAAAACGCCGAACCAAATTTTACACGCACATCTATAGGATGAATTATTGAACGTTACAACGTCAAGCAAACGTGGCAAAGAATGGTTAAAGGAGGCACTGAGGGACCTGCAGCTGATCAATATATAAAATGTTGAAGATCGTAATGAATGCCGGACTAAAATTAACAATATGACATTTGAACGAACACGACAACCAGGAAAAAAGTGGAAGGAAGAGCGGAAGAGGAAACATACAGAGAGAATGAAGAGGCTCTGGGAGGAAAGAAGGAGGAATAACCGAAGTGACTTCAAGTTCGATTGCTCTCCTCATGGGGAATATTCGTCACAGTAATAATAATAATAAAAGCTGGTCAAATTTACTATTAGACTATATATATATATATATATATATATATATATATATATATATATATATATATATATATACGATGTTTAATCGGGCCTCTTGAAATACAAATGCGAGGACGCTAAATGTCCCGTACTTTTATGAAATCCACGTTTTTTTGGAACATTATTCGCTACAATTCCGAAATAATGTGTCCTATAAAAATTTCATTTTTTTCCTCTAAAAGCTGGTTATATTTACTATTAGATCATATATGTATAATTTATATTAAATCCCGTGAAACACCCACGCCAGCCCACTGAACAAATACCCATTTAGCATGCTAGCGTGGGTGTTACATGGTGTTTAATATAAATTAAATATATACGATCTAATAGTATATGCTTCATATATACAGTCTAGTAGTAAATACGACCAGATTTTAGACTTAAAAAAACGAATTTTGAGTTGTACGAATAGTTTTGGAGTTATAGACAAAAAAGTACGACAAATATATTTTCGCTGAGAAGTAGGACTGACCACTAGTTGCCTAATTTCTACCAAAACCATATCTTCGGGGTAATTGGTCCGATTTAAGATAGTTTTTTCATTTCATAGGTAATAATTCCAGCTAATTATTACCTTAATAAAATCTTAATTATAAAGATTTTCTGAGAAAAAAAGCTTTGTTTTCGTGTTATAGGTAAAAAAAAAAAAATAATTATCGGTATTTTGAGCGTCTTTTTTGTTGTTGTTTTTTTTCGCAATTTTTGGGTGTGAAGCCGACGTCTGCCGTGTCAGCAAACTTCAGCACCCCATAAAGCATAAAGATCCGTTGAGAATATAAGTTCGGTAGTTTTTTCTTCGGAAAACCCTTATTTTACTGGACTAATGGTACTTTAAGATCTTTATGGGTTTTTTTGAGACAAAGTATGGAGCATTGATGATTTTGAAATGTAAGGATTGGATACAAGATGAATTGGATGGTTTAGTGGAACCCCAAAGCTCAACTCTGTATGTCCAAATAGGTTTAATTACTGCTATGTAAATGAGTCTTTAGTAATTAATCTGAAAGTTTTAACGTTTGTTTAGTAAATATTGAAGGGTTCCAAGTAAGTCGTTGTTCGTCCAAATAGAGTTCTAGGTATATCTTACTTTAAAATATTCCTTATAAATCATAGATTGTCCCAGAAGACGTTGGGTTGAGGGCGTCATGTAAGGAATGATGAATACAAGAAAGAATGTGGAATGTGTGAGGGAGACTGGTTGGGCAAACAAAAATGGAATGAACTTATTTTTGGTAAAGGCATATGGCAAACAGTTGTAAAAAAAAAAAAAAAGTATTCAATAAATAAATAAATAAATAAAAAATTTTTTCACAAAAATAAATAAATTACATCCGGTTATTGTAAATAAAATATAAATGTGCAACATAAAAAACGGCAACTTTTTATATTAATTAATTATAATTTTTAATTTAAATAAGATTTATGAAAATTACGATAGTTTTAATTGTTTTATAGATATTTTTAAATTGTTATATGTTAAATATTAAAACCTTTTCTGAGATTTAAATTTTTCTCTTTGATACAAGATAATATTTTTAAATTATTTACCCCTGGATATTTTCACTTATAATCAGATCATCGTTACTCATCAGCGACGCCCCTTATCACGTTCTTTTCACTTATCTTTATCAAAATATTAGTAAGCATTTTATTGCTTGATAACAAGTTTTTCCCCTTAACTTTGGCATCGGAACTGTGAGAGCCTGTAAGTTTTTTGTTCACAGAGGCCTAGATTCTCGCCTGGGTCATTTAATTTTATTTCTTGGGATTCCCGTTTTAGAGTGGATGGACACTTCTTGTCGGGTTGGAAAAAGGAAAACTACCGAAGTACAATATCATTAGGCCCAAAAAGTAATGGGAGGATACTCATACTTGACGTTTCTAGTTATTAGTTATTTTTTTACTCGTGGAATTTATTTACAATTTGGCAAAATATTTTTTTTTATATCGGAAACCTATTCTTTTGTGTTGCGCCACTTTAATACTTTAGGAAATGAAATATTACCAACATAAACTTACCTCCTTTAGCTTACAAAGTCTTAGTTTCATAAGCCATCCACATACCCATGCACGCTGCATAGTCTAGGACCATTCCCCACATTTGTGTTTACAGTCAAATGCAAAAGCCATACCATTGTTGGCAGAGGACACCCCAAGGGCAAGATAAACAGAGGGTAAATTAGAACTGTTGTTGACTCTGAGAGCACCTGGTTTCGACTTCTGCTTACCAGCGGTCTTTTATCAATTTCGGCGTAGGTTGAGCTGGATTCAGTTTGAGTGTAAACATAATTTTTTTCTGTTAGGCCATCAAAGCTTTTGCGTAAGCCACAATGCAAACAGAAATAGTGTAACATATAAAAATAATAAAAAGTAAAAATAGCTGTTGGGTACTTAGCTTAATAGTTCTGATCACAGATAATAATATTAATCCTCATAGCTGAGGTGCAATGACCTAGGTATGCTGTTTGCTTCCCATCCCTGGTCCGGACAACATTAGTGACGCTGGTCAGAAATGATGACGGATCGTCCCTAGTTTCGCTGGACATAAATCCCAGGCTCCATGGAACGGATCGGCATTGGACTTGATCCATGGATCATTGGGCTATTGCTGATTATACTCTCGGAGAGTGCTACCACGCACCGTAAAATATAGGATGTAGGAGACTATTATTGGAATTAGGCTCCTGTTCAATTTTTAAAGATGCGGTGTGATATTAGTCTCTCAACTAACTCCAACTATCAGATTGTGCAAAATAATTGTAATTATTATAAAATACACTCAATTTGATACATTAAATGGGAAAAAAAATCACAAAATCGTGTGTTTTCAAAGTAAGGAAGGGTTTATTATTTATTCCTACTATAGTTGAATAGATTTAGTTTAAAATTTATAATGTCTGTTAATATTGAAAACACTACAAAATCCATAAATCCAATAAAGAACATAAAACAATATTTTTTTAAAGGAAAATTATGAGATTTGACCTTGTATAGAGGCGCCTAAGAAAATTGTCTTGCAATACCCTCCGCTGTATGAGAGAAAGATATGAAAAAAAAAAAGAAAAAAGAAAACTGTTTATCACGACTGCTAAATATTACCTTCATCTGTAGAACTGGAAACAGTTACTAAAAAGTCTCTGACTATTTTAATTTAAAGTATTCGTGTTAGGCTATCCATGGAAATTCACAATGTTAGATCTTCTGTCCAAGCGTTTACCATGCTGCTTGCTGTATTAGACATGAATTTATAGTTTATAGAATTACCTCAAAGTCCTATTTAACAAAATTTCATAATAACATTATCATTATGCCCAAGAATAAGATTTACCTTTAACTTTTTCTCTACTGTCTCCTGCTGTCTTGTGTTCTGGTGCTGTTCACTTTAAACCTTTAAAAATACCTAAACTATTATAAGTTAATTCTGAAAAAGGTTTTTTTTTCTAAAATTATTAATTTTTACGAATTAATGAAAAGTGAAAATCAGGTATCAACTTTTATGTATCTGATAATATATATTGTATATTATGTGTAAAACAATAAATCATTATATATTGTTTTAATTTATTGTAAATTATATATTTGCATACCTATAGTTATTATAAAGGATCTTCTTCATAGGTTAACTGGATCAAGAAAAATTTAATAGAACTTAGGTGATATTAATAAAAATAACAAATTACCCAGAAACATATATATTTAAATAAAATTAACATTAGAACTGAAAAATTGTTGTATATTTTGTAATGAAATCTGAGAAGCAATGGTTTAAACTATAATAAGGAATATTTTAAGGAAAATTTATTTGAATTAAAAAAAAAACAAATTGAACTATCAAAATTTATTCAATTAATTGTTATAAACAATATATAATAGACAGATTTATGAGAACTTTTATATTCATAACATTTATTAGATTTTTATCCAAGTGATGTAAGATTATGAAAAAAACAATGTGACTATATATTTTTAAAAGTAAAATATTGTTAGTCTGTATATTTTTTTTAGTTAAAACTGTCAATTTTTTATGAGACTTATAAAAATAAGAAATGATTAAAAATGTTAAGATATAAACAATATAAAATCATCAAGAAATTATATACATAAACACAGAAATAATTAACTATTAAAGTAGCTTTAAATTATTTTATCCGAATAAAACAAATTGAACCTTCAAAATTTCATTCAATTATTTGTTCTGAACATCATATAATAAACGGATTTACTAGAAATTTTATATAATTGAGCATTATTAGATTTTGAATAAGTGAAAAAAGATTATGAATAACTCAATTTCACTAAAATGTGTTGGAAGAAAATATAATATAATAAAATTAAAGAACAATTGCTCATTAAGGCTAAATTAGTACAAATTAACATAAATAAAGTAGTGAGACCATAGGACATCCAAATATGTGTTATTCTGAGAAAAAAACAAACAAATAATTAAAATACTGTATTTTTACAAGTATACTTTATAGGTTTAATAAAATTTAATAAAAAGATTGTTCACAGCCATTAACCAGTCTTAACCATTAATTAAACTTGAAATTTGAAACATAATGCTACTCATATATTTTAATTAAAGCTTATTATTATTTGAATTTAAACAATCAGTTCACAGATTTTTTTTTTTTCTTTTTCTTTTTTTTTTTTAGTTACACAATTAACAACGTCCAGTACACCTACTACTGACAAAAACTTAATTACATCACTTAAAATTTCAGTTAAATATGGTTTCACTAAAGAATGAATAAAATGATTTAATTTATGGTTTAAATAAATAATATATAAAACCTTCAATAACTCCTCTGGGACGTCTTCTAGCTACAAGATCTCTATACTCTTCTTGAAGTTCTTCTTCTCGAGCGGTCAAGAAATCGTGCTGGGTAAAGCTGAGTTCTCCTTCAAACTCACGGACCATGACCAAAGCATTTGACCTACGCATCCCCATTACCATCAGAGCAAATGCTATTAAAAAAGCAGCTTCATCATAGCCCTGGATTCCGATGGAAACCTTTCTGTTATTGAGAAACATTTTTTGGATCAACTCATGGAACTTTTGGAAAGATGTTTCACTTGGCAAACCGAACCGTTCTGGAAAATCTACATCAATCAAAATAACGCCAGCTCTTACGAATGCTCTTGATTTATAGTTAGTTGGATTGGTGCGAACGAGATGGGTGATCCCTTTAATGCATACATCATCAACCAAGGCTCTTACCCTGTTTCCATAGCGAGGTCCGTTAGTGACGTAGAAGGCAATGTTCATGTACCTTCCGAATTTCTTCAATTTTTCACTTCTTTCTTCGAAATTCAGATCTGACTCCATACTCATTCTGGACTGGGGCCGATCGCTCATCTCTTCGCTGTTGAACAGTACTGTTGGCTGTCAAAACTGAAACTGCTCATTCGGGTCACGTCATAACCCCCCACCTTGGCCAAAATTCTCAAGTTGGAAGGGATGATTCAATAAATGCAAAGCAATCATAAAATCTCAACGATAATAAATTATTTGTGATTATCTCTAATCATGCCCTAATTTGGAGATATCTTTTTTAAATTATTTAATATCTCGATAGATAATGCTTTGAATAGATAATTGCTTTGAAATTTTATGAGAATTATAATGTTTTTGCGAAATACAACATTTATGGTAGTTTTTTTTTATAATATTTATCAAACTTGAGAACTTCAAATGACATAATATATTTAGTATGCATATTTTTTTTAATATACGCTTATTTGAAGTTTTTTTTTTTTTTTTTAATTTATTCTTTTATTAACAGAAATTTACAACTGTATTAATAAAAACACATTTAATAAATATGCGGTAAACAATACAAAATAAAAACATGATTAAAACTTGTAGAAGAACTACCCATTGGTTTTATTTGAAAGTAAAATTATCAAAAACTTTATTGTGGTACGATTGGGAATATCAGTTCTATACAGTAACTCATAAATCATCTCCGGCTATAAAATATATAAAAAATTAATACAAGTATATTGGAAATCACGGAAAATTCATTACAATCTAAACTTACGCCAATAAATAACAAATCGATTTCCTTAGTTGTATCCCTCCTATTATATGCCATATGTCTATCTCAAGACTAAGATATACCCATTACATTTATCTTTAAAATACATTCCTGATAGCAACCAATTTAACCATTTAACTAATAATGTAAATTTCTGTGCTTCAGACACTATAGCACCCCCCCCCTTTTGGTACAATATTTATATACTATACTCATAATTGGACTTCCTCTCGATAGGTATCCTGTTAACGATCCACTGTAATAAAATTATGATATAATGGCATACAAAAGATAAGATCTATCAATATGTAAAAATCCTGGATTATAAGAAATGGAAAGATCTCTCAGAAGCTAGATACTGCAAGTAGTTGAATAGCAGTAAATTAAAAAATATATATAATCCTCACGAAGATAAATATATAAAACTATAGATACATTAATAAAAATTGGAAAAAAAAAAAGAAGAAAAAAACATATTTCCTTGACGTATAATGGTTATAATATCCATAGGTTTAAAATTTAATTTAATAATAAGTTTCGTCATTTATCGTCGTTCACATGAACATATTTACTAAACATGTCAATAAATATGTTCATGTGAACTACTAGAATTGTTTTTTTAATAATTTTTATGTCCATTAATTCAATAATCTTCATATATATATATAATGGAACTTATAGCGAATATACATTTTAGAACTATGGATTTTACAAATCTTGGAAATATGGCTTAACCATGAAATGTTGCCTAAGATTTTTTTTATAAACTAATTCAGGGAAATCTGATCTGTCCTCTTATTTTTCCTCAAATTAAAACAAGTCTGTGTACTCAGTAGTGTATTAAATAAGAAAAATACTTTTTCTAAAATTTAACTGACATAATTCAATAAAGAACATCTATAATATTAGTATTTCATTAATAATATCATTTAGTGTAGTTAAAATAAGAGAACAAATCTATTCAATAATTTACTAGTATGTAGAGTTTGTTAAGAATGTACCATTGAAAAAAAAAAAAAAAAAAATGGGGGTCTTAAATCATGATAGGGAAGATAGGAAAGGAAGTGAATTCTGCTGGAAGGATGAGCGAGACAAAAAGAAACGTTGGAATGGAGCTACTGTGGCACTGTGGACTGAAAATTGAAAGATGTTATAAATGTAGGACGATGAGTTTGTTTGTTGTTTGTTTTTGTTGGGGCTTAGCATCCTTACGTAATTCAACTTTGGCAGGAAAGACGTATTATTCTCTAGGAATACGAAACCAAGCTATTCTAGCCAGTGTGGGTAGCTCAAGTTCCATTCCGGTAGTCCACCACAAAATGAATTACGACTAGCTGAGGAGGGATTCGTACCCAGGACCTTCTGTACTGGGAGCTCTGACCCTCACCCCAACCCGCTTCCCCATCAAAGCCCCAAGACAATAGGTGTTGATATTTTGTTAAAGCTATGACACTGGAAGTTATTATTTAATGATGAAGTGGCTGACGTGATTCTATCTAAAGATGAAAAATATTATCTGCAAATATTCATATTTTCATCAGTTATGATATAGCTAGAAGCAAATAATTTTATATTGCTAAAACTGAAAAGCTTCGGTGTCTTAAACACGTTTTTTTTTCTATCGCCTAAGAAGTACTCTCGGCATGAAACAATGTATTCAATTTATCATATATATTTATTATACATATTATTATAAATATGTATAAAGATTTATTATATATAGTTGAAATTAAATGAAACTTATAATCGCAATTTATAATAGAATAGATCTATACTATTTGATAGGACGGGCTATTTTTCGTTTGTGATCACTAACCACGAAATCCACTGAACCAATCTGCACCAAATCTTAACCAGAGCATCTGCATAGTTCCAGAAAGGTTTAGGAATAACGAAATATACTGATTTTCAATTTATTTGTTATTAAACCTATAATATATGGATAATAGTGAAGTTTTAAAATTTAAGTTTTAAATTTAAAATGGCGAGCGCCATCCTACATGGGAAGTTACAAAAGAAAGGTGTTATATAGAATTTGAAATTTATGATAAAATTTACTGGTATTCAATTAAATTATTGAAAAATATTTAGATATGTGGTGCGACATTTGGGATATAATGGTTCAAAATAAACCGATATGTGATTTACAATGGTAAAACCACTTAATCCATCTGTACCAAATTTGTAACTACATCATTTCCATCGCTCTAGGAAAATTTAGAAATAATAAAATTTACAATAATACAAATTTAAATGTACGATAATGAGTGGCATAAGCGATTTGTGCCGTACTGTCCTTTGCTTTAATGGCTAGAAATTAAATTTCAACCAGGCAAAGAGAGAAAGGCATTATTAAGCGGTGCTTCCCATTATTTCTTCCGAATAAAAATTATTACCAAATCAATATTGTGTGTAAAATATTATTCATGGGTCCGTAGTTCTAAGTACTGATAATGCTGTCCATTATCCGCCAGAGTTTCTTAATAGTCTCTGTCCATCTGTGCTAGCAACTCATACATTAAAATTAGAAATTGGATATCAAATTATGCTTTTACGTAATCTTCAAACTTCTAAGTAGTGCAACAATAACAATAAGTTACTAGGCGTGAAGATATCATTGAAGAAATAATTTTCTCTTGCATACGTTGATATAAGATTTTTATTGTCATAAAAATAAAACTTGGATTGCTAGCTGAAATGATTCAAGTTCTTTGATTTTGAGAGCGGGCGAAGCCGTAAAAGAGGTCGCTAGTATAAAATATAAGCAAGAAGTAGAGGACGTTCTTTTTACCATATTTCTCCAAACATGTGCCTCTGCATCTTAATATTTGCAGTAAAAACAATACACTACAATAAAAATGGCGTATTTATATATGTTTATAAATAAAAACATTCTATTCATAGTTAGCAGAAGCTCAATACAAATGCAACAGCAAAGTGTAAAGAATCTCTGATGTCCCAAATCAATTTATTTTTAATAGAGAACGGGATGCGGTATTTGTTTTTCTTGGATAATCAAAATGTCTCCGATAGAAATGCTAACGGAAACTAGCCAGGGGCAGTAAGGAGGTGACTGGAGGGTGGTATTGATGAACTGTTTCCTATTGGGTCATCACTAGCTCTGTTTGCTTGCTCAGTCCAT
Source organism: Euschistus heros (assembly GCA_003667255.2). NCBI lineage: Eukaryota > Metazoa > Arthropoda > Insecta > Hemiptera > Pentatomidae > Euschistus > Euschistus heros. The sequence continues at coordinate 739,018 of RCWM02000098.1, read as the reverse complement.
TCATCAAACGGACTGATCAATCTAACTGTGTAACACTCGGCTCAGAATGTTGATAGTAAGCTCTTTACTGTTATTATTCATGTTGGCTCGTGACACTTTGACATTTCATTTACATTTCCTTTTGATGGTTTGTTAAATACTCAGTTCAAGTTTGTAGCAGAGATAATTACAAATTAGCAGTGACAAGAATAAACTAAAATGGTTTATGAAAATAATATTTTATTTGTAAATGATTTTCTATACCAACTTCTTCCTTTTTTAACCCATTATCTATGAAGGACAGTAATAAATCGAAATAAAATTCAAGATCTTGCATATTTTAACTGCTTGGAGGTCTCTTGAAGTATTTTTTTCTTTCCTTTCTAAATCTCATCTCTATTATTAGGTTATCCGGAAATGAAGGCAGGTTTACGGTTTCAAATATAAAAAATAAAATAAATAATCTAAAACATTTTTTATTAATCGAAACTCTTTATTACTCTCTCTGCAAATAAATTTTTGCAAACTATTTAACTGTTTTTCTGTGCCCTGTGAATAAAAGTTTGAGTATTTGATATTAAGAAATTCTAAAATCGTATTTTCTTAAAAGATGTCCAGGAGGTTAAAAAAAAATGGTAGTCGGTTAGCGAGAGGCCTGGAGAGTAGGATGGATAGTGGAGTAGAATTCTAACAACCATGATCAAACAATTTTACCTAATCACCGTAAAACTAGCCAAGTTTCAAGAATTTAACCTTTCCGATTGCCTCGAGGTGGGCGATTTGCTGAGTGAAAGATTCTATGAAAGTTCTCCAACAGTTGTTCTTAGATTTTCTTCTACGAAGGCTCTCAGAACATCTTCATCAAAAGACACAGTCCTTCCGCCACCTCCCTTGCCTTCAAGACTGAAATCTTCCTCCCGATTTTTTTTAAATCACCATCGGGCGGTATGGTCACACTGACATTAAGCTGTACTTTGCTTATATTTCTGGCCGTTTGGGACCCGTTCCGACCGAATTTAAACGCATAAAACATAATTAAGCGAAAATCCCGCTTTGATATCTTACATTAGTACAAACTGGATTTTATCCAATAAGTGATATGCTACTGATGCAAATAAATATTTTAGTTGATAAGAGGATTAATAAATGATGAGATCTACACAAAAAAAAAAATTGGTCAAACATAAACTGTTTATAATCTTGGTGATTTAAAAAAAAAATTAAGCCCTGCATTGATTTCCCAACAACGCGATAATTCCCAACTTGAGAGCTTTTAGGTTCCTTTATATACATATGTGTGTATATATATATATATATATATATATATATATATATATATATATACTTTTTTTTTTTTACCGATGGATAGCAGGGAATAGATGCCCGTTGAATGTTTTTTTAAGGTAGGACATTATTAGACTCCATCGAGGTATCTAAATGACCGCTTGTGTTTCTATGGTTCTTAACTGGTATCAGTGTCTCGCATTCAACATTTTTCGAGGATTCCCCTGACTTCAGCTCTTCAGCTATGGTAGTGACAAATTTGTTTTAAATAAAATTTTGGAGTTATATGCATTGTAACGCATATGATGATCCTTCAAAAAAAATAAGTAATAACTTATTTTATAGCTTATGTATGTATATAAGTGACCGGGCACTTAAACACTTAGCAGGAGAGTACTTGCTGCAGTCAGTAGACTTGCTGGCGAACTTTTATTGTTGTCTGGACACGATCCGATCCCATGCCAAAAGATTGGACATCGAATAATACTTAAAGGAACATTTTATTAAAAAATGATAAGAAATTTTATTTCTAAAAAATAAACTAAAAATAATCTACCAATTTCAGGAGTTCTTTATCTTCAGTTTGCAAACCATATTTTTTTTTATTAATAAAACGAAGATAACTGTCTTCCAATATTAGAGGTTTTTTTGTTTTGTTTTTTTAATCTCATAAAGACAATGATTTTCATTTTATTTTAAATAAAGCTCAACTGACATGACATTCTCTCACAGATTTTGTTGGTAATTTGTTTGGAGGTTTCTGGTCAAAAGATTCTTTCCTTTTTCCTGGTTCCGACTGATAGGCAAGAAGGAATAGGATAACATTCTACGCAGTACTTTATTTTCAAAAACTTTAAGGCGTTGTTCCTCCCTTACCGTAAGCGGCCAGGTTTCGCATCCGTTGAGAACTGTTTGTAGTATAATAGTCTTATATATCCTATTTTTTTAATTTCTGGAGAGGAAGCGCGAACTGAGTAGTTTTGCGACCGAGAAATAACAAGCATTACCGGCTATTAACCTAGCCCTTATTTCGTCTTGGATTTCATTTTTCCTTGGTATGTTAGTCCCTAGATATTTGATTTGCTAAACGTGTTCAAACTTTATCCCGGAAATATCTACATCACTGAAATCTTCACCTTTTCTACTACTAACTATATATTTCGTTTTATTGATATTAATTACTAGACCAATGTCGTTACCGGTTTTCATGAGCGTAGTTGCGTTTAATTTAATAGTTTCCTCGTTTTCACCCGAAAGTACCAAATCATCAGGATAACCAAGAAGCGGAATTCTATCAACCATCTCTAATCCTTTTCCCGTAAGCATTACCTTCCTGATGACGTATTCCAGTGCTAAGTTTGATAATGCCGGAGAAAGAGTACTACTGTTTTAAAGGATGATGGAATTTTATAACCAATATTGTTATTGTTTTAGAGCAGAATAAATTATTAATATTTTTGAAATTCGTATTTTTAATGAAGTTAAGACTTGTATTATTAAACTAAACTGGATAATTTATAAACAATTCTCCAGAGTGAATAATATTTTAAAAGAAGATGGGTAAAACCTATAAGTCTAAAACAGCAATTTTTTAATATTTTCTAAAATTCACTTACAGATTTTTTCCTCAGAAAAAATATTAATAAATGCCTTTTGTAGCTTTTTCTACCAAAACAAAAAGATTGTTGGTATTTTTAATAAAGATTTGTTCAGATGGATTTCATGGATCCTTTGTGACCTACCTATGACTTGGGATAGAAACTTTTAAAGTGTTTATTAATATAATAGCAGACAGTCTCCACTTAAATTAGACAATCAATATATAATTAAATATAAGTTAAAACATATAACTGGATTACTTATGTTATCAATTTGATAATTAGTTATTTATAAGTCTGCTACATACCTGCAATTTCCATATCTCCGTTATAATCGTGTAACTGACGTCAAACGGTTTTTGATGCCTAACTGATTTAAATGAATTTATAAATAACAAAAATATACAGATGAAATACTGATTGAAGGTAGTTTAATAATTGAAACTAATTATAGATTCAAAGAGAAATAAAGGTTTTGCTAACAATGATTGTACTACAGAAATATATATAGTGATGTCCAAATTTCAAACATATGGCTGTTTTAAATTGTAAATAACAAAACTGATATGAATAGGACAAGCATGGATATATTTTTTTTAATGAGGGTAGGGAAATATTCGAATGACTAGGCCGATACCTAGCTGTATGCGGGGTTCTTACTCATTTTTACCATATTTTTTTCCTATCCACGAAACTGCCGTTAGGCATAACTTCATGGAGAGGAATGGAAGTATGCTACATCCCGCTCTGCCTATCTTTCTTTTCCTTCCACAGTCGTTTGAACGTCTCAGCCGCTAATCACTGGCCTCCCATCCACTCCATCTTAAGAATCCAACATCAACTGCACCAGACTTCAGACCATAAATAATCGGAAGGACTCCATAGACCTCTCGAAACACTTCTCTCTATAGCTGGAAGAGAGGGCATATGCAAAACCCGTACCCTGCGCTCTCATTCACCCCTGGGAATTTCCCTATCTCATCCAGCTTGAACCTATACTGATTGGCTCGGAAGGCTACATGTTTTTCGGAGTAAAAAGTACCGATTCGGACTCTATTAAATGTTTTGGACATGCACGTCTTTACTAGAATATGCAATATCTTTGGTATTCAATCATAATATCATTGTTGGTTCGGAATGCTTCGTGTCGAGTGAGCAGCTGAGTTAAGTAGTAGTCAACTCCGCCATGTTTTTTATCCATCCAGGGATGAATATGAGGGACCAGCCTGTATGTCCACCTAGCCACTACACTTGGCTATAGTCTTGCAAATGAGATACTATCAGCAGACACATTTCTTGTCAATATAAATGTTGAATAAAATATAATAGCTATTATAAATGGATAAAAAATTGGTTTTTATAGACAGGGATTGATCTATTTTTGATTACTCTGACCATAAACCAAACTTTTTTACTTATAGAAGCACTTAAGAAGCAATTTGGAATATTAGGTGACTAGTACCAACTTAGGTATGTAAATAGTTAAATATGAAAACATATATTGAGGCTAAATAAAAGAATATAAAACAAATAAAACAGAAATGTTTATTCACATAGGAAAAGAAAAATATAATACATGAAATTATATGCTTTTAATCGGTTCGCTAGAATTGATGTTAGTATTTTATAACGCGTTGGAAGGAGTTGAATACCACGATAATTGCTGCACTCTGTTCTAGGACCCTTTTTGTGAATCGGCATAAGAATAGATTCCTTCCATTCTTCAGGCATCTTTTTCTTTTTCCAAAATCATTGTTACTAATTTATGAATTTTAGAATCTTAAGCTTTTCCACACACTTTAACTAATCCAGCAGGGATATTTTCAATTCTGGCTACTGTATAAGATTTGAAGTTTATGATCGCTATTTCAACTTCCTCTTTACCCGGTACTTATTATATTCTATGTCGCCTATTTTTTTTAAGACATTCTCTTTTTTTATTTTTGAGGAATCTAGAAGTTTCGTTTTTTAAGCTTCGTTAGTAGGAGACATTGTCCTCTCTCGGATTGTTGTGAGAGCTTCTAATTTAGCAGCATTCCGTTTTACATACGCTTTTAAACATTCATCATCGAACCAAGGTTTATTATTTTTATTTTCAATTTGGCCTAGATGAGAATCCCCCACCGCTTTAATATTATCCCTGATATCTAACCACAAATTGTCGATATCCTCACTATCTTTATCTGCAGATTCTAAAACTTATAACCTATTTTTGACTTCTAATGCGAAATCGCATCTTAATAACGGATCTTTCAATAACTCTAGATTCAATTTATCGGACGAAATACTATTTTTAATATTATTATTTAATATAAGCTTTTGATGTACATTTGCGATGAAGAGTTTTAAAAGAGGGTCAGAGAAATTACAAATAATCGGTTTTAAAATTTCATTCCCATTGAAGAGAGTGGAAAAATTATATTTTTTGTTTGTATTGAATAAACGTTTTCTTAATATTTTCTTTTAGCTCTTCTCCTCCCCAGCTGCAGAGCATTTTCTTGTTTAATACTAAACACTTACTATTTATTTTTATATACGTATCTTTAAGTATCAGCGCTTAGTAGGCTACTGAATTGTTTTATTTATGGTGTTATAAACTTTGAAAAAAAAAAAAATATTACTTGTACCCACAGGAACCTTAGAATTTTAAGTGTTGTTAAATTATTATATATATATATATATATATATATATATATATATATATATATATATATATATATATATATATATATATGATACTGCCATAATGACAAATCAGAAAAAAAAAAAAAAAAATGAGATTTGATTTCATTTCAACTTTCCCGAATTAATATTTAAGGGATAGATAATGAGGATTGAGATTTTCATAACTTCATGCAGACTTTATCTTATCTTGATTAGTCAGACAAATGATTTACTTTGAAGTAGCTGTTATCTTCTTTAAATCCAACAAAAATTCTCTCGATAATAAAATAAATAAAATTTGTATTCAATAATAATAATAAGGAACAAAATGTTTTTTCTGATCCTTGATGGTTGATTTGGCGTTAGAATAAACTTCTGATCTAGCATCAATGATGAAACTTTTTTACAATAACCCTTCTGAAGAACATAGTGTGTCCTTGCCAGTTCACTAAAATGTTGAATTTTGAAAAATAAATTAGTCTTCAAAGTGCCGAATAATAAATCAGAACATACCTATGATTTGTAATATTTGGTTTAGCTAATTATTAAAATTTACACCTGTAATCTAACATACATTGAGTAGATTATTAGTTATTTGTATCGAAATGAAAATGTCTTGTAAGCAACTACTAGTCAGTATCACTCCACTTCTAAATTACAAGGCCTCTCACATAATGACCTATAATTAAGTTATAATTATAGCTATTGTATTCTATTTGCTATGAATAATTTGTCAGTTACTCAATTAATAACCCAAATTACTTTCTTCTTTCAAATAATAATGGACTCAATTATAGAATGTCATGTTCTTTGTGTTGTAATCCAAATATATTTATATGAAGTTTATTTTTGGGATACAAATTTCATACGACATCCCAATCCCATCATTCCTCCCTAAAAAAATTACTTTTGGCAACATAGAATCCCTCACCCGAGATAAGATTTATCTGGTCTCGAAATCCTAGATTGGAATCCTATTTACTCCTGTTCCTCTATTGACACTATGGTTGAACTACTTACTACCAATCTCCTTTCCATCCTTGATATCCATGCTCCTCTTAAAACCTGTACCTTTCGTTGCCGCCGCCCTGCTCCATGGTTGAACCTATAAATAAAAAACTTGCAAAGAAGGCATGAGGTTGCCTGAAGGCACTTCAAACAAACTAGGCTTGAGGATGATTACCAAGCTTTTAAGGTTCTCCACAATTTAACTCAAGCTACCATCCAGCGAATGATCAGTTACGATTCCCAACCAAGTTTCATCCTCTTTCCGTACTTTGCGATTAGGTGACCTCAGGGATCTATTATCTATCTTCTTTTTTTTTTTTTTTGTTTCCCTCAATAAATATTATTTATCTTCATGCTTTACTATGTGTAACATCAGAAATCTTAGGTTCAGTCAACTTTGTATATAATTTTTGTATTTCATTTTCAAAAAGCATAACTCCTATTATCCTTTATAAAAATTAAATACTTAAATTAAATCTCCTTCAATGAAACAATTTTTTGTATATAATATTTTTTCCTTTACTGATTGTATATATAGTTTATGTATGTATATATGTGTGTAAGTGTTTATATATCTGTATAAATATTTTTTTCTTTATATTACCTATTTTATTGTAAAATTGTATTTACTTTTAATTATCTTATATTATTATTTAATTTAAAATCTCTAGGCCAGATATAATTTATGTTTTGTCTTTATAATATTCTTAAGGGACTTTTTTTGTTCAATTCTATTCTATTATATTCTGCCCTCTGCCTTACTTTCTTTTCACCAGTCATAAACAACAAGAATCCGTTAGCCAGTTGTAAAATGGTGTAATATGTTTGGTTTCATAATAGACAAAAAACAAAATAAATTCTGAAATCACAAGAACTGTATAATACAACAGAATATTCAATCAAATATACCCGGTATTAATTTTAAATAGGATCTTACTTTGTGCAATAAATAATGAGCTCATGATATACAAGACTATTTTTAGACAAAAATGTGCATACAAGCAAGAACTTTGTGGTACAGAAAAAAATTGTAACACCTAATTTGTCAAAAACCTCTGAAACATACTTAACACCATATTTTATATCACAAAAATACAGTTCATTATAAACTTTATGCCCTTAATTCAGCTGTATTTTCAAAATTATTCTAGAATCTTTCAAATCATCCTGATTCTCGAGCTCATTCATTATATTTTTCCACTCTACAATACAGATAGTTATAAAGAAAGTTATAATTAATAAGTTATGAAGACAGATTTTATAACATAAATTAAAAGTTAGCTCTTAATTTTAAACAATTTATATGAAATATGTGAAATTAAATTAATCAAATAGATTTCCGTGGCTCAAGTTATGTGACAAGGTTATGTTATGTTATGACCCTCATATACGTGACAAGTTATCTTGCAATTTCAATATTAATAAGCCTATATCAGATGTAATCTAAAGAAATTATGTTAGCACCAAATACATCCTATCAATATTTTTGTTGATCAACCTTGAAATGATTCAAGAAATATTATGAAAAACATTCGGGAATGATTTGTTTATATATAATGAAAAAAAAAAAAAAAAAGTAAAACCCATTTTTGTTTTTAAATTTAAATAACATTAAAATTTAATTTTTACCAGCTTAAAAATGGGGATTAAATAAAAAAAATCAACAAAATATGATTATTTATTTATTTTAACAAAAATATGTCTAATTCTTCCATCCAAGCATTATTTTTTATTAAGCCTGCTATTTGAAAATCCATAAAATACTCATCATTGCGAATTTATATTATACTCACCTTACACATACCTTAGCTAGGTGGCCATCCTTTCAAGAGGGTACCAGCGCTTCGCTATGCTTTGATATAAAATTACCAAAAACAGATTCTCTCCAATATTAAAATAAAAATTACAATAACTGTGGCTTATCTGAAGTTTTACTAGCTCTATTAATATTAAGATAAAAATTCCTAGCAATAATAAATTATCACCCATAATGTACTGAAATATTTATGATACCACACGGAAAATTGTAAAAGTATATCCATAAATCAGTTCTTTCATTCTTTAAATAAAACCCTTTTTCTTAACCAATTTTTTCAAATTTATTATAAATGAATATTTTATATATATATAGTTTATGTACTAAAAGATATTCCTAAGAAGATAGTTTGGATGTACTTATCTTGAAGTTGAAGTCTTCTAAGCTGCTGTGTCTAAAATACTAGTTATGTGGGTCGCTAGCCTTCGAAAAGAGTAATTGTGAGAAGAAGAATCAAATATGTATTGTATCTGAATAATTGTAGTATAATCAAATACAATTTATTATTGTAATATATTCTCTTATATAATTTTAATTATCATAGTTAATAAATATGATCTGATTCAGAAGTTAACTGGATCAAGGAAATACTAATGGAACAATGGTGAAATACAAAAAAAAATATTCCAGAAACACATATATTTAAATTAGATGTACATAAAAACTGAAACTTTGTCCAATCTTTTGTAATGAAATCTGAAATGCATGGGTTTAACCATGATCAAGGAATATTTTAAGGAGTGATTATTTGAATTTAAAAAACCAAATTGAACTCTCAAAATTTATTCAATTCATTTTTTTGAACAACATATAATATTTAGATTTTCATGAACTCTAATATTTATAATAATTATTAGATTAGTATGCAAGTGATACAATATTATGAAAAATACAATTTGACTTAAATTTAAAAAGTAAAATATAGTTTATTTGTATATTTGTAAGTAAAAACAGTAAACTCCCAATAATGTTACTTTCAATTTTTGATGAGACTAATAATAAATAAAAAATGTTTAAACAATATTAAGATATAAACAAGGTAAAATTATCAACTGTACGTATAAACACATGAATAATTAGCAATTATTTAATTGATAGCACAGAAAAACTTATAATAAACAGATTTACAAGAATATTCGGATCTGCAAACATTAAGAGAATATTATACAAGTGATGCAAAATAATGAAAAATACAATTCGACAATGAAGGTCTAAAAGTAAAATATATTATACTTGTATATTGGTAAGGACATTCAATTATTTTATTCTGAGAAAAGAAGAAAAATAATTAAAATACTGTTATGAATGTATGCAGTAATTATTATTAAAGGAATGTTTACCGCTATTTTTTTAAAATTAAAACCACATTCCACTTAAACCATTGCCTTTAAAGTAATACATATTACTATTTCAATCCAAACAATATAATTAACAAAAAAAAATGTTTTTCAAGCTACACATGAAATAAATAAATTCTAGTGAACCATCAATGCTAGCAAAGCATTTTTTGTAGAATTTGCAACTCAATATAAAGAAACCTTATCAGATTTTCAAGAAAATTGTATGTATATATTCTATTTATATAAATACAGAAAGCTGGAACAGAAGCTGACAAGGCTCAATTTAACATATCAAACTACTATAAATCATATTTTAATATTTATAATAATTAATTATTAATAATATGGTACATTGAATAATTGAAATACTATTTTTTCAATTATTGTTGAAATACTTTTTTTTCATTATTATCATAATTGCAATAATATTTTTTCAATCATAATTGAAATACTATTTTTTCAGTTATATTATATATTTAAATTATATTATAAAATATTATTTTTAGTATACCGTAAACAATATTGATTCTCAAAAGGAGTAATTGTTTACAGGATTAACTAATTGTTCACAGCCAATAATCAGTCTTTTTAGCTTGAAATTTGATACAAAATGCTACTTAAACTCTACATGCAGAGTTTATTAAACTCTACTTTAAACTCTATTTTTAAATTCAAGCATATTACTTTTTGATTTTGAGCTGTAAATAAATGTTCCAAGTAGCACATCAAACAGATAAATTCCAGGACACTATCAATGCTGACGAAGACTTAATTTGGACAATTAAAATATCAGATAAGGAAACAAAGCAATCATTAAAATACTGTTTGTTACAAAGATTATTTATAAAGCGATTGTTCACAGCCAATAATCAGTCTTTAAACTTGAAATTTGACACAAAATGCCACTTATACATTTAAATTAATGCATTGTATAATTATATAATTATAATTTGAGTTTAAGCAAAAAGTAAATAGCAAAAATATTTTAAGTTACACAACAAACAAATTCCAGTACACTATCAATACTGGCAAACACTTAATCACAAAATTTAAAGTTTCAGATAAATATAGTGTGACTTAAGTGGCTCAATTTACTTTTTAAAAACACGATTAATCATACCGGAAATAAATCCACTAGGACGTCTTCTAGTCAAAAGGACTTCATACTCCTCTTTAAGTATTTGTGATTGGCCGACCAGGAAGTCGTGCTGGGCAAAGCTGACTTCTCCATCAAACTCACGGATCATGGCCAAGGCTTTCGTCATAGGCATTCCCATCACCATCAGAGCAAAAGCTAATACAAAAGGTGCTTCTTCATAACCCTGGATTCCGATAGAAACCTTTTTGTTATCAAGAAACAACTGCTTAATCAACTTATGGAACTCTTCCAAAGAAGTTTCTTCAGGGGCATCAAACCGTTCTGGAAAAGCTACATCAATCAACTTTACACCAGCCCTCTGTAACTCACTGGTATCATAGTAACTGAGATTAGTGCGAACAAGGTAGCTGATTCCGTTTCGACATATGTCACTGAATAAACGTTTTACCCTGATTGAATAACGGGGTCCGTTAGTGATGTAAAAAGTTATTTTTAGGTACTTGCCAAATTTCTTGACTCTTTCAGTTTTTTCTTCAAAATTCAGGTCTGATACCATTCTTCTTGCCATGTCGATTCTCGCGTGACCCCTCATCCCGTACGGTGTTGGAACGGCCATGTCTTCGGTGCTGTATGCTGCTAATCACTGGCAGAACTGAAACAAATCTTTTGAGTCACGCCGATAATCCCCACCTTGTTCCAAGTTCTCAAGTTGGTGGGGGGATGATTTGGAAATTCGGAGAAGAGGAATGCTTTATCGAAACAGCGATGACTAATTTCATTGGGTTGATAAAAATGCAGCATATCTACCAATCCATTCAAATACAATTTGACAATTTATTGTTAGATTAATAATAATATTATTTTCATAATAATATTATATCATTATTATTTTTTCCTTTTGTTTAGTGACTTCAAAATATACTGACAGGCTAAACATTCCACCCAATTGATTTTTTTCATTTCTCGGTTAAAAGGTTTGTTCTTTTATAGATGTCTACGATCTTTATCTAACCAGGGCATATGTAACGTCTTATGATTAATATACATATTAATTAAATAAAAGCAAACAGTATTAAAAAAGTTAAATTCATTTAAATTTTAAATTAATATGATTTATTAGTTTTGAATGGTATGGGGCATATCCCTCATGAATTTATTTAAAATCGCATTAGACCACATCAAACGCGAGACGTAATGGGCGCAAAGGCTGGATATAAGGCTTATTAATTTAAAATTGCTTAGTATTTTTTTAAAAATATTGGTCGCTTTTATTTAATTAATATTTTTAATAATCCAAATACGTTTCGTAACCCCTGGTTAAAGTATATGGACTTAAAGACCCCAAAAAAAAATATATATATATACTCGTTGAATTTTACAATAATAAATAATGGGCTAGTTCCATACAGAATAACAATTGCCAGAGAAACATAAGTCATCTCTAGTTATGAGCTGTTTTACAATTGATTATAAAAATAAATTAATATTGAATAGTACATCAAGTTTATTACATTTTACAACCAAGCCAATGAATAACGAATCATAATTTAATTCCTGATGTCTTTATTTCCTTAGTTACTTTTTTCTTTTCTTTAGTTAGTGCTCGGATCGCTGAGTAGTTTAGACTATCAAGGGTTCGGATTAGCGAGAGTCCATAAAAGACTACTCAGCGATCCGAGTACTAGATAAAGAAAAAAAAAAAAGTAACTAAGGAAATTAAGACATCAGGAATTAAATTATGGCCATTTTCTGACAACCCATTTACGACCTATTCAATAACCGATAATAATTAATATGAATACATATTAGACCTTTTAAACCACATTAATCCAGACTCAATCTTAGAAAATAGCGAAATATATGATTTGATCAATGGTAAAGAAGATGAAAGAAGAAAAATTAATCTTTATTCGGGGACACCATGTTCCCTAAGAATGATATAAAATTTTAAAAAAAGTATTATCTTCTGGCTGCGTACATTTCAGACAGTAACTTTTGCAGATTACTAATTAGATACTTATACATATATAAAGTAGAATTAAACATTGAAAACTAATCTTCGAATTAATATATAAAACATTCTTAAACTCGTATATTATTTCAGAATTTCGGAAGATTGATTGGTTGACTCAATTAGAAGGTGAATGAAAGGAAGTTGTTTAAAGGAAGTGATTGAAGAAGCATTGCGAATAAAAATGTTTTAGAGATTCCAAAATAAGGCTGCAGGAATAAAAAAGGATTTTTTAAAGGAAGCGGTTCGATGAGAAGGGATATAGAAATCAGTGGCGTAAGATCTGATATTCAAAAGAAGAATGGAAGATCTAAGGGAAAGGGTTTTGTAAATATATAAAGATTTTTTGGATTTTAAAAATTGAAAAAGAAAGGTACCTAGGAAGTATTGTCGTCAAAAACTTTGATAAAGCCACCTTAACTCAGAATGCCATCAGAGCGCCTGAGGATTCCAAAAATGAATCTTATAAAGTAATTCATTAATCTCTTCAGCCTCATTTCGAGCTGACCAGACAGTGGCTCCGTACACAAGCATCCATAATCCAAGTGGAAAAGAATTATGAAGAACATTAACAGTTGACGATTACAACCTTATGGTTATGAGAAGTATAATTTTTTTTAACGAACATAGGGAAAAATTATTTCAATTGTTTTAACCAAAATTTAAGACACATTTGTAAATCAACATTACATAAAACATGAAAAAGTAGTTGCTGATATTTATCGATTCATCGAATGAGTATAGCAAAATGGCACCATGCATAACTAAAACGGGGGGGGGGGATTCAGAGTAGAAATATTGAAGATATTTTCTCAATTGATTTTTATGTTTTTAGGGGCGCTGAATCCGAATTCCAACTTCCCCTGCTCGAAAAGCTTGAGCATTCCCTATATAATTCAAATAATTACAACAAAAAAATTATAATCTCTTAGATTTTTGTTTCTATATAAAAATAGAGCATCAAGGTAATAAAAAATAAAGTTGATAAAACTTCCGAGTATTCTCATATTTAAAATTGGATATAGTTTTAATTAAAAGGAAAAGAAGTTCCATTTATAATCAAGTAACTATAAACAATCAGAGTAGTTTGTAAGGAAAAAATAAATATGTAGTTTTTCTTTAAATTTATTTTTATTTCACAATGTTGAATCCGAATTTTTACATTAATGCTTCCAAAATCTTGAGCATTCCCCGCTTAAACAAAATATATTATAATATAACAACTTTATACAACAACAAACTACATTAAATTTCCTGCAAATGTGTTTCTGCTAGTTTTTTGGTCAAATCAATTATTTAGAGCTCTTTGAATTTATAGTGCAGTAATTTCTTGTAAAAGCGATGAGGAGGGGGTGATGCAGGGAAGAAATATTGAAATCAAATTCTCAATTGGTTTTTATTTTTTTGAGTTTGCCAAATACTAATTTCAACTTTCTATGTTGATAGAGATCTAATCTAATTTAATTGTTTTTTGTTTGTTGTAATTGAAATGCCGACTTTTCCATTTGGAAGCAAAAAACTAAAATAAATAACTGTTTTTTGGGAAGAGGTGGTGAAATTTAGGTATTTTTCTATGCATGCTTCACTTTTCCAAGATAAAAATTTTAGAATATAAATCCAGCACACCACACTAAATTGATTGGGAATAAAATGTGTGACATAAAATATTCTCTTAGCCTACATTAAAAATGTAACAGCATGTTCATTAGAACATCTTTGAAAATAATCTACTTTATTTTTTTTTAACAATATAAATAAATATATTATATAAATAAATATATATGGTAATAGCTAATATATATTTATATAATAAATATTTATTATTTATTATATTTAACTGTGTTGCAAATGGATTTATTTTAAAATCATATTCAGTGCAATTCTATATTGTATCACTTCATATAGGAATATTTTTTAATATTATTTTGAGCTATTAGGTTCGATATAACATAATAGATTTTGAGTTTATAAAAAAAATGAAAGGTCTGCACAACAACCCTACTAAAGAATTTTGTATTTCTTTGCCAGTCCACTAAAATATTGAGTTTTGTAATATGGATTACTTCTGAAAGAGTAAATATACACATTTTAGTATATAATCAACTACACCTGTAATTTTCTTTAATTTTTATTGAAATTTGCTTCTGAATTTCAAAATACTCTGAGGAAATAAGAAGTTGTTTACAATGAGGTGAAAATGGCTTGTAAAAACCAGCCAATTAGTAGCTCTCTAGTTCTATATTACGAGGTCTCTTATATAATGACTTATAATTATATTAAAACTATTTCTATTATAAAATATTTACAATGAATAATATGTTTGTTATTCAATTAGTCATTCAACTTTCTTTCCCCTTTCAAATAATGATGAATGCTATTACACAATTTTATATTGTTGTTATTATCCAAATATACGCATAGATATTTACCCTCTGCCTTATTTCTTTTTTACCAGTTATACACAATAGGAATCCAATGATCTAATATAACAAGGTGCAATATCTTGGTTTCATCCCGGAAAAATCAAAAGAAACACTTATGACAAAACTGCATAATACAACAGAATATTCAAATAAATATACCAAACACTAATTATAATTATTGGAGGACTTCCCATCCTTTAATAAGTAAGAAGCATATTACCAACAAGACTATTGTCAGATCAATCAGGGCTTGCCGACAAGAACTTCCTGGTACAGCTAAGTATTTGAACACCGAATATATTAAACTGTCCAAACCCAAAATCCCCAGAAACATAACTAACACCCCATTTAATGTCTCAAAATACCTTATGTCTTTAAAATTCCCCAGTTGCTGTTAACTTGATATATAACTTAAGATCACTTTAAATCATTAAAATTTTGTTTTAATTAGATTGAAAAATGGGAGCTAGAGGTCAATATTAACACAACTAAAGCCATTATTTTTTACAAAAACATCAACTTTACTTTCTCCTGAACATTATATTAAGTTTTACTACTGTTTCATTCGCAATATCCCAATAATACTAAAAAAATTGTGTTTGATCAACAATGGTTATTCCTATTAGTGCTAGAGGGCCACACTTCCAAGTGATTACAATTTTGCTGTGCTTTTATAGAAAATTATAATTGATGAAATTGTCTAAAACTCCTATTGCAATGTTTTGGATTGGCCAGCACAAAATGCTTCATTGGTCTGTTGAAATTCCATTTCACATGACGATTTTTATCAAGGAAAGACAAGTGATTTTTGAGCACATTTGTTTACTCTGCACTATTTATTTTGGTAGAGGAGAATGATGAATATAGCCCTTACATGGAAATGCTTCCTAATATCATTACACAACCACTAAAGTCTCTCTTAAAAAAATATATAGAATTATTTTGAAGGTCTCCACAATATAGTTTGTAGACATTAGAACCATTTACATTAAATTTTATGTGTTGAAATATTTGTTCACTTTAATTCTATCTTTGAGACAATAGAACATGGTCGAAGCTTTGATGATTTTAGCGTTTTACTCCGTTTTAAAACTTGAAAACTGTTAAAATATTCAGATGAATACCATAGACCATAACCTTAATGATTTTGACAGAATGGTTCGAATAATTAATAATTATTTGCTAACAACAAATTTTGTTTTTTGGTCCAATTTATTTTATTTTCACCATTATTATATTTGTCAAAACGTTTCTCTCCATGTCTTTGTCCTCCAGAAAATTTGTGTACAAATAAATTTTGTTTGTAAAAAGTCAATATAAATACCTTATTTGCTTGAAAAAGCACTTTACTTCATGACATCTTGCATGGAAAAGATGATAATTAAAGCTAATTTTAATTAATTTTTCGAATATGTAATGCATGATAGTAAACCTACCGACATTTCATGCATACCTATTTCTACCTCAATTTCCCAGTTAAAAACAATAACAAATGAGGAGTGGATATTGAAAAAACACTTTAGATTTATGTTTTAATTGAAGTAATAAATTTAAAATGCAAAGTAATGAATGATGTTTCCAAGAACTTCTGAAAAAAAGTCAGAAAAAGATAATTTGAACCGTCTTGGTAGGTTTAGTGTTAAGAATTAAAATAAGAAAGTATCCAACATTTAAAATGTAACAGCATGTTCATTAGAACATCTTCGAAAATAAGAAAGAAGGCAGATAATTAATTTCTTTACTTTATTGTTTATTGTTTATTGTTGGTTAATTTTTTATTTTACTGTTACATTTTTAAATTACTTTTCATTCAATTCAATCATTATTTCAGATAATTCATTTCAATTTATTAATATCATGTGGTTTTAGAATTATTAATATTATATCCATATGTATATAATCAAATGTATATTGTTGAATTAAAGATATAATACATTGTTTATAATTGTAATTATCATAGTTAATAGAGTGGAACTTCTTTAAAACTTTACTGGCTAAAAATAAGATGAAGGAATGATGCTATAACAATTTTTAAAATTTTTACTGAGAATACATTTATTTATTATTATGGTTTATACAAGATCAAGGAACATTAATTTAAACAATATAAAAAAACAAAAGTAGAACTGACAATATTTATATAATTAATAGTTAAGAAAAACAAATAATAATATAATATAATAGGTCATTCAACATTGTATTATGCTGAGAAAAAAAAATGAATAATTGAAATACTGTTTGTTAAAAGTACATAGCAAAGATTATTTGATTAAAACAGAATGTTCACAGCCAATAATCAGTCTTTTAAACTTGAATTTTGAAACAAAATTACTTAAACCTATACATATGAAGTAATACATATTGTTATTTGAATTTTAACAATAATTAATCAATAACAAATTTAATTTTTAAACATTTAAGCAGTCTTTCAAACCTGAAGTTTGATACAAAATGCCACTTCCACATTTATTTTAAAACATTTTATTATTTGAAATGAAACAAAAAGTAAACTGAAAAAATGTTTCAAGTTATCAAACGAATTTCAATACACCGCCAATACTGGTAGTGTTAATTGCCATATTAAAAATTTTCCATGAAGATGGTGTGGCTTAGAAGACTTAATTTATGGTTTAAATAAGTAATCCATAAAACCGGTAATAAATCCACTGGGCCGTCTTCTTCCAAGAAGAATTCTATGCTCATTTTGAAGATGATCTTCTCGTTTATTCAGATAATTGAGTTGGGCAAAACTGACTTCTCCATCAAACTCACGGATCATGGCTAAGGCATCTGGCAATGGCACCCCCATCACCATTAGAGAATAAGCTAATACAAAAGGTGCATCTTCATAACCCTGGATTCCGATAGAAACATTTTTATTTTCAAGAAACATAGTTTTAATAATCTCACGCAATTCAAAGATGGAAAATTCTTCAGGCACACTGTACCGTTCTGAAAAATCTAAATCAATCAAATTCAAACCAGCACTTTCAAATTCATTGGAATCGTAGTAACTTGGGTTAGTGCGAATAAGATGACTGATTCCGTTACTGCGCAAGTCATCTATTAGACCTTTTACTATGTTTGAATAACGAGGCCCGTCAGTGATGTAGAACGTAATGTTTAGATATTTTCCAAATTTTTTTACTTTTTCAGTTTTTTCCTCAAAATCTAGTCCTGAAGTCACCTTTCTTTCGAAGTCACACCTCATGTAATCCTTTTTTCTACGATTCCCTGCGTCATCCATGTCTTCGATGTCGAACGCTCCTGCTGGATGGCTGAACTGAAACTGCTTCTTTGCGTCATGACGTTTACCCCCACCTTGTTCAAAATTCTAATTGGCGGGAGAATTCAAATCAATTATAAAATTTGTTCTGATCGCACATTATTTTTGCTAAATTGTAAATATTACTGACATTGGCTAGTTAAATATTTAATTTTTCTATTGCTAGTGATTAAAAATATACTGGCAGGCAAAAAACTCCACCTAATTGGCATTTTCATTTTTTCAGCTAAACGTTTCATTCTTATTCAGGGGTTTTTACGTCCCCATGTACTTTAACCAAGGTATATGAAACTTACAAGGATTATTAAAAAAAATTAAATAAAAGCAAGGAGAATCTAAAAAAGATTACCAGGTAGGTAATTTTAAATTTACGACATTTTTAATTAATAAGGTTTATATCCGCCCCTTGCGTTCATTGCGTCTTGCATTAGATGAGCTAGAGGTCTGATGTAATTTTGAATAAATTCTTAAGGGATATGTCCCATCTAATACAAAAATGTATATTTAATCATTTTAATTTAGAGCTCCGCGATTTCATTTTATTTAAAAAAAAAGAAGGAAATAAGAACAAAATTTCCTTTTCTTTCCACTCTGGGTGGATTAAGCTGGTAACCTGTTGGATAACCAGTCCTTCCTGCTCTAGTAGAAATAGATAAGAGCTTAACCCTAAAAACAATAAACTAATATTTATATATATATATATATATATATATATATATATATATATATATATATATATATATATATATATATATATATTAATCCATCGGACTCTCTTCTTTCAATAGATTTTTTTCTTAAACACAGATTTGTGATATATATATATATATATATATATATATATATATATATATATATATATATATATATATATATATATACACACATATAAAACGACAAACATATTATGAAAGTTATGATAAACGTTTTTTTTTTTTTTTTTTTTTTTTTTTTTTTTTTTTTTTTTTTTTTTTTTTTTTTTTTTTTTTTTTTTTTTTTTTTTTTTTTTTTTTTTTTTTTTTTTAAATATACGGAGGTTTGTATTTCTTGTCCATAGACTACGGCTTTGTGAAAAAAAATATTTGTCTTGTTTATATCATTTTCAATGATTGTGAATGCGATACGTTGTGATAAGTATCAAAGATAACAATCAGTTGGTTTGTTTTTATCAGTATACTGGGAAAACAACAGGTTCTAAACAATTCGCAACATTATTTGTAACAATAAACGTCTTTTACGTTTTTTAAACAATCGAATTATTACCTATATTTATAGACATTTAATATTATGTAAAACTTTAACAGAAGTCCGTTACTGAAATGCCTCTGTGTTATTATTGACAATATATTTGTTTTTATTTCTTAATAAAATTGTCTTGTGTCCTCCATACCACAATGATTATTAATAAAATATTGTTTCTTCTAATTCATTTTTAACCAAAGGACCCTAAGAAAAGTAAATCATAATCTGTCTTAGTCAGGATTATGATATGGAATAGTGGCAGCACATCAGTCATCATCATAAATTACTAATTAGCTGAGTAAGCTCTTTAAAAGCGAAATAGAGCAACTAAATTTTTATTTACTCTTATTAAACCACATTGAAATTTATAAATATTAATTAAAAATTAAAACAAAAAATTCTATATTTAAATAATGCTAGGGAAAATGTTTGTCTGGTAACACCATTTATAGTAAAACAAGCATATGATTGTAGCATATATAGGTTTGGTAACTAGTACTTTTAAACAACGGAAAATCCAAAGTTAAAGAAATATTAATTTGAAAGATATTACTTTCTAATATTGAGTATTTAATGTTATTTTAACTGTCTCTTGTAAATTGGGCACAGTAGGAAAGGGAAAAAATTATTTTTTTTCTTGATTTTTACATTATTATTTCATCCTTTTGTGTTTTATAGTGGAATGAAAACTTATTTTATTTTATAGACATTAAAAAGTCCTACAATTTTCATGGCTAAACTGCAAATTCACTAGTTATCGAGATATATCCCTTCAAATTATCTATCCGGTAATTTGATTGTAGGTGAATTTTATTTTATGCATTTTTTGATTTCTGTATATTATATTCCTTGTCCGGCCCGATGTTCTGTGACACATATAAAACCCTCACCTTTATACTCCTGGAAGTTATTAGAGGGCTCTAATCTTAAACCTTTCTGTGTTCACATGATAAGGCATTGAAATAATACTAATCTTCTCAGTTAAAATCTATTTCTTGAGATGGAAAGTTCTGTTAAAGAGAATCATGTTTCTGTGGTAGCTCTGCCTCTCTCAAAAAAAAACCTGGTGAGATTTTCAAGCTGCTCAGGCCCTAGGGATTAGTAATTGATTCATTTATAGGACCCTTGATATATTCAGGGAGACTCACTCTATCGAAACAGGTCACACACAAAGTATAAGAACAGCAGCAAAGCTTAAACTTGTTAAGAACCTGATTTTAAGAAACCCTCTCCATAAGCAAAATGTGAGGCCCTGGAAAATGAACATTTCAGTTTGATCATTAGATTGTGGACCTACAGGCGGTAAACAGGACACGCTCTTAATCGATGTCTTAAACAAATAAGAAGAGAAAGGAATAAAACACTATTGACACGGTACGCGTAATAGTAATAATAAACAAATTTCTACAATTGAGGAAAAATTCAATTGACAAAATGACAGGGTATGTGCAACAAGTTCCCGAGAAACCTCTCAAATTGTGGAAAGGATCCAAGGAGGTCACTATCCTGCACGTTGATGGTGTAGTGGGTAGTCAGCTAGAACAGGGGCACAAAACTACATTTTTGAGAATCTGGGGTCAAAACAAACATTTTGAAAGGCGTTAGACCACCTTTGAATGATACGCTATTTAACAGAGAGCACTGGATCTTTCAACAAGATTCTGCCTCAGCTCACAAAACAAGAACCTCTGGGGCATGGCTAAGAGACAATTTTCCTGAGTTTATAAGTTCAGAAGAATAAACCTTCCTCAGTCCTGATCACTATCCACTGGATTATATGTTATGGCTAGGATTGAAGGCGATGGCCTGCAGAAGAAGACACACCACCCTCGACACCCTAAAGAAATCCCTGATGAAGGCTGCAAAAGAATTTCCTATTGGAAAGGAGTGTACTACAATTGATGAGTGACCAGAGTGACTCAAGTCCTGTGTAAAAGCCAGAGGAATGCATTTTGAGTAACAACTACTTTTTTTTATTATTATTATTTGTTTGTAAATGTGTTCTACAACTGTAATAAAATATTTTAATAAAGCACATCATTTTATTTTTTACCCTTTAAAATGTGTGTGGCAGAACTTATGGCCAGATTAGGTGTTATATGGTTCAGAAGATTTTTATTGATAAATAGAAAATGAAAAGTAATAATATCTTCTGATATAAATACATTATTTGAAAATATCTATATATCATATATGGGAAACGTTTCCTGGCTATGCAACATTCTCAAGCCCTTTAATATATATCTACAGTCTAAAAATAATAAATTCTACAAATGACAAAACTTGTTGTGAATGATAGTTTATTTTTACTCAATGGATATATACATATTAACACTAAACCTACCATGATGGTCCAGGACCCTTTTTGGTAGAACTTCTTGGAAACAACATTCATTACTTTGCTACTCGACTTGACTACTTTTATTAAAAAATATATCATAAGTGTTTTTCAATATTCACTCCTATCTTATAATTGTTTTTTACCAAGAAATTGTGGTAGAAATAGTTATAGTTATAAATGAAATGTCGGTAGATTTAATGTTAAAATACATCCATAGTTTAAAATAGATAAATTTAATTAATCACAAAACTTGTGGTGAATGATAATTTATTTTTAGACTATGAATATATATATTAAAGGGCTTGAGAATGTGGCTTAGCAATAAAAATTGCTCTAGTAACATATTTAACATAGTTAGATATTTTCAAGTAAAGTGTTTATATCAAGAGATATTTTTATTCTTTCATTTTCTATTTTTCAAATTATTTTTTGGGTTTTCTGAATATCAACTCTTACCTTTTCACCACAAAAAACTGCTGTGTGTTTGTAAAAAATACCTAAAGCGCCAAACAATTTCATTTTTTCGAACTTTCAAATTTATACTTCAATAACAAAACAAAACAAAAAAACAATAGCATATTACAAAATTCAACTACATTAAAGTTCCATAAAGTTATATGTATTTTATATTTTTATCTTTTTTAATTAAAATTCTAGTCTTTTAATTTTTTATTTTTTTTTTTTTGAGATGTGGAACTGTTTAGGTATTTTGTTTTAATAAGTTAAATTTAAATAAATTCTGTTACTATGAATGTAAATATTGTAAACAAGTATTAAGTATTAACTTCCTTTAATAACTTGAATGTTTAGAATAGAATAGAATCGAAAAATAATTTTATTTTTGGACAAAGTCCCTTAAGAATAACAAATAAGTATAGAAATAAATAAAATTACATCTGTTCAGAGACGTATTTAAATTAAACAAAAACAATAGTTATGATTACTGTAAAACGGCCTGACTTGGCACCAGTGAGTTAACGTTGCACCAAGTTCACTAAAACGTTTCAGTTGAAGAAAAAGTGTTTTGTTGTCTAAATGTGGGATTTTTTTATGTCTTACTTCTATATGTTAGGAAGTAAGAAATATAACACTTTTTCTTGGTCTGAAACTTTTTAGTGAATTTAATGCAAAGTTAACTATCTAGTAAAAAGTCAGGCCATTTTACTCCACAATGAAATCAAAAATAATTCCAATTGTCTAATGCTTAGTGCTGAGCAAAACTTATAATAAAAGTATCTAAATGTTGTATACAGAGTAAGTTAAATTTGTATTAAGAGGAATCTTAATTATAAAATAGTTATTCATAGGACTTAAGAAATGCTAGAACATGTTATAATTTAATTGAGTAAGTTTTTAGTTAGCAAGCATCACCTTGAATAAGAATGAAGTACTGAAAGTAGAGGTATTTAATGCTTTAAGGGATTTTGCTTGTCTGATATGAGTTTGTCGAAAATGATGGGTGTCAATGTGAAAATGAACCAGAAGGTCACGACAAAACTACTTGTTCACAGCTTAACACAAGACAAAATTATACTTTGTTTATCAAATAATAAGATCAAACTAGAGGAGATTACAAAGAAACTCTATCAATAATATTACACAAAATTGTTTGCCATCGCAACAAACAAAATTAGTCCTTAGTTAAAGACATTAATAAATAAAGAAACAAATATTTGTAACATTCAGTAGCATCAAATCCTCTTTGGAGAGCTACGACCGACTACCAGCAAGGGATGCCACTAAGTTTAATTTAAATATTTTAATTTAGACCAATGTTATTTATATTAAAATATGGAGGTAGTTAAATTTTTGTTTTCTGACTTAAAAAAAGAGATTCTATTTTTGAATGAGGGTGAACTTTCAAATTAATAAGAAACTATTTTTTTAATGTATTATTAAGGAAATTAATATAAATTATGTTTAATATATGATTCTGAAACAGCGCATTGTTTAACCAGAGAGGCAGCCTTCATTTATCCACTGTGATCTTACAATCAAGCTCCAATCTCAAATATATATAATTTATCACATGTTAGCCAATGATTAAGTTGATCCATGTAACATCTGGTGGAGCATCTCTACTAAATCATCTGGTTTACTGAAATAAATTCCGCATTTAACATTACACAATCAACAACATACCACTAAAACAAAATAGTAATTAACTATCTAATTAAAGAATTACCTGGATAAAGATATAGCTGACCTACTAGCCACACATTTTCACTTTACTCATTTAACCACTTCAAATTTTGATTCAAATTATCACAATCTGAAAATCCTAAAATCAGTCCATCAATATTTAAAAGTTTCACTCAATTGTAATTTTCAATCTATCTCATCCATAATAGTCTGCAAAATTAGCAGGAATCTGAAAAATAATAAAGCCCCAGGTGATGATGTATTCTCTTTCTAGTTATCAAAAACCTAAGCAAAGACGTTTTCCATAAAATCAAAATATTTAACTCAATGTTAAGCTACAATTATTTCCCTAAAGTTTGTAAAAGATGAAACACTATTGAAATCTCTAAACTGAACAAAGATCCTAAAAATGCTTCTATTTACAGACCTATAGGTTTGTTAAACATTATTTCCTAAACCCTAGAATGTTTTCTCTTAAGTCGCATCCACAATCACATTAGACAGAATGAACTGATTTTAGAAGAACAGTTTGGCTTCAGGGCATACCATTCCACTTTTGATCGGCTAATCAGCCCTTCATAGATCAGCATATTATTTTAAACTCATGATATATTTCTTGGTCTAAATCAGTGAAATGCCTCGGTTTAGTTCTAGACAGAATACTAACTTTCACATAACACAAACAATAAAACAGACCAGGCCAAAACAATTATATTCAGAATATTCAGTAATTTCACTAAAAAAAGCCCAACTAAGTCCCAAAAACAAAGTTATACGTTATAAAGCAGTTATTTGAACTCTGATTACATATGTTTCACCAGTCCAACTTGTGCAAGTAAATATAATTAAATTAAAAGGATTCAAAACTTGAGTATAAGAATCATTAATGATGACCCACAATATAAAAAAATATGAATTATCCAGCACAATCCTTATCTTTCTCCAAAACCTTATGTCTATGAACAAATTAAAACATAGTATGAAAAAATAAAAACTTGTAAAACCCTCTAATTCAAGAAATCGGCTACTACAATTAAACATCTTTCAAAAAATAAATTATGAAAAGAACAAAACATCTACTTCTTATCTAACATAGTTCATATAATTTATGGATTAGTTATGTAAAGGCACTATTTATTAAATCCCAGTTACTACTATAATATATATATATAACAGCTCTCACCACACATTACAGGCAAACAAAACATACTTTTAAATTTGATTTCCCTAAAATTATTCACCATGAACAAAATAATTTTAAAAGAAATATTAAAGAAATGATAACCATACAAAAATTCAAAAACCGCGCAATAAACAAAAAATCAGACGTTTTAAATCTTAACACCTGTTATTCCAAGTTAATACATTCAGACCAATAATATACATTCACATTTATATACATCATAAAAACCATTCTTCCATTTATTAGTATATTACACTGAAATATTTTTGTACCTGCATCTTTGGGAATACCCACACAGGCCTTTTAACTTAATTTTTAAGAAATAGGGTTTTTCCTTACTAAACCTTGTTAACTGTCTGTTTAAACTCACTCCCCTAGGTTAGTTATGTACTAGAATTGTTAGTCTATTCATATCCACCAGTAACATTGTAAGTAGCTTCATACTCCTCTATATTCTGTAATTATATATATTTTTATTACCCTACACATGTTGTTATATACCCACCTGTACTGTAGCTAACTTTATGTTTTGAAATAACTTGTATAACTTATATAATTTTATTGTAACCTGTTTTTTCACTGTAGGGCATGATTATGAGAACAATATAGTCTCGAAACATCGCCAAAATAGTTGTTTTTTTTATTTTATGACTGTTCCTCAAGAACCTTACTAAACATATATATGTGTATATATATATATATATATATATATATATATATATATATATATATATATATATACACACACTTGAGGAACAGTCATATATATATATTAGTAAGGTTCTTGAGGAATATATATTATATATATAAATGGTATTCAATTTCCTACTATTGCAGATTATTAGATACAGCAAATTAGTACAAACTAGATGGCAAATGGCCTGAAAAAGAAGGCATATTTTGTTTTAAACTTTGTACTTACCTTACCTAATTTATTGAAGAAATGGCTTTGTCTAACTTGCTTACCAAATAATCACATGTTCTTCTGGCTCTTCCTGTTTAAGTTCTTGGTTGTTTTAAAATTAAGTTTATTGGACTGAACTTATGTAATTTATCAAAGAAATTAATTTGAGCAACCTACCTGCCAATAAATTGAGAGTTTCTCTGGTTCTACCTGTTCCAGTTCTTAAAGGAAAAAAAGGAAAAGTAATCTTTATTCTGGAACACCTTGTCCCCTAATAATATCATAAAATTATAACAAAAAGGTGTTATTGTCTGGCTGCTTATCAGACAGCAACTTCTGTAGATTAAAAGTTATATACATATAAATTTATAAGATGGTAATTAAAACTGAAATCTCCAAATTTATTTAAAAAACATTCTTACAATAATATATTATGAAATAATTTTGGAAGATTGGATAATTGAGGAGGTGTTTGAATAAATGATCCTCAAAGGAAGTAGAATTCTGAATTGAAATGATTAAGGAATTCCAAAATAAGACTACACGAAGAATAAAGGATTTGTCAAAGGAGGCAGTTTGATGAGAATGGATATATTATTGATTACTTATAAAAATTAGGTTTGTTATTATTGAGTTTGACCAATTGGTGGTGTTTCTTTAAGTCATAGCCATGTCCTGAAAGATGATTTTTTTTTGCCCAAAACTTCCATTGAAGTCCTATACTGAGTATCAATAGTCTAGTAACATACCTTGAGAGGCAATCATGTGTCAAATTATATTTCAAAGATTATTTCTACACAATACTATACCTGATAAAATATTTAAATTGATTAATTTTATTGCTGTATGTTTTATATTACTTCAAATAACTTCTAAGTTTATTGTATTTTTATGAATAATGTTACTGTTTTCCTATTTATATAAACGTTTATTTTCTGTTTTGTTAAATGAAATAAATATTTATTGATAGTTAAGGAGGCATTTTTATGTATAAATAGCTATTTTGGAAATTTACTGCTTCAATTTATTAATTTTTTTAACTACATTCTTCAGGATTAAACTCCATCTTCATTCTCAACTAACAGTTTAATAACAGTAGTATTATATAATATAATAATAATAGGAGAACATAATTAAAAACATAACAAAGAAATGTAAAACATTTCTATAATAATATAATTTCAGTTTTAAGTTTTATATAAGAAGATATCCCTGAAAAGTGTAGCTGAAAAACATTGATAAATTAATGGTGTAAATTTCAAAAATAACTATTTATATTAAAATATACATTAATGTTTTTTTATTTTATATTTATTTAGAGCTACAGCCCTAATTAGGCCTTGACCTCACTAAATATTGACATTTACTCTAGTTTATCTTCCATCTTCCATTTCCAATCTTTCACTCCAAGTCGCATCAGGTTATCCTCCACATTGTCCGTACACCTTAGCCTTTTTATTTTAGATAATATCATTGTTTTATATGTATGTAGCATTTTGATTTAATTTTTCAAAATTATAGTAATTATTATCTTAAATAAAAAAATCTCTTTTACCACCTACACAGTGTGAGGGTCAAGTAATATAATAATATATTTAGTATGCTTATGAAGACATTTAGTTAGAGAAACATGTTTAAAATATGGTTCTTTTTTATAAGTTACCATAAAAAAAAAAAAAAAAAAAAAAAAAAAATAAAAAAAAAAAAAAATACAAAACACACACAGACAAACACACAAAAAAAAAAAACACACACACCCACAGACCAATCTTTAAATAAAAAAAAAAACAAATATCCAATTTACAGGCTTAAATATATTTATTGTTTTATACTAAATAAAGGAACTTTTAATGGGATAAATAAATTATAGAAACCAAACACAATGCGAAATGTTTATTTAATTTAATCTTGAGAAAATACATATCATATTTAAAATAAATTTTATATTAGTTAGCATTAATATAAGTTTTTATAAGTGATACATTATAATACTGTATTTATGGATTATAACAGAAATAACTGCTCAATAATGCTGGAATATAAATTATAACTAAATAATTGATAAATTGATTAAAATTACATTGTATACTTTATTAATGTATTCAATGTATATACTCATTTTTTTTTTAAAAAACCAGACAAATATTTAATTAAACCTTGAGAAAAATATAAAATAACAAATTTTCAAGAAATTGAAGATTAGTAAATATGAACAGAAGTTCATACAAATGATAAAATATTATGAAATTATATTTACGTATTATAACTCAAACAATTTAGGCTAAAAAAAAAATGAAGTAGAATAAAAAAAAAAAAAATTGAAATACTATTGGTTAACAATTTTTTTAAAATTCTAAAGCTGAATAAAAAGACAATAGAATATTTAATTAATACAGTGAAATATATATATTAACAAATTTTCAAGAAATTATTAAAAAAAAATTTAAAGTATTGAATTACAACCGAAATGTTCACAGCCTGTAATCAGTCTTTTACACTTGAAATTAGAAACAAACTATCACTTAAACCTATACATATAAAGTTATATATATATATATATATATATATATATATATATATATATATATATATATATATATATATATATATTATTTTAATTTAAATTATAATAAATGAATAACAAATATAATCAGTCTTTAAACTTGAAATTCAAAACAATGACACTTCCACATTCAAATTAAAGCATATTATTATTTGATCTGTATCAAAAAGTAAATAGTAGAAAAGTTTCCAATCACATATCAAACAAATTTCAATATTCTGTCAATATTGGTAATGTGTTATTTGAAAAAATTCAAAATTTACTATGAAGATGGTTTGGTTTAGAAGACTTAATTTATGGTTTAAATAAGTAATCTATAAAGCCGGCCGGTAATAAACCCATATAAATTGTATAAAAATATAACTTGAACTTGTAGTTATGAAGTATAGAGTTGTTTCTAAGTATTATTCATGTTTAAATAGGAATAAAAACAAAACAATTATATTAAGTTACACACTAAATTAATTAATTCCAGTACAAATATACAAATATACCAGATTATGAAATATACAATGTAGCTATAAAGGATTAAAAGTTATATATATTTTTAATTTATTAGTAGTCAAACAGCTATTTGTAAAATAATTTTCAATTTTCGATAACTCTGAAAATAGAAAAATAATTTTCTTTGATGTTCTGTAAGATTTTATATTTTTGTATTAAACAGAAACAACAACTCACTAATGTTAAAGTTTTGGAAATTAAAAAAAATAAATAGATAAAAATAATTTGCTGGAATATTAGGGCATTTTAATATTTTGAAAAAAGTAAATAAATTATTGACAGACTATTTGTTTTATTTTATGCATTTTTTAGTTTTTTTAATGGAATGTTCACAGCCAAGAAATCAGTCTTCTATGATTGCTATTTAAAAGAAAATACTTTTTGAAATTATACATATCTTATGATGTTAATATGTACTATGAAGTTATGAAAATAATCTAAATGACAAAATAAAAATAAAGATATATATGCATCTTTATTCAGTCAGAAACTTAATAAATAAAATTCCAGTAGTCTAACAAAACTGGAAAAGAAATAATTAAAGACCAATTGATCTAACATGAAAATAGTTAGTTATAACATTTTAAAATGAACATACCATTATTTCTATATGCGAGTTCTTCCCAAACAGAAATCGATAACGCCCCCAAAAATTCCACCGGTGTTTCTTCTAGCCAGAAGACGTTCATACTCCACCTTTAGTCGGTCTTCTTGTTCAGAAAGAAAAAATTGCTGGTCATAGCTAGCCTCTCCATCAAACTCTCGGACTTTTTCCAAAGCTTCCTCCGAGCCCAATCCCATTACCATCAAAGCAAAAGCAATCACAAATGGTGCTTCTTCATAACCCTGGATTGCGATAGAAACCTTTTTATTTTTCAGAAAAGCATGTTTAATCAACTCATGAAAATCACTGAGGGATCCTTCTTCAGGTCGACCCCACTTTTCTGGAAAATCTATATCGACCCATTTTAATCCTGCATCATCAAGTTTATCAGAAGTATAGCGACTGGGATTAGTGCGAACTACGCTAGTGATTCCATTTTTGAGCAAATCAGAGACATACTTGTTTATCCTTCCTGTAAAAATAGGTCCGTTGGTGACGTAGAATGTTATGTTGAGGAAAGATCCAAATTCCTTGACATCTTCTGTTTCTTCTGATTCATCATCAAAATCGAGGTCTGGTTTAAACCTCCTTTCATAGTCACACTTGCTATAATCTCTCCTTCCGTAATTCCTGAGGTCATCCATGTCTGCGTTGTCGAACGCTTCTGCTGGATGGCTCAACTGAAACTGCTTCTTTGCGTCACACTGATAACCCCCACCCTGTTTGAAATCCTCCTGATGGAAGGGATGATCCTATATATTTCAAAATATGTCCCAATAATATTTTATTCTTGCTTATTTTCAAATATTTACAAATTTAAAGCTATTTATTGTCCAATTACTATCCCTTAATTTCGTCTCAAAATATTATATTGAAAACATTAACATGATTGTAAGGAATCATAATATTTATGGTTTAAGTATAATTTTTATCTTTACTATCTTAAATTAATTTTTTATTTTTAGTTAGTATATACTCATTAAATATATTATAAAAAAAATATATATAAAATCAATATTAGTTTATTTATTTGTTTATTTTTTATTGATAATTTAATTTAATGGGTGCTTTTTAACTTATGTTCTGTCAGACTGAACAGAAACAAAACAGATTAATAGGCTATTAGCAAAACTTATTAAAAATATAATAATATCGCTATATGAGAAAAAAAGTTATAAGAATTAAAAGTACTTCTTAAAATTATAATTTAGTTTTTGAATACAAAATAAATAATTATTATCCATAAGACGTATATATGATAAATAAAAAAACCAAAAAAATAATAATAACATACCTTTCTTTTAGTTACCTATTTCTATACTGTAACTAACTATTAATTTATAACATTGTAAATTTTAATTTCTATTATTTGTCTCTTCTCCACATTCTTTTTATGCTGTGTAAATCGTACATTTAATTATACTAGATCTTATATACCGTTATATCAATATATTTCAGATTATTCATTAAATCATATTACTTTGATTTCGTACACAATATTTCTATATTTCTATATACACTGAAAGAAAAAAAAAATCACTTAGTAGTTTTAATAATATCCAAACAATTTGTTTAAAGTTTACATACATTTAGGATACGCAACAGACCACATAAAAGATAATAGAAATTTAAAAAATGTAAATTTAATGAAAGCTAGCACAAAAAATAAATAAACACTACGAAATTTTAAATTGTTTGTTGGGACCTATGATCCTTAAGTATTCCAACTAGAGTTGAAATGATTGGCTATTCTGGTGGTGGCTATTCTATGGTTACCAACCTCCGAAAATAATATCCTATACACACCTATCCAGTAGTTTATGTTTTTAACTAATTATTGAAACTATTAGTAATTCTAATCAACTAAATGCCGTTTATACATATATATACAAAAATCTCGTACAGTCTCGGCTCTGAAGGTTTTTTTTAAAAAATAAAATAAGTCATCTTAAGTGGAAAAGAATGGCCAATCTCAAAAAGAAACTCCTCAAAATCTATATTTCTGAATTCAAAAGAATTCTCCAAAGTATTAAACTTTGAAAGAAGAAATAAAAAAATATCATATAAAATTGCATATATTGGCATAAACTTTTGTATTTTTTTCATGTCCTACAGTGAAAGAAAAGGTTACAATAAAAGTATATAAGTTATACAAGTTATTTCAAAACATAAGGTTAGCTACAATATAAATATATAAAATCATGCATTAGAACAATTAAATACATACTCGTATAATTACAAAATATGGAGGAGTAGGAAACTACTTACAATGTTACTGGTGGGTATACTATTGGTATCTAAATTATGAGGGTTCTAGTACCACTGGCCTGGGGAATTTTCTAAAAAGGTGTGGGTTGAGAAGATCGCTATTTCCAGAACTGGTGGTATTCGCAATAAAAAAAATAATAAAAAATTATGGTGCAATAATAAAAAAATCAGACGTCATAAATCTCAACACATGTTATTCAAATTTAATGCATTCAAACCAATAATATACACGTTCATATACCATATATAAATCATTTATCCATTTATATATTACACAGAAATACAGAAATCCTTTTTGTATTTGTATCCGGTAATACCACCAGTTTTGAAAATGGCGACGTTTTTTTACAATAATACTATGTTTTTACAAAACTCCTTGTAAATAGGTAGGTATAGTGTTATTTCAGATTACATATTTTATACATTATTGAATACTCTTGTTTAAAGTAAGGTCTACTGTTTTCAACTACTTTTACTCATCTTCCTACCAGTAATTGGATTAGATGCCGGTACCACTTATTTTATTGTAATGCAAAAAACACTCCAATTTTGACTTCCCCTCTATTATGAAAGATATAATTTTTTTAAAAAATGATCCATCGAGTTAAACAAATAATAATCTAATGGTGCAATATATGGGCTATATGCTGGATGAGGCAAAACGTTTACTCCTTGTGGTTCCGATAATTTGGTAAAACGAAAACAATGTGTAGGGGCATTGTCGTGTCGCAAAATGGCTTGGTTATTGTTAACAAAAGCGGAGTACTTTGTATTGAAATCTGTTTAGGCTTGAGTCAACTGCCCAACCCTCAGTAACAAGCTCAAAATGCAAAATGCACAAAAATTCCATTAAAAACCCATAAAAAACCTTTTTTCCAAAGCATTCCAATAATGGATAAGGACTCTCCCTAAATGATACAAATTCCTTCGGTGGATTCCTTTGCTATTGTATTTTTTTCATACTTCATTTTTTCTCCTGACATTGCACGTACTTTTTAAAAATATAATGACCCCCCAAAGCCATCTCAAGCCACAAGGAATTAAATGACTCGTCAAAGTAAACATTGACATACTTAGTAGGAACAAAACCATTCTCGTATAATTAATTATTAAAGTTTAAATTAAGAGTTGTGTTCAGGCACAAGTACTTTTGTAACAACCTAGTATAACTATAGATTGTTTAAATATTTCATGGAACATGGGCTTTACAATGTAAAAATTATAGCTATGGATTTGTTTTTATATTATTTATCTTTGTTTTTTTTAAAGAAAACAAATAATTTTTTAGGGACTGTTCCAATTTATTATTTAGCCTCACAAATAAATAAAAATTAATAATGGTAAAATCCTGAAAATAAATTAAACTTAAAACAATGGGTCATTACTTGACGTATTTTGAAGAATATATGTTGGTCTGGGTGAGGACCAGTATGCGTTGAACGGTATGATGTTCTATCTCTGTTTATTATAGTCTGTTTTTGGCTTTGTGGAATGGAAATTATATTGGCTAATTCGGACGTCTCCAAAATCTACTAGACAAGCGTTCAAAGCTATGGCCAATAAATTACAAAAGACTTATTTACATGACAGTAATTAGACCAATTTGGACATATGGAGTTGATTTTTGAGGCTCCACCAAACCTTTCAATTCTTTCGTATCCAATCCTCGCAATCCAAAATCCTTCATAAAATCCTCAAAACTCTTTATCATGTCACAAGCAAACTTATACATATGATGCAGAATTGACCTAAACCAGGTGCCTATCCTTTCATAGTAAAACTCCATACCCACTCGAATCTACTATTCACTTAACTTCCCTCACACTGAATTCCTGATAATCCTCCGAGGTGTCTGAAAAGAACATGGCCAAGTGACCATCTAATTTAGAACTATAGAGTAGTTCTAAACATGCTATTGACATGTCATTGTTATCATAATTCTCAAATTTATTTATTGCATATAATGTATACAATACATAACATTGTATAAAATTTAAATAGGAAAATGCACATATATTTCTATGTTAATGGAATGCTGCAATATTACATTAAGTTTTAATTGCAAAATTGTTTAATAAATGTTTGTTTCATGTTTTAGGTACGATAGGGGATAGTACTTTGACAACTGAAGCTGCTTATCAGTATGTATAAATTTAATTTAAATAAATTATTTAATATTTTCTTCTAATAACAGCCAAATTTTTCCTCCTTTCAAGTTCCTGTATCTTATTGGTTTGTTCCACATGAAATGTCCGGTTTTTAAAATCTAATCGTTTAGGGGATGGGATTAAGCGTTGTCTTTTCATTCACTACGAAATATTCACATTCTATAAATAAGACCTACTAATCCAGATTTTAGTTTCACTTGAAACTTGAAAATTGAAACACGCGATTTTCGAGTAATTATAAACTTGGGGATTCAGTTGTCCGGGCAGCGAAGAATATCAATCAAGCTTATGAGGAAGGAAGTTAAAATGAAAGGGCCATTCGTAGTTGGTATTCAAACTTTTCTTCAGGAGATTAATAAATGGTCACTGTATAATCTATGGCCGTCATCCATTTTATTTTTTACCAATGTGTAAAACTATTAATTCAAAATCATACTGACAAGAAGTTTACTGAATGCATTAGCAAATAACACTGCACTCGAAGTGCATATGATTCTGTTGCATGACAACGCCCTACCTTATATTTAGGTACAGAATGTAAATAGACTAAATGAGTTGGGTTGTAAAGTCCTACATCAGCCCCCATATTCTCCTCATCTGTTCCCTTCGGACTACCACTTTTTTCGGAGGTTGGCTAGCTTAATGCGAGGAAAAACATTTAAAAATGATTGAGATATTCAAAATTGCTTTTCTGACTTCGTTTCATTACGTGACTAGGACTTTTCAAACATGAATATGAAAACGTGGATATGGGAAAGCGTGTTGAAAGAGTTGGTAAATATTTTCAATGAAGCATATTTGATTTGTTATTTTTTTTATTACTTCCTGTTTCCAGAAATAGAACTCTTATTTTGATCCTAATTGTCTTAATAAGGAAAAGGCAATAATTTTTTTTTAGATTATAATCAAATTTATAGGCTACTTCTGACATAAAGATTCTTAAACAAGTAATTAATAAAAGATAATTGAAATTACAACTATATAATATGTTCCAAAAACAGACATTTCATTGGAGAAACGCAATAGATTAATCCTAATTTTTCTGTTACGTTAAAATAAACATTTTTATTTTTTAACTTTACATTAAAACATCGATAACGTTCCCACTTATAACGATACCCTGGGTATAACGATATTTTTCATTGGCGGTAATTTTCAATTAAAAAGTATTTCTCCTGAGGAAAATGACAACAATGCCCATAGCATGTAAAGAACTACTCATTAGTAGCACTAGGAATATCGGGAATTGAGTTTGAGGCAAGTTGGGACACTAGTGGATTCGATTGGGTATGGATTTTACTATGAAAGAATAGTGTTGAGTCAAAGCTCGTGGGTTAACCTTTTCTAATTCAAAACGAAACGTGATTTTGTTTGAATTAAAATAACGTTCTGGGCTGAGGATCACTTGAAAAAAAGGTTCGAAATTTTAGAGGAAAAATAATTAAAAGAAATCTAAACCATATAAAATAAAATTGACTTACCAAGGTGAAGATCATAAAGCTGTGCCGGTAGAACCCCTCTGGGCTTCCGAATTCATTTTTCCAACCAGAGAAACCAATCAGTTGAGAGATATTCTGGCTGAATTTAAACTAATTGGCAAGTAAAGGCATACAAAATTTCTTTGATATGAAATAACATAACGAGTGGAAACAAAACGCTTAAATGAAAGAATTGGAAGACAACTTTCTTGAACAAACCGTGGAAGGCAAAAACGCCTTGGACATTGAAAAAGTATCTATTCTCAACTACTTCTTTTGCAGGGAAAGAGGTCGTGCAAAATGTTGCCTAGTAGAGCACTATAGCTGTCGATGGAAGATTTAGTTGCCACACATATCCACTAACTTGGGGGTAATGCGTGATTTCGACCTGTGTTTCGTACTTTACTTTTGTTTATAGGTAGTTAATTGGCCTATTTACAAAGGAGGCCTAATGGCGTGAAATCTGCAACATATGGATCATTAATATCTTTATGTATAATCTTGTTTGTGACATAATAAAGAGTAGTGAGGATTTCACGAAGGATTTTGGATGGTAAGGATTGGATACGAGAAGAATTGGAAGGCTCAGTGGAGTTCCAAAACTCCGTATGTCCAAATGGATCTAATTACTGTCAAGTAAATAAGTCTTTTGTAATTTTATTGGGAGCTTTGAACAATTGTCGAGTAAATGTTGAAGTAGTCGTAAACAAAGAGCAGTTCCTTGTCTTTTAAATCTATTATGTTATTAAATAATAATATAAAATTGTAAAACTAATTAAATAATTATTACTATAGATATAAAACACCAGGCGATCGAAGAGTGTAAAAATGGATATAATGAAACAGAATTATTCACAATAGTTGAGGTTTTGGATGAATTAAAAACGATACATTTTTTTTTTTGCATAAAATACATTAGAAGAAGATATCTGTTTATGAAAAAAAACAAAAAACAGATTCCATTCATCTATCTTCTCTCCATTTAGAAACTATACTTGGATAGTATATGCCCTATTTCCTAGCCCTATTAATTGGATACATATTAATGTGTTCCTTCCTTTATCTTAGTAACTACTAGCAAATAATGCTACAATACTATGAAATAGCTATTAGGAGTAGAACAAACACTTTCTAGACACTATGTATGATGATAGGAAAGCGAAGACGTCACAGTTGTGTGTACTGCGGACGTTGTTATTCTATTTCTGCATTCCACAAAACCACGCATTTTTAGGTTAGAATTTCTCCCGGAGTGTAAATACATACCTACACAGAGTAAAGAATGACTTAATGTTCAACTTAACCGTATCCTTATGAAACTTAACTGGTTACCAACTTCCTCTGAAAGATTTCCTCAGTGTTTGTGAGGGAAATTCTCAAGCAATTAAATAAGTCAGAGTGAATAATTAACTTCTAATAATTAAAGTGGTTGAAGCTTAAGATCAGCTAATGGCACGGGGGGGGGGGGGGGGCGGGGAATTGTAAGTTGCAACTTCTCCGCTTTAACAACTCAAGTTCTGACAAACAAATTATTTACTGAGAATCAGCCGGCTGCTTAAGAAATATTTTTAGAACTTTAAAGTTATCATTTCTATTAATATTTCAGAAAATAAACTTTTATTTATATATATATATATATATATATATATATATATATATATATTTTTTTTTTTTTTTTTTTTTTTTTTTTTTTTTTGTGAGTTAATCGTTCCAATTTCAGATATATTATTGTAATACATGATCCGTGGATCATGGTTCTAGAACGATGTGGAGCTGTTCTTTGTATATATATATATATATATATATATATATATATATACATACACACACATATATATATACATATATATATATATATATATATATATATATATATATATATATATATATATTGAACTGAGAGATGGCATTTTTACATATGGAGTTTATTGTGAAAGGATATATGTAGGAAATTTTGCTTCCTTTTTAAATAAACAGAACTGTTAATTTGAACTGTTTACACATTTTTAAACTAAATACTCTTAAAATAAAATGATCAACAGTGCATAATTTATTTTGTATCTTTCAGATACATCGCGTGTGTTAATATACATTTAGAGGATGAAATCGGAATGTTAACAAAAATCCTCTTTCCCCTTATGAAAGCTATCGGTTTTGTTTTTGAGAGATGGCATTTTTACATATGGAGTTTATTGTGAAAGGATATATGTATGTATATATATATATATATATATATATATATATATATATATATATATATATATATATAATTTTATATATATATATATATTGGTAATTTTGCTTCCTTTTTTAATAAACATTGATTTTAATAATAACAGAATTTTTACATTTACAAATTCTGCTGTTATTAAAATCAAATCAATCATAAACAGTTATTTATATTATCGTTTTTCAATGTTACATATTATCAACTTTTTGAATATTAACTGAGTGTTTATTCCCTTTTCCACTTTTGTTTCAGTTTAGAACTTTCTTGATAAAATACATTTTCATTTTTAAATGCTCATAGTCATACGGGATTTGAAATTTCCAAAAAGGATTACATCAAAGGAACTCCACTAACCCGGTTTGGGCACACTGCCAGAACTCAACACGAGTTCACGCTAATTAGCTAAAGTTGTGCCACTTGTAAAATACACACACTCTTGGGGATTCTTAATTCAAGTGCCTGTCTACTTCCTTTTGTTTATTGTACTTTGCTTAGTATAAATTGTTCTGGCTGGAGGATCGATACTTCCATTCTAAAACGGAGCCCCTAAAATACTGAAACTGATTAAAAAAAAAAAAAAAATAGTGCAAAAAAAAAGTGCACAATAAACAAAGAAATTTTTACTTTCCATTGTTTTTGCTTCATCAGCATGAGGGAAGTATTATGGATAAAGAAACGAGCAAAATTGGAATAAATTTTATAATAAACATCCTTTCTCAGTTGTCATACCAGTATTAGTGTCATTACCTTTATTTTTAATTATCCATTTATTAAAATTTACAACTGTATATATATATTTAAAAAAAACATACATCTAACAAGAACGTACATAATAACATATTGCTTGTGCAGCAACTACTCAGTGCTGGCACTATATAAGAAGATCTTGTTTTCAGACACCTCGGAGAATTTTTGAAATGGAAGAAAGTCGGGAGAATAGTAGTCTTGAGTGACTATGGTCTTTATTATGGAAGGATAGGTATCTGGTTTGAACTAAATCAGCAACTTATGGAACTTATGACATTAAGGTCTTTATGGATACGTTTATTTGCGGCTTAGTAAGGAGCTTCTAGGATTTTACCAAAGAGTTTGGATTGGATACGAGATGAATTAGATGGTCTAGTGGAGCCCCAAAGCTCAAATCCGTATGTGTAAATAGGTCTAATTACAGTCATGTTCTCTGTAATAAATTGGCTTCTTAGAGCGTTTGTCTAGTTGATGAAGACGAAATCGACGTGTAATTTCCTGTCCTTTAATCTTGCATGCGGATTCCAAGTTAAACGTTTGTCCATATGGAGTCTAGGTAGTGAATCAGTTAAACAGGGATTAGTGGAATAATGTTGAAAGATACTGTAGGACAAGAGGTTGCAGGTTTACGACGATGGGTAAAGGTTATTCGACGTTATCTGTTTGGTTTTATTTTAGATCTCCCATATTGTAACTATACTTGTAGGTTTGTGATATGAGATTGGAGTGTAATTACCTTTAAAACTGTTATATCACCATCCCTTCATTAGTTTTCGATATTACTCGATCATTTGTAATGTCAGTTAGATGTTAAGCTTAAAAAGTAGGAAACATAATAACAAAAAAAGATAACAGAAATATATAACATAAAATAACATAACATTTTTGGAGGTAATGACATTATACTGATGGTGCATGGTTCATTTCAATTTAATTATAATAAGTTCACTAAAATTTAAACATAATCCTTAAAATATATTTTAAAGTTGTAGACAATATTATGCTTATAACTAGGTCTCAAATCAATCAAATGACTATATATAGAAATATTTCAGGAAAATTCTATGATATTTTACTTCCTTAAATTTGTGATCCAATAAGAGGTTGATAAAAGAACAATCTTCAAACCATTTACTCACCTCAAATATTGTCCGTGCTCCAAATCGAAATTATAGCCCATTTTAAAAACATCCAATTTAACGAATCAAAGGAATATCCATTTACTCAACTGGTTGATAAAAATAGCCACCGTGCTCCAAATCGAAAAGTTAATGGCCTAAAAGTAACTTATTTATTACGAAACTTAAATCTATTACTAGAATAGCAAATCTACTATTTAAGAAAACATCTAAAAAACTTAAAATTTTCGTCTAATCATTAGAAATAATCGGTAAGGATTAGAAGGTCTCGAGGCGTATTCTTTTCAGGCGCCTTGGGAAAAGAAAAAATTTTAAACTTAAAACCTAGATAGGATATGCTTTCTTTTACTCTCTGTGATGCTTGCTTAAAGAGATATTCTTTATTGTAATTAAAACACTGCTGCCAAAATTGTTTGGTATTGCTATTTATCAATGACCTTTGTTACCTTGTACTAACTACGTTATTAAACATTTCAATAAAAATATCATTCATATTTAAAAAACGTTAAAGTTACTTGAACTGTATTTAAAATAAAAATAGATAAAATACATAAAAAAAGGTTTTATAACACATCCCTCCATTCACTTTTTATATTTCAGATTTTATGTAGTTTATAACATATTATGGAATTTAATATGAAAAAAGCTACTATCGATAAACCTTTAATAAATTATATTCTGAATTAAATTAAAAAAAAAAAAAATTGTCTGCATTAATAATTTTTCAATTTGTATAATATTTTTCTTTTGATTTCACTATTATTTAAACGTATGATTTAAACATCCAAAATTTAAATTTGCATAATTTATATTCCTACGCTTGAATATTCTTGTTTTCCGTCTTAAGCCACAACCGCCACTCTACCTTTGTCCTTCAACGCTTTTCTAGACATTCATCCAAGAGGAAACCCATTTCTCGGTGCTGTGAACAACAGGATACGACTTCTAAAGAACTAAGTTAAAGATTTTTTTTTTTTTTATAAAAATATAAAAAATGGTGATTTTTCTTATTTTCTTTAATCTTTTTACAGATATCTTGTGTTAGGCATACGAGTAGATTTAAAGTTTATTATAACTATTGTTATTGATTAAAAACATGGTCAAACTTGATTCAGAACTTTTCCTCCATTAATATTTTCAAAATTTTCTCATTCCTTTAAAAAAACAAAAATTAAATTTTTAAGATTAAAATTGGATAAATTTAATAATTTGAGTAAACTTACCAGTTATTGATACTGAAATTTTTTAAATATTTTTGTTTTTTAACTTGCGTACACTGTGATATTTCTATTTTAAAATTTTTCGGTTGATAAATTAGTCAACTATTCCTTACATAATGAAATATTCATGATTAACTCCCGTCATAAGTTTTCAATTATTGGTTACAACCCTCTCACTTGTATTTACACTAGGTATTGATATAAAAATCTACTTTTTGACCGAAAATTTGTACTAAATATTGACACCATGTTATCAAG
Source organism: Euschistus heros (assembly GCA_003667255.2). Classification (NCBI taxonomy): domain Eukaryota; kingdom Metazoa; phylum Arthropoda; class Insecta; order Hemiptera; family Pentatomidae; genus Euschistus; species Euschistus heros. The sequence goes on along the minus strand of RCWM02000098.1, from coordinate 697,519 downwards.
CAAAATTTGTTTATATATCATCATATAAACATCGAAATTTTAAAAAAGAAATTTGTTACATTCAAACTGTGTTAAGAACGCCATATTAATTGGTTTGATTAATACAGATTTAATTGACATATAACTTTTTACTCCCACAATTGTAGGATGATTTCCTCAGGATACAGTTTTCTCCTCAACACTCAACATATGATGGTCCGTTTTTGTCTAATATTAACAACTTTTAGTGTTGCTGCTATTACTGCTTGGTTAATTTTAAATGACCTTTAGAAATAAATAAATAAATAAATATGTCTCTATAGCTACGATTTATATCTTCTAGCTATCCTGTATTTAGCATGTCCATTTCAGAAATTGGAACAGTACTCGTCAATAATAAGATATTTTATTTTCTATCCTTGACAGTAATATTCCTCGGCCATGACACCCGCTGTCAAATAATGGTTCAACTCATTTTTTATTTTAAAAAATCTCAATCCCTCAGTAATGATAAACGGAGAGATTAAAAGGCCATAAAAAATCAAAATTATAAGATAGGATGACTGTGTTAATGATTGGGTAGATAAGACATTATCAAGCTATTGATTGACATAGCTATTCTTCCTTTGATTTCCATTCAGTCTAAATATTTCAAAATAATCAAAATGAAAAATATCGGAAAAAGGAATCAAAGTAAAACAAAGCATGATATACCCGTGCCAATCTTAACAACACTACTTAACAACTGAACTCAAAAGGGTCAACTCCAACCGAACAGAGTTCGCATATTACAGACTGTTTTCGATCTTTGGTAACTACATTTTATAGAGATATGGTTGGTTATCAAATAGAAGGCGTTAAATATTTACAACTGTAAAATAATAAAATAAGTAAATTAGCAAAACTATGAATTATTGGCACGTCCATGACTACCCGGTAGCAATACAATAAAAGTTCTATATCAGAACGACCCTAGACCATCTTTTCAGAAGCATCGGAGGGTTATCGGTAATACAATCGGAAAGAAGTAGAGAGTCTTGTGTAATTTACTAATTATAGAGTTTACCATGAAATAATGGGTATCTGGTTTTGTCTAAATCAGCAACATATGGAACATTAAGATCTTTAAGGGTTTTTTTTTTTTTTTTTTTTTTTTTTTTTTTTTTTTTTTTTTTTTTTTTTTTTTTTTTATTTACATTTATTGAAATTTACATCTGTACAATATATGTACATCAAGTAAATGTATTGACAACGATTATAATAACATGTCAAAACTTAAAAAGAACTATTCACCAGTAGCACTTTATTAAAAATTCTACTCTAGAAGTTTTCTGGGCTATCTTCGTTTCAGACGCCTCGGAGGATTATGAGGAATGGAGTGGGAAGCAAGTTGAGAAACTAACGGATTTGGGTGATTATGGAGCTTACTATGAAAGGATGGTTATCTAATGCGGGCTAAATCCGCAACATATGGAACATTAAGATCTTTATGGATAAGTTTATTGGTGACAAAGTAAGGAGCATTGAAGATTTTTCGAAGAATTTTGGATTGTAAGGATTGAATACGAGATAAATTGGATGGTTTAGTGAAGCCCCAAAGCTCAACTCCGTACGCCCAAATAGGTCTAAACACAGTCATGTATATGAGTCTTTTCTAATTAATTGGGAGCTTTGTACGTTTGTCTAGTAAATATTGAAGTAGTCTTTAACGACGAGCAGTTTCTTGTCGTTTTAGTCTTGTATTCTTTAAGGATACGTTTATTTGTGGCAAAACTCGTTTTAAGAATTCCCTTTCATCCATTTTTGGCTCTCTCAATCTATTATCTATTAATCCAAACTTACGTTAAGTCTTTTTTATTGATATTAACCAGTGTTTACAATATATACAAATAGCAAAGGCGTGCAATGCCATTATAATCACATGTCAATAACGAAAGAACTACTCATTAGTAACACTTCGATAAAAGTTCTACATTAGAAGGTCTCCTAACCATCCTCTTTTTTATGCTTCCTAGGGATATCGGGGATAGAATGGAAAGCTAGTTAGGAGACTTGTGGGTTAGGGTGGTTCTAGAGTTTACTATGAAAGGATAGATATCTGGTATGTGATTAATCTGTAACTTTTCGAACCTTAAGGTCATTATGTATAAGTTTATTCGTGACACAGAAGCATTGGAGATTTTAAGCTCAATTTAAAGCTTATTTTAAAGCTCGATTCCGTATGTCCAAATAGGTCTTTAATGCTTTGACCTTTTAACAAGTAAATGTTAAAGTTGTAGAAAACGACGAGAAGTTTCTTGTCCTTGAAGTTTTGTATTCCTCCAAATTTGTTTTTATTATCCAGATTTTTCTTTTATAATCTCAGATGAATAAATGTTAACCCGTCAATAAGTGGTACACTTACCTTTACTTCTTAATATAAATTACTAGTCTTCTTTCAGAGAAAAATAATATTGATTGTAGGTCGCGTATATCGGTACTTTAACTGATTGAAATCGGTGGTTGAAATGTAAACAGAGCAGAAGTCATTACTTAAACCCTTCTATAAGGGGTTGCTAGAGACGCAGAAGAAAAACGATTGGTAGAAAAACAGCAATTTGGCCCCTTGTAAAGCCACATAAATATGTGTACAAGATTTGATCTGACGTTATCTCAGCCACTTTACGTTTCAATTTATAGACCTGTCAATATGCGATTGGCTTCCGCCACTGTCATCCCTAAATCATCTTGTTTTTTTACCCTTTTTCTTCTTTATTGCATATATATTTTTAATATTATTAGTTCTATAATCATGTATAGCAGGAGCAATGTTAAGGTTAAATTTAAGTAGTTTTCTGCTTTAGAAAATTTCCCCTTTTTATTTTAACATCCTTGTTACAGGGCTCAGATACAATCTTCAGTTTATTCTATATCTAAAAATTGTTGCAATTTCAAAATGAGCGGAGAAGGTAAAACGCCGGAAAACGGAAATAATTAATTATAATTTGAAAATAACATACCGATAGTAAAACAAATAATTGTTCATATTTAAGAATAATATGATGTATTTATATCCATAAACGCAACAGAGACTCGGAAATGAAACTAACATAGAAATAAATCACGTGGAAAATAAACTATAATTAAATATTTACGTTTAAAATCAATCCAAAGTTTTGTTTAAATGGCCAGACAAATATTTCCAATAATCCAATTTTAAATTTTTTAAAAGTCATTCCATCTCAACCTTACCCTTTCGTCTCTTTAAGCATAGTCTGCTCTTTGTCCTGATATCTGTTAGAAGTCCTTTTCATTTTGCCTCCTTCGCTGAGCTTCAACAAATTGGATTTCTTGTATTACCCCCCAGAAAAATAAATATATATATATATATATATATATATATATATATATATATATATATATATATATATGTTTACTAAGGTTCTTGAGGTTCAGTCATAAAATAAAAAATCAACTATTTTGGCGACGTTTCGAGACTATATTGTTCTCATAATCATGCCAATGTTACTGGTGGATATGAATATGGATATTTATAGTTGATTTTTTATTTTATGACTGAACCTAATCAATGCCAATGTTCACTGGTAAAAACTGGATATGAATATCCATATAATACATCATAATAGAAGTGGCAAATATATACAGATAGGAGCGTCATTCCTCAAAAACACCAGTAAATGAAGTTGTATTGTGATTCTAAGTGGTCAATTCGCTTGTTAAAAAAAAAATATTTGTTTCCAAAATTTAACCGATTTTTTTTACGAATCTATATCTTATAGTGCCATTCCTCAGTGTGTTTCTTTTGCATTTTATAATGCCGTGTGCTTTTGCATTTGGTTAGAGACACTATTCACAGATCTTTGTAAACATATATATATATATGCCGGTTTATAGCGTTTGTCTACGCTGTCCGACCTCTAGACTCGTTCTCCATTGTTCACGATTCTGGCAATGATCATCCGTGAGGTTCCTTTCATTCATTGCTTTTCTTATTCCTTCGCCCCACGTTCTTCTAGGTCTTCCCCTTTTCTTTCTTTCAGTCGGTACCCATTTAAGAGCTACTTTTGGAAGTCTGTTTTCTGGCATTCTCTGCACGTGACCGTACCATATCAGCTGTTTCTTGGTAACGTTTTCGATAATAGTTTCTTTAATGTCGGCTATTTGCATTACTCTTTCATTTGTTACCTTTCGTCTTTTCGAGATTCCACAAGATCTTCTAAGGACATCCATTTCTAATGCTTTTATTTTGCTCTTATCGCTTTCTGTTATCGCTTCCATGTTCCCGCTCCATACAATGCTATGCTTTTTACGACAACATTATATATATTCAGTTTTCTTTTTTTCGAAATCTTATTGTGCCACCAAATTCCGTTCAATCTTTTTATGGCTCTTCTTCCCTGTCTTAGACGTTCTTTTATTTCTAGTGAATCTTTCCCTTCATTATTCAATTGTACTCCAAGATAGTTATATTTATCACATTTCATAATTATGTCGTTTCCTATCTCCAAATCATCTGTGCTACCTCCCACACACATGTACCTTGTTTTCGATATATTTATTGATAGGCCCCATTTCTCATATTCTTCTTTGATCTTTCGAGTCATATATTCTATATCATCTTTGTCTTAAGCAATGAGAACCTGATCGTCCGCAAATTGTAATGTAGATATGGACGTACCTACTAGTTCTAATCCCATTCCTCTACATTTCTTCTTCCAAGTTTTTAAAACATGTTCTATATATATCTTAAACAAGGTGGGAGAGACACAGCATCCCTGCTTAAGACCTTTTGTTACAAAGAAACCTGGAGATGTTTTGCTTCCCATTTTTATCTGTGTAATGGAGCCTCTATACAGTTCTTTAAGAGATTTTATTAAGGTGTGGTTGATTCGTGCTTCCTCTAATACTTGCCATAGTTTAAATATAGGAATGGTGTCGTAAGCCTTTAAATAAAGGCTTAAATAAAGGTGAGGTGTCAGACGAAGTATGTACCCTGGTCCTCCAGGTTGGGGGTTGAAGCTATGGGCCTGCTCCCCATTCTTCGTAAAAAAAATTCATTTGCACGAAACTCTAGACATGAGCCTCGGAATTATTTAGCACGAAATTGAATCTAACATGACAAAACTGAGCCTCGGAAGGGCTCAATATGACTATGTTCACTTATACAGCGGAGGGACGAGCTAAACAGTTTCAATAGGCAACGACTTAGGCTACGAAAATGGACATTGAATATCGGAACATGGAATGTACAGGGCATTAGAACAAAACTTATGGAAGTTATAAGCGAAATAAAAAAAATGAATATGGACATAATAACCTTAACAGAAACGAAGAAGAAGGGCTCAGGGATGGAAGAAATTGATGACTATGTTCACTTATACAGCGGAGTACCTAAGGAAGAAAGAGCTAAACGCGGAGTTTCAATCTTTGTAAACATTAATTTATTTAAAGTATGACTGTGGAAAGGTGTATAATTTTTCAACAATTTTACTGTATCTTGATTTTTCAGGCCTATATTTGTCTTTGCTTGTAGTTCTAGCATTCCACAAGAATGTGTTTTAATGCCAGATTTTATTGGCATTCGTCGCATTTTTAAGGTTTAACTTGGATTAATTGGCTGTGGGTGAGTTTCGAGAGGCCAATTCGTTGTCTTGTAATCGTCACTTCTTCTGTCCTGTTGTGTATCGTTTTCGTTCCTTAATGTTGTCAATTCCAAGTCATCTTTCTTGTCATGTTATAAACCTGCTGTTTTATGAATGATGTTAAATATGGCTTATGGGTACAGATGAAAATAGGGAACACGGAATGGAAAATAAAAATAATAGAAATGTTATGGATATGTAAAACATTAAATATTTTAAATACATTTTTAGGATATTCGGTAAGAGCTAAGGTAGCACCTCGGTTAAGAGAACGGACAAGAGAGAGTCAGCTGAATTTATGATTTAAATGACGTAAAGGAAAGAAACGTTTTCTCACAAATAACAAGATCTCGTAAATACATTGCTATGCATATTAATCTTAGACGCTAAAATTACCAGACAAAGCAAGACTAAGTCTTAAGGTAACTTAGTGCTTTTATTTATTGTAAGTGTTATCTACTGATCGTTTGGAAACTGGCTGGACTTTGTGGGGACTTGCAAGTTACGGTCTGAGTTACTGCATTGAATTCTGTCTAGAAGGCTAACTTACCTTCCCGGTTGACTTATAACTTAGCTCGTCTTAAGTTAGGCTGGTGACCTATGCTCCTCGGGGAAATAGGCTTACTTTTTGATTTATCTGGTCTTAAGTAACTCTAAGTAGCGAAATAGGCTTCTGTTTCGTCAATAAATTTATAAATAATTGAGTAGTGTGGGTGCTCACGAAAAGTTGCCGTATTTATACCCAAACCTGGACTTAATGGCGAGCTTCACAACAAGTCTTACATGATTCCAAAAACTAATAAATTGAAGTTATTTCATTTTATTTTATTTTTTAAGACAAATGGCTCAAGCTGAAAATAAATTACAAACAATAATTTGATTATTAGGTCTTTGGACATTGTGAGTTAGGATTTGATGTTTTGATAAACCACCCAAACCATCTCCTATCCAATCCTTATAATCCACACCCCTCACCGCCCCTTATTCTATGCGATGCTTTCCGTTAAAAGCTGTTTTGTTATTAAACATATAAAAAGTGACGCTATTATAAAGATGTAAATATGAAACTTAACATTACGTAATTTTAGTGTCTATGATGTGTATGCATAACAATGTATTTACTAGATCTTGGAGAAAAGTTTTATGGGAAAAAAAGAAAAATTGCTTTTTTTTCATTGCCACAGCCTGTCCTTAATCTAGTTACGCAATTTTTAATAACTACCAGAACACAATCGAAGGTTTTTGTTTCACTGTTTTGAGCTTTAATAAAGCAATGTTAGAGGATTCTGGAATTCTTAAGCGATGCAGAAAAAAAAAAAAAGGAAGTGTAAAAAAAAAGAGGAAAGAAAGTGTTTTACGTGTATCAAGATTATATATATATGTGTGTGTGTGTGTGTGTGTGTGTGTGTGTGTGTGTGTGTGTGTGTGTGTGTGTGTGTGTGTGTGTGTGTGTGTGTGTGTGTATGTGTGTGAGTGATATGAGAGAGGAAAGAAGATATGATCTTATACATTTGTGCTGCATTGTAAAAAAAATAGGAAAAAACAAATAATGTAAATTATTACTGGTAAATATCAGCGTTTTTTTTTTTTTTTTCAATCGGATCATAAAATTTTGAAATCTACCTTCTATTGGCCATAATTTATTCTCGTATCCAATCCTTACAACCCAAAATCCTTCAAAAAGAAATATTTACTGATTGCACTTGATGTGTAATAAAGTGACGTATCTCGCAACGTCTTGAAGAATAAAAATATCTTCTAATGCGTCCACTACCAGTACATTTATTTTATTTTTTAGATTTTCTACACATTTATTTCCTATTCCTATCAGTACAAGATTAGCTGGCATAGTATTTAAAAAACAGTTTTCTTCAGAGCCCAGATTTGTTTCATACCGAGTATCTAGATTAAAAAAACCTTTCAAAAGTTTTTACAATTTATTTTTATTTCAATATTAGTGACTAATCTTATAAAATCCATCAATTTAGAATATCTTTCCATTAATTTTGTTTGCAGCAGAGTGTAGTCGATGCCAAAAACTCATCTTCAATGCTGTTTTATACTTTCTAACAATTATAGATAGTTCGATGTACTTATTATTCCATGAGTGGAGTAAGCTTTTATATTGTCACTAAAGTATTCTTAATTAGATAAAACCTGTTTTTTGCAAATTCTGCTGACTATTAAAAATATTAGCTAATTTTCCAGGGTTTTTTTTTTTTATCTAAGGGACACCGTGAACAGTGAAAATAAAATTAAAATAAATGGATAAATCGATAGAACACCTCTATACAAATACGGCGAACATATTTGCTAATATTGAATTTAAGTACTCAACAAAATCTGATAATTCTGTCTCTTTTTCAAATATCTTAAATTATACATCAAGCTGTGTTTAAAAACCAATACCAATCGAAATAAAGAAACCATGATCAACATATATATATATATAAATATAAAGAAACCATACTTGAAAAGGGTGTTTTACTAACAATATATGGCTTTGATAATTATTATAATAAATAATAACAATAGATAATAATAAAAATTGATAAAGAATTAAATTATATGTTACAAGATATGTGACATCTTGTATATACATATATATATTATAATGTATATACATTGCTCCGAAGATAAGATATATTGTGATGGGCAATGATTCCATAAAGAGGAAGCACGGATAATAAAGGATTTCTCGAAGGATGCAGTTCGATGAGCCGGAGTGTATAGAGTAAGGAAGGAGGTCATATATATTTTTTGTTTTAAGGTTTGGAATATGAGAGCACCCAGGAAGTATTGACGTAGATCCCGAAAATAAATCTAATAAAACAGTATTAAAATCGAGAACATATATATTAGTCAAAGTTAGGGAAAATAGTGATGATACTAAAAGAGAGGTAATGGGTACAGATTTCAGAAATTGTCCGACTTCACACATCTGCGAAACATTAAGGGCTGCTAAGGTAACAGGGAAGATAAAGCAATGAGTCATTGGCGCCGATATTTATCAAAATTACGAGAAAAATGGCTCGTTTTTATCTTTTAATCGGAATTATATCATTTGAGACCTTGATAAGGACAGTAATTCTCTGAAAACCACACTTCTTTAAATTCCAATGTAAAACGAATACCTTAATTTCAAGGAACTCTTGCTATGCTGCAATCGATTTAAAAGATAAACAGAAATTTAAGTTCTACTTAACGCCTTAATTCCTAAAGACTTATTTACATGACAGTGATAGACCTATTTGGACATACGGATTGAGCTTTGGCGCTTCACTAAAACTTTAAATGTTTTTCTTATCCAATCCTTACAATCCAAAATCCTTCTTAAAATCCTCAATGCTCATTATTATTCCACAAATAATTATATATATAAAGATCATATTGTCCCGTAAGGTATTTGGCCGCATTAGAATATTCCAATTTGTGAATTATGTGTGGTCTTCCCAGAGTAGAAATGCTATAACTGTTTTCTTTTTTCTGTTTTTATTTCCAATAGTAAAATAAGTTAAAACAGGAAGTATTAAATTCATGCTTCAACCTCAAGTAAAGTAGATGGATTTTTTAGCTCATTTTATTGTAAAGAAAAATTGTTCACAACTGTTTTTTTAATATGTCACATTTTTCTGAAATTATACAAATTATGCAAGAGCTTTTGCATAACCTAGATTGTCACGCCGCACAGTGGGGCAAACACGGAAAAAACCCTAAAATTGACTTTATTATTTTTGTCATGTTTGATGGGCTATTGTATTCATTATTAGTTGTTGCTAACATTTCCAGTTTGTTTTTTTCAATTTCGTTTTTATTTGCGACTCTGGGGCCTTCTAAAGTTGGACAATATTACTCCACCCCAAAGTGGCCTATTTCTATTGAGCTACAATTTGGGTCACTGTGGATTTATTTTTGTAGATAAACCTATGAAACTTGACAGATTTGTAGTGTCAACACTGATGAATAGTGGAAACATATTCTAATTGTGGAAGGAGAGAGTGGACAAAGATGTCCTTCGGCCTCAAAAATTCGTCAGATCCTGGCAGATCTGTAAAACAGTGTCCTTATAACGGGAGCCATCTCTTAATCCCGCCCCGAACTTCACCGCCACTCTTCTATATCGCACCTTTTTAGCAAAAAGAGTATACGGGAAGGGGTCGTTAGCGTTGAAAAACTATCTCCAGCCTCCCGTAGAATGAGTTAACAACAAATGAATATCCCTCCGCCATCTTAAAACAGTTAAATAGTCGAATATTTTTAAAAAAGTGTCCTTTTAATCCGCCATCTTAAAACCGTTAAATATTTTAAAACAGTATCCTGGAGGACAACAATGGCGGAAGTTATCCTTCGGATAAAACAGCATCCTTAAGGACGAAAACTTATTCTAATTGTGGAAGGAGAGAGTGGCCAAGGATGTCCTTCGGCCTCAAAAAATCGTCAGATCCTGGCAGATCTGTAAAACATTTGCAAAGAAGAAGCAGTTAAGTTGGGGATTTTTCTTCTTCAAGCTAGACTTAAATTCATGGAATATATACTTCACCTAGGCTATATCCTGGAATTCCACCGTTGGAGAACTATCAAAACTGCTATCTCAGTAAAAGAAGCCGCAAAAGAACGAATACAAAAACGGTCTATCACTGAATTACGGATAAAAGTTGATTTTGTAAAGCAGGGATACCGTTTCAGTAACACCGGAAATACATCAAGAATATTTTTCTGAAATCCTTCTTTATCTGCCTAAATAACTCAAGTTAGCTATGAATTAGTTATGAACTTAAAGTGTATTTATTTAAAATGTATTATAGTACATACACTTTATATAAATAAACTTTACTAGGAAATGTTCCCGTACAGCCATGAACAAGGGTGTGTTTTGTAAGCTGCCAAAATCTTCAGATTCCTACATAACATACATGAGGCCTGAAGCTAAAAAATAAACACCTTACCTTCAGTAAAAAAGCACTCTAATTGATAATGTGAGCCGTTGCATCATTCTTTCCACTATATAGGTAAATAATGAATTCTGAAACAGCTTATTATAAAGCAATCGACATAAAAATGTGAAAATCGAAAAATGGAACCAACATTTTAATGAAATGAAGTTAAATTAGAATAAAATTACGTTAAATTAAATTTTACAAAATAATTTAAAATATCTGCACTTGCGTAGCCAATCCTATTAAAGAATAAAATTATATAATTTTTCAAATTAGTTACAATTCCAATGATTTTTTTTATTCTGAATCGAATGAGACTATTTTCATCTAGATAGGACAGGACTAACCATTTTTTCCCGCTTTTTAGCCGTTTTACCCCAATGTGTGCCGCTAAATTTCGGGAATAATTAGGCATTTAGTATATTTTACGAATTATGTATAAGTGAATGCTCTCTAGTATCTTCAGATACGACCCGATTGCATTTTATTGGGCTCTCTTGATTTAAAGATTACTTTTCAGTTAGATTCTTGGTTGTTCTGCTAGGTAACAAGTATTATTAGAAGGGCACGCTTAATGTGACAGGAGCAATGATTTTACACAAGCGACGGGTCCGTTCCAAATTTGACACATTGATTCGCGATTGCCGACTCTTCGGTAAAAAAGAAAATTGCAGTAAAATAAAAATAATTTTACAAATTCTTAAACATATGAATCTTTATTCTAAGATAAGAAAATTCCCATTAGAATAACTAAAAAGTTTAATAATAGGGTGACTTCCCTAAGCTAAAATTATTTATTTAAATTCTCATTTTCTGCATTATCAAATTGTCGATCCTGAAAAGAAATGCTATTTCTTTATTTTCCGAATTTGAATAAATATCTTCAACAACTTGGGTTGCAGTAATAATGCTTAAGTTTTGAAGAGAATTGTGTTAAATTCTGTACCGAGATGTGTTGATCTAATGCATGAAAGACAGTCATTTTTTTTTTAAATTATCATTAGTGAACAGAAAGGATGTGTAACAATTAGCTAATTAGGTAGCACTTACTAATTAACCTAACGTTAGCTGTTCGATCGGTTCCTAAGTATCGACTTTGAAGCATCGAATCTCGATATCGATATCGATTCTTTTGTCAAGAAAAGGTGGAATCCAGAATCAACATTTTGAATCGACACATTTCTATTTTAAACATTCCTAGCGATAGCTCTTCTTTATTGACCTCATGTATATGTATAAATATAAAAGTTATGAATGAAATAATATTTTATTTTTATAACTTAATAATTTATTATATTTATTAATGTATGTATCCTAATTAAATATTTAAATATTATGTATAAACAAAGAAAAAAAAGAATGTACTTCGTGTATAAAAAATTGTTGCATCTAAATGGTGGGAAATATGGACAAAGCAGACATTTTCTTACTTCACAAAACATCTGGTCTTGAGACTTTAAAAACAGATGGACAGACTTAAACACTCTGTTGATGTTTTGCTTATGTTTTTTGTGAAATATGGTCAAATAAATACGTCATTAGGATATTTTATAGTTCAATAAACGATTAATCACTAACCTTTATTTATTTATTTTGCTTTTTCTTTTAGCCTCTACTTTGTATTCCATTTAATATATGCTTGCCAGTTTAAGGTTCTGAAATGGTTTGTTAGTCCTGCTATTCGTAATAGCCGAATTCTATGAATGAATAAAAAAGAAATAATCCGAAAAAAATGCATAAAGAATTACAAGAGGTTTTTTGGTGGGGGGAGGCGGTTATTTGAAAGCGACATCAAATTTTTACAGACACAGCCTCCTTTATCCGAGGCCATAAAAAGTAACTGCTTCTGTACTGGGTTTCCCTCTTGGCCAGTTCTTTAATGGTCGGATTTCCATGGCGGTGGTATTTATATTCCACATGCGTAGTCTCTACTTTTATCGTTAATCCACTCCCGTGTTTATTTCCTCCGGTTGGAGTCCTTCTCTGGAGCATTGCTGTAATAAGGTACTTTCCAGAATAGAGCGCAGCTGATAGAAGATTCTTACTATGTTTGGCAAGAGATTGACTTTATTATTCATAGGACTTTTAAACCTTTAAACTTTATGATTTGTAAAAACAAGCACGGTCAGTGAATACATTTTTAACAGTGTCCTAGTTAGATTGAAATAATTGATTCAAGTTGTTGAGATTGATATATATATATATTTTGGCTGAGGTATATGCTTTTTTGGTTTGAAGTTTTTCTTCACATTCATTTGGAAATGCTCTAGCTCTGTTGGTGACAGTTTATTTCCAGAAATTAATTGGAAAATATGTTTTGTTTTGTAAAATTCGTCGCTAGGATCTGCCGTTGAGAAGCTGTATTGGTTTGAATGAAAAAAAAAACATGTTTGAACCCGCTATTTTTTCTCAATTTTGATTGTTTCGAATAAACATTGATTGTTGATTTAATTTAACTGTTACTTTAAGTAATTTTATCCTTTGAATTCTAAAATGTAAATTGGGAAAAGGAGTAGTATATAGACATATTCGTTATTTATTGTTTTTTCCCAGCCAGAGAGAAATTGGGTTTTAGCTTTTTGTAGCAGTCAAATAAACGAGATATCAAACCACAGTCGAACGCCTTGAGGCGATAATCTCAGAGCTGCCGGTAAGGAAGGTTATGGGTTTAATTCTTATTTGTTTCTATTTATTTTGCAGTGATCACGAGAAATAGATCCTAATCTATCCTGTCTAGAATAGGATAAACCGTTTTTTATACAATTGTTGGAGTATATAAGAACGTTAAGCCCTAAAAACAAGTACAAATACAATCGCGTACAAAATAATCTTTATCTAACCTTATTAAAAATGAGCTATTTATGTAAATAATCGATAATCTGATTATTCAATATGTGGGTTATAAGCAGGGTGGGACTCCTCCCTTTCCGCCTTGCAGTTCCAATATTACGAGAATGATGTAATGAGGCATTCTCATGTTGCAAAATATCTTGGTTCCTGTTGAACAAACTGGGATACTTAGCACTCAAAACTGAATAAACTCTGTCTAGCTTTACATAGTAAAGGTTTGAGCACACTGTCCGACCATCAGAAGCAAGCTCAAAATGCAAAAGTAATCAAAGCGTGGCTTTATTTTAATGGTTAACCAAAAACCATTTCATTCTTTCGTACGCATTTCTTCGGTGGCTTCTTGTGCTTAGACCTTTTTTTTTTCTTTCTCCTGACATTCCATTTACAATAGATCATGGGTATCTTTATATGTAATCTATTGCTTCAGATAAGGAAACTGTCGTAAAATTTTCGATCCAAGCAAAGCTAGAGCGTGTCAAATAGCTCTACGCTTAAAAAATGTAGGCAAAGCTTTTTTTTTTTTTTTTCATTCAAACCAATGAAGCTCCTAAACGGTAGATCCTAGCAACAAATGTTATATAACAACAAAAATTCTCCATTATATTTCTGCTCAGGAAACTGTTCTCAAATATTCTAGTCTCAGTATTGCCAGTTGCTATATGATGTTCATGACCTGTAATTCCCGCTAGGATGAACATTGTCCACCACCTGACCATTGAAGTAAGTATTTTTAGTTGATTCTTTTGTCTGCATTTGCAAAATTTATACAATTAGAGTTTTTTTATAATTACTTTGGATGTTGGCTACTGATGTTTTTGAAGTGCTGTGCTATTTGAGCGAATTACTCGTATTTTATTTGCCATCAACGCTAGATTCCCCGTAATTATTATTTCCGACTTGGTCAACACAAGAAAACTTAGTGGATGACTATTGCCATCTGCGCGACATTTCTTGTACCTGGGCCATGTCACTTAGGGGTTAGAAATAATCCTTCTTTACAGATCTTCTTTTTTATACGCTAAGAATATGCCAGTTTGTATATGCAGATAATATAACATAAAATATACTTTGTTTTAATATAAACTTATGAGTGATATGAAATGGATTGTTTTATATAAAGACACCTATGTTTAAACTATAGAATGAGAAAAGATGGGAGGTCTGTAAGCGTTGCCTTGGGGCAATCCATCAACCCCCTGTCGCCCGAGACCGCAGACTCCTCCCCGACAAGTGATATGTTCGCTATTCCCGTTGGATACGCGTCTGTCATAACGGTTATACATTTATTCTTCTAAAACGGAAATATTCTATCGATGAGGCGTGGAGTCTATTAAAATCACGATTTCGTTTAAGGTTTTGACTTGTATTCAGTCAAATCATCGAGGAAGTTATTTTTTCTGTAACAATTAATTTTACTTCTTGTCCTACAGTATCCTTTAATAACATTCCATCCCGGGTAAACAGATTCGCTACCTACGATACCATCTGTACAAACCACTTACTTGGAATCTATACACAAGATTTAAAAGTAAAAAAAAAAAGTCATTGGCGCCGATATTTATCAAAATTACAAGAAAAATGGCTCGTTCTTATCTTTTAATCGGAATTATGTCATTTGAGACCTTGATAAGGACAGTAATTCTCTGAAAACCACACTTTTTTAAATTCCAATGTAAAACGAATACCTTAATTTCAAGGAACTCTTGCTATGCTGCAATCGATTTAAAAGATAAACAGAAATGATACAAATACTTAAAATTTAAGTTCTACTTAACGCAATTCCCAAAGTCTTATTTACATGACAATGATTAGACCTATTTTGACATACGGTTTGAGCTTTTCTAGCGCTTCACTAAAACTTTTAATTTTTCTCTTATCCAAACCTTACCACCCAAAATCCTCCAAAAAATTCTCTATTCTCCTTACATTGTCACAAACAAACGTATCCATAAAGATCTTAATGTTCCTAATGTTGCTAAATTAGCCTCAACCAGATACCTATCCTTCCACAGCAAACTCCATAATAATAAATCTAATAATAAACTCTATAAAAAATGTAAATAATTCTTTTATACTTAATCGGGAGCTTCACTATACCTTTAAATGAAAAAAAATGCTATAAATTCAACAAAAACTCTGGAGTGAAACTAATTCATCACGAAGAAAATAGTATTGAAATCGTTGTAGTCAATCCAATTTTTTTTCTTAAGTAATCAAATAAAAATGAATTCGTTGCTAGTAGGAACAGAATAAAAAAAACGACTTATCATAGGGAAAACCAAAGGGATCTTCTATTATTTAGCTAACTACCCCACCCCATCTATTGTGCATCTTCTTGGAAATTCTTCTAGAAGCCCTTCCGCTTTTCGCCTCCTGAGGAGAGGACTCATGTGTTGAATATATATTGTATGTTTTAAGGTCTCATAATGAATGTGACATTCAATTGGAATGGGATAAGTATTTGCCACTTCTATGATATCTGCTTTATTAAAATACTAGATTTCCAATGAACTAAAAACTATAAATTTGGTAAATAATTCATATTTTCCAATTGTAAAGATTTCATTTTTAACAACAAAATTATAAAATTCATTTCACGTGGAACAAACCAATAACATACTTTGGAACAAACAACTAAACATAATTTACCATTATTTGTTACTTTTAATAAGGCGAATACAGAAAATAATATTGTTTGATCTGGTTGATGTGTATCGTAAGAAAAATATCGATATTCTATATCCACGATATTTTGATGTCTGAATATCGATACGTGATATATCATTGACCAAATATATCGATATATCGTGATTATTATTATTTTTTATTTATTTTTTTATGAAATGACATTTTTTATCGTTTTAGCTACTTTAGGTTACGACTACGAACCATTGCTCCTCCAAATTTGTCTAAAAAGATTTATTGTCATTGTATGTTGTATTTTTAAAATATAGGCAACACGATATAATGTGTCGTACGTATCGATATATCGAAATATTGATATAAAAATATCGGGTTTTCGATGTATCGAGTATCAGTACTCATTCCTACATCTGGCACTGTATTTGAAGAATGTTTAGATTTTTCTTTAACACCATAAATCAACTCTCCGTAGTTGTGATATGTTCTATACATTTATAAAACTATTGAGGATATAGAAATGTATTTTGTAACTATAATTAAAAAAAACTAATGGGCCCGTCGAAAAAAAAATCGAAGACCCTGAATATAAAGTAAGGCTGGGGAAGGAAAATCGAAATGGGGAAAAACACTTATTAAAAGGTTTTCCTTGAGGGTGATTTACATTGTTCCCCCATTTCCACCAAAGAAGATAATATTGAAAAGCTTTTCATTTCCGTGACTTAGCAGGGCCGGTTTAAAATATTACCCTTTATAAATATTCCAGCATCTGATCCCGTCCTTAGCCTTCCGAACTTGCTGCTGTAAATCACATTCAGTAAAGCCACTGGGGTTGTCTAATATCGAAATACTATGAAACTATGAAAATAAATGGTAGCCATTTTAATGATTACTAAGAAGTAATTTATAAAATATTTATTATTTTAATATTTTTTTTTAATTTTATGAATACTCTTTATTAAAAGATATTTTATTTTATTTTATTTATTTATTGATATTTACAACAGCATAACATATAAGCATCAAGTAAATGTGTTGAAATATGATTACATTTTCATTAGATACTTGCCGAAGATAAGTAAAGCAATCCACTACTACAATATTTTGTGTTGTTGTAGCACATATTCTTATGTTTTAAAATATATTTTACTATTAATTATAGCTATTTGCAAGGATTTAGGGTGGGGAATACCGCATAAAATGTAAACATTTTTCCAGAAATTGTTGCATTCTTCTTATTATTTTTTTTGTAATTTTTAAAGCCTTTTTTAAATTTTTCTGTATGTTTTCATTTACAACGTAAACCATTAAATGATTCTCACCGGATATAAATGTTTTCATTTTCCAAAATATAAGGCTCTCTCTTTCTCAAAGGAAACGTTCTTTGAATTATATTTCACTAATTGATAAAACTAGATTAAATATTATATTTTGTTTAAGAAACGTTTTTAAAGAAAATAAAAATTAAAACAGAGAAAAATATAGTTCAGGATTTTTTTCATTTGTCTCGTATTTTTCATTCTGATTTAGTTGTTTACGCCCCCGTATATCTTTTTTTAAATAATTATGATGTTTTACAGTTTTGCATTAGATGAGAAGAATTTATTCAAAATCACATTAGACCTTACCAATTTAAAATTTTATTCTTTCAAAATTGCTGTGTAATTTTGTAAGTCTTGAATTTATTTTGATTATTTAGTTTTGAGACCCATACGTTTTATATGCCCTTCTTAAATTATAAGTGGACGTAAACAAGTAAGAAACTTATGAAGCCGAGAAAATGAAAAAAAAAAAAAGTGGGTAGAATTTTTGATTGGTTATTTAGTTTCAAAACATTTATGATTATTATAAATTGATATATCTTATACATTTATATTTAGACTACATACCAGATTTAAAAGGCAAGAAACTGCTTGTCGTTTGCGACTACTGTTCTCAAATATTTACTAGTCAAGCATTCAAAGCTCCCAATAAATAGCAAAAGACTTATTTATATGAAAATAATTATACCCATATAGGCATCCGTTGTTCAGCTTCAGAGCTCCACCTTCTAATCCTTCTTATTTCCAAACCGTAAAATCTCAAATCATTCGTAAAATCCTCATTTTACCTTATTATGCCACAAACAAACTTAGTAATTCTTTACTAGTTATTGGCATCACATTGTAATCATTTTCCTTTAATTTACTTATTATATTTAATGTATACATATACACTACCAATTAGTACAGTTAAACTATATCTTATGATCACTTATGTGGGCGAATGATTTTCTCACTCTATAATAGAATCCCTGAAGCAAATATTTGATTGCCAAATAACAAAATAATAGTTTCCCTATTTATAACTGCAGAGTCTGGGATACAAGAAAGAAGTCAATATTAACTTATAAAACACGTGTTTCATCTACTTGGGTATTTAGTTCAGAATAGCAGTAAAGTCAATTTTACTGGCTCAATCTCTTTTTTTAAAGAAGTAATGGACTCATGAATAAATAGATAAATGAAAAACTTTGTGAAACCTGTTGATGATTGTATAGTAAAATTATTAAACATTTGTTCGTACCAGGATTACTTTCTTTTCACATCTATATATCTTGTTTTTTTATCCATTAATTGAAATTTACAACTGTGCAAAATATATTCACCAAATAAATGTGTTGATAATTATTACAATAACATGCCAAAACTTGAAAAGAACTACTCATCAGTAGCACTTCAATAAAAATTCTACAATAGAAGGTCTCTAGGCCATCTTATTTTAAACGCCTCGGAGGGTTATCGGGAATAGAGTGCGAAGTTGAGAGACTAGTGGATTCGTATGGTTATGTAGTTTACTATGAAAGGATAGGTATCTAAAATGTAAATTGTCGTAAGCAGTGGATTATAGGTAGATAAATTCGTGATCATTTGATTTTCCCAGATATCAATAATTTACTCAACTCCATATTTGGAAAGTGGCGCATTTAATTTATTATACAGATTTTGCTTAATCATCACCGAATATAGTTCAAAGACAAGTGTTGGAACGTTACATAATTTCTTTAACTTGCTTTAAACATGCCTCTCTTTCTCTTTCTTTAGAGATTTTTTCCTGATATTGCACCCTAATCAATCCTCCATACTACATGAATGATTCAGAGTGTAAAAAAGTAATAGTTAAAAAAATATGCCCGAAATGAAATCAGAAAATTCTTAAAGATTATGTTCATACAAAACGAACAAGAAATTACCTACGCTGCCCATCAGTAGCCGTTTTTTAAATGTTTTTTTAAAAATAAACTTTTGTTTTCCACACAAATGTTTCCTTAAGGGTTTTTAACTCTTTATTGTTTTAACAGATTGTTTAAATTGAATATAATTCGTTCCAAGTTTCTGTCCCTGTCACCTCCATTTCTTTATCTATATTATGATAACGTAATCTTAAGTTTTATTCAGAAACACGCCATTTGGCTTAGTAATCCATCTCGCCTAAGCATGGATACCAAATTCCTTAAACTAAACTGGAAATTTTAAAATTATTTGTTTTAATTTATTTATAGATGTATAAATTGATTGACTTTCGTCCGTATTTCTTATGTCTTGATTAAGACATTAATTTGTCCGTGAACATAATAATTATGTATTATTACTGAAACTAAATTTTATAATTATAATAATATATATTATTAATTTAATTATATTATTATTAAGTTATTATTTCTTTTTTTTTTCTCGTTTATTGATATTTACAACTGTACAAAAACATATACATCAAGTAAATGTGTTGATAGAGAATAAAATGGCATGTATATAACTTGTGAAGAACAACTCAGTAGTAGCACTTCAATAAAAATCTACACTAAAAGGTCTCTAGGCCATCTTCTTTTCAGACGCCTCGGAGGATTATCGGGAATGGAGTGGGAAGCAAGTTGGGAGACTAGTGGATTGGAGTGGTTATGGAGCTTACTATGGAAGGATAGTTATCTCCTGTGGGCTATATCAGCAACATAAGGAACATTAAGATCTTTATGGATAAGTTTATTGGTCACAAAGTAAGGAGCATTGAGGATTTTTCGAAGGATTTTGGATTGTAAGGATTGGATACGAGATGAATTGGATGGTTTAGTAGAGCCCCAAAGCTCAACTCCGTATTTCCAAATAGGTCTAATCACAGTCATGTAAATGAGTGTTTTGTAATTAATTGGGAGCTTTGATCGTTTGTCTAGTAAATTTTGAAGTAGTCTGTAACGACGAGCAGTTTCTTGTCGTTTTAGTCTTGTATGCGGATTCCAAGTAAGACGTTTGTCTAAGTGGAGTCCAAGGTAGCGGATCTGTTCAACAGGGACTAATGGAATATCATTAAAGGATACTGTTGGACAGGAAGTCATAGGTTTACGACGAAGGGTAAAGGTTATTTGTTGGGATTTATTTGGATTTATTTTTATTCTCCAATTTCGACACCATTCTTGAATGTTAGTAATATGAGATTGTAGTGATTGGGATGCAATGAAAGGATCATTATTTACTGATAACACGCATGTGTCTTTATTGACACATCAGCGTAAGTGGTGAGGACAGTGGTAGGATCAGTCGGGATATCAGCTGTATACACCGTGTAGAGGATGGGACCAAGGATACTACCTTGAGGAACGCCAGCGGATTGGGTGAAGAGAGACGAATTGGAAAATTTATGGTTTACTTTGAAGGTTCTATCAGTGAGATAGGATCGAATAATAAGGAAATATGTAGAAGGTAGGAATTTACGGAGTTTGTAAAGCAGTCCCGGGTGCCAAACTCGGTCAAACGCCTGTTCCACATCGAGAAAGGCTCCGGTGCAGTACATTCCGCGCTCCAATGCAGAGGAGACAACGTCTACCACACGATGACATTGCTAGATTGTGGAGTGTGATGTTCGGAATCCAAACTGATGATCTGGGATTACATGATTGGAATCTAGGATAGGATACAAGCGTTTTAAAATTAGTTTTTCAAGGATTTTACCCATGATCGTGAGAAGGGAAATAGGACGGTATGAGGATGGGAGCTCAGGAGGCTTTTTGGGTTTTGGAACCATTTTAACTATAGATAATTTCCAGGAGTCAGGAAAATGTGTAGTACGCAGCACAGCATTATACAGGGTGAGTATCTCTTAGCGTAAAAAAAAAAATTGGGTGAAACTAGATCAAAAGTGTAGCCAAATGCCGCAGACCTCACCTTTCTATTCCAATCCGTTGCAGATATATGGTAAATAAACGATTTTTTGGAGGAAAGCATGTTTTTTTACGATAAAAAGCTGTAATATCTCCATTTTGTTTAAATATTTTTCAAATATTGATCACATTTTCGGATTTAGCAATAAATTTCCTATAAGATCGGAGTAATTTAACCTTGAATTTTACAAACTTGGGACCTAAAAAATATCTTTATCTTCACCTAATTTAGGGAAGTTACAATTTCTTATAATACTTCAGCGCTCACTGCTTTTCATAAAAACAATCCACAAAACTGCAAAGCTCTCAAAAACTTGCAAATTTAATAAGCTTTCAAATGATATGTTAAAAGTAATGATTTTGTTTTAATTTCATGGAGAAATTTACTTTTGAAACCGAAAAAACATGGTGTTCTCATTTAGCATACAAATCAGGTACTTTGGTAAATAAGACATTATGATAATCGCTTGATGAAAATCTGTATTTTAAATAAAAGAAACACTTCATTAGAATAAAAAGCAAAGAAAAAATATAATATTTATTGACATAAATTTTAGGCCAGTTCAGGTATTCATAATAACAACAGCGACTTTGACCTCTCTCAGTACTAAGCACATTATCGCTATTTCATAGTTATTTTCCTGTTTATTTTGAAATGGGAGGGGATTATTGTTTATTATTTTATTTTTATTTTGATATAATGATTGAAAGTTTGATTTGGAAATTAAGAAGCTACAGAGATAAAAGTGTCACTATCATTAGAAAGACCCTTGCTAATATTGCTTATCCTTAGCTTGAGGGCCCATTTTATTTATTGGGATTATTTTTTTCTGTTTGGCAATACACCTGCGAAGATGGCAACGTTCACAAATGGTAGTACGCTGACATACATTTTTTGTATGGTTTTTGTAATGGAAACGCGAGTGCAGCGCGGCGGGAGTACCAACTTAGGTTTCCAGATAGGCGCCTCCCCTCTACGATAGTGTTTTCACGAACTCATCAACGTTTATCTGAAACAGGTTCCGTTCATAAGTTACGTCAAGAATTGGGACAAGTTCCTCATGATGTTGAACTCGAAGAGGAAATTATTGATATAGTAAATGAAAATCCCAGTGTTTCATCAAGAGACTTGGCCCGTGAAATTGGTATCTCCCAAAGGTCAGTTATCAACATTTTGCACCGAGAACATTTTCACCCATATCATTTCACACAAGTACAAGGGCTAGAACCTAATGATCATGTACATAGAATACAATTTTGCCGCTGGCTTTTAAATAGAGACATTCAAGAACACCAGTTTCTGAGGAAAATTTTATGGACAGATGAGTCTCTTTTTACAAGGGAAGGAATTTTTAACGTCCACAACCGGCACTACTGGGCAGCTGAAAACCCACATATGGTTCAAGAAGCATCTTTCCAGCATCGTTTTACAGTGAATGTGTGGGCTGGGATAATAGGGGACCGACTCATTGGGCCACATTTTTTGCCCAGCAGATTGAATGGAGAAAGTTATTTGGATTTTTTACAAAATATTCTACCACAACTTATTCACGACATTCCACTTGATGTTCAGCAAAACATAATATTCCAACACGATGGTGCTCCTCCACATCATTCGGCAGCAGTACGGGAATGGCTGAACCAACGATATTCGACCTGGATAGGTAGAAATGGTGTGATACATTGGCCAGCTAGGTCACCTGACTTAGCTCCAATGGACTTTTATGTGTGGGGCTACATAAAAAGCGAGGTATATGCCAGAGAAGTGACCAGCATTGAGGTCCTAAAGACGAGAATTCTGGAGGCCGGAGCCAAATTGCAACAGCGTCTGACTTTAGCAGTGACCGTAGGGGCTGTGAGAAAGAGAGCAAGAAGCTGCATTCGAAATAATGGAGGACATTTTGAAAATTTAATAAAATAACGGACTCTGGCGGCGCTTTATTGACAGTGATTCTTTTATTTTCAAATTAACAAATTTTTTCTTTGCTTTTTATTCTAATGAAGTGTTTCTTTTATTTAAAATACAGATTTTCATCAAGCGATTATCATAATGTCTTATTTACCAAAGTACCTGATTTGTATGCTAAATGAGAACACCATGTTTTTTCGGTTTCAAAAGTAAATTTCTCCATGAAATTAAAACAAAATCATTACTTTTAACATATCATTTGAAAGCTTATTAAATTTGCAAGTTTTTGAGAGCTTTGCAGTTTTGTGGATTGTTTTTATGAAAAGCAGTGAGCGCTGAAGTATTATAAGAAATTGTAACTTCCCTAAATTAGGTGAAGATAAAGATATTTTTTAGGTCCCAAGTTTGTAAAATTCAAGGTTAAATTACTCCGATCTTATAGGAAATTTATTGCTAAATCCGAAAATGTGATCAATATTTGAAAAATATTTAAACAAAATGGAGATATTACAGCTTTTATCGTAAAAAACATGCTTTCCTCCAAAAAATCGTTTATTTACCATATATCTGCAACGGATTGGAATAGAAAGGTGAGGTCTGCGGCATTTGGCTACACTTTTGATCTAGTTTCACCCAATTTTTTTTTTTACGCTAAGAGATACTCACCCTGTATATGTATGTTAGGAATAGGATGGCTTTTCGAGGAAGAAGTTTTAGGATATGGGATGTGATTAGGTCGTGTCCTGGGGCTTTGTTTGAAGGTAATCGGTGGATTATGTTTGATATCTCGGAAGGATGAAATGCTTTAGGAGGAGGAGACAGTTGGAGTGGAATATTTAGTTCTGCTTCAATACATTCAAGGTGATTAGGATTGAAGATGTCAGGGTGTGGGCTAAATGATTTAAAGAGGTGTTGTCCGAAAATTTGGGATTTTTCTTCGTCAGATCTTGTCCAGGTTTGAGAACCTGAAAGGAGAGGGTGATTAAAGTTTTTGTACTTTAGAAGTTTTTTCGTAGTCATCCATAATGATTTGTCACAATTATTAAGTCTTTCAGTATGGTTTTGCAGGTTTTGAATTTTGAATTTTCTTATTTCTATCTTAAGTTTGTTAGTTAAATTGTTGCATTTTTTTTTTTTTTTTTTTTTCTCGGATGGGTATCTGGAAGTTATTATTTCTAAGTTAGAATAGTTAAAATTAGTATAAATCATTATAGTATTGTAATAGATTAAGCATATCTCTGTAAAGTACTTCGATGGACTGTCCTTTGTTATAAGATAACCATAAGTAAGTCAAATATGGCCGATTCTAAGTCTTGTTATAGCAACTTCTTCACTTCTATTGTTGCGATTAGAGCTTTTCCATATTTTATTTATTTTTTATTATGTTTTAATTTGTTTTAATCTTTTATGTCTTTCCCAAGTCAAATTAATAATTATATTATGAAAACAATTATTTTCTGATAATTTAATTCATATTTCTATAGTGATTATTTTTCAAAAATGATGTAGCTCTTTTTAACTAGACTAAACGAAAATTTATTATAAAAACGCTTATAGCACGCCGATATAAAAATAAATTAAATCACCATAAAAGTAAATATTATTTATGCAAATTCAGTCGAAGATGATATTTTTCTGTTTCTTCTTTTTTCCGTTTTTCTTGTTATTCTTTGAATTATAGTTGTAGGGGTGTGGGCCAGGGGTAGATCCTTGCCAAGGTTCTATTGTTGCTATCATCTCCGGCCTCTCAACTTCTGAATTATGTTGTTACAGAAAGTAGGCCAAGGACTTTTTTTTTCCCCTCCAATACTATAGTAATAAGAGTTAAATTCGATAAACGTTGAGCTCATTAAAAAAAAAAAAAAGAAAGAAAAAGAAAATTTTGGAACAATATTTTAAGGCTAGATCTATCGTTTAACTCCCCCAGAAAAAACCGTGAAAAACAATTCTAAAGCATTGATATTGCATATCAACGGTTCTACAAGGAGGTGATGTGATTCAAGCTGAACTGCCAGGTTTTTCCTTCATTAATTCAGATAATACTGTTATCTAATACACAACACTGATATATATATATATATATCTGTACCTCGGAGGTACAGAACACTATGTCACCTTTCCGTATCTTTACAGGAGAGCAGTTTAGAGGAAAAAAAAAATTCATTTCCTGAACAGTTTATTATACTTATGTGTACGAAATAAATCTTGACTTTCCCATCCAGGCTAGAGTAGGTCGGTAACCCGATTAGGGCAGGAAGCCTAATTGGAGAACATAAGGACGTTATGCCCTCCCCCCAAAAAATCAATAATTAAAAACAAATTTATGTAACTTACCTTACAATTAATTTTTTTAGAACTTAGAATTCTATGCCTCTGTACAAAGCGGAAATAAGTGAAAAAGAATACGCAATAATGTATTTTTGGTAAAAAGAGGACATAGTGTTGTGTACCTCCGAGGTATTTATTTAAGATATTTAAAACCTTATAGTAACACTGATATACAAATTTTATTTTATTATTATTTTTTTTTTTTTATCAATTCATGGATCTGTGATCGATGAAGCGAAAATAATGAAAATTTCAAAAACAAAATTCAGTGTCATCTAGGTTAAGGCTTGGTGAGCCGCAGGATGATTTCTCTCTTACAGCTGGTACAACAAAAATTATATTTCTGCCTTCAGACAGAATCGAATCGGGCTGTGATAGGGTACCGTGCTCATTCAATAATGTTAATTTTTATTACTCCTAAATTTCTCCCTCTTCACTTATTTCATCAATAATTAAATCCCGTTTCAATTCTACGGGCACAGATGATTTTTCATCTACCTCTCTCTTTTTTTCTATTTTTTTCCTCTAAAATGTAGCAGGAAAAAACTATAATTAATCCGATACATAAAACATTGGATTCCAAATCTCCAAAAGATTATCGTCGGATCCGTATCCTGCCTAACTTTTCCAACCGCTTTGTTTCCCTACAATTAGGAGTATCCACTTTATAGAGGCTGGGTGTGCCCCAGGAGGGTCTCCAGATCCTGAAGTCGATCCACTGCCGATATTTTTTTGCTTTCAGCTGGAGTCGAAATCGGGCCCCAGAGCATAGCAGTTCAGTGCCTTACTCATTGAGCTACCCAACTATCTAAACTTTTAGAAAGATTAGTACAATCCCAACTCCCCAACTTCCTCGTTGAATCCAATCTAATCGATCCCCTATACAGATAGCGGTTATAAAAATTCGATGAGCAGCCATCTAGTAGATGCAAATGACGACTTGTTATAATGATTTTTTGTGGTCAAATGTCAAAAGCATGAAGGAGGTAGATACTAAGTTCAATATTTTATTCTACCGGTTTCTGAAAAAATCATGTACTTCATAGTTTACAAATTGCCAAACATTGGTGAAAATTTGATCTTTAAGAAAGAAGTAAAAAATTATATTACTCAATATATTTAATTAAAAGTGAGTAATATATTTTTTTTCTTCTATTCACGCATTTTATACATTAAACTCTTAAAAATACCTTAGGGAATCCTTGGTTCAGAGAAAAGTATTGGGATTGGATTTTCTTAGTTGTGTCCACTACAGTAACTTTACAAATAACCAAGGTTTTTTTTTGTGTTTTTTTTTTTTTTGTTTTTTTTACATAATTCATACTTAAATTCAATATTTTAAAATTACGGACTACTTCAACATTTACTAGACAAACGTTCAAAGCTCCCACTTAATTACAAAAGACTAATTTACATGACTGTGATTAGACCTATTTGGGCGTAAGGATTTGAGCTTTTAGGCTCCACTGAACCATACAATTCATCTCGTATTGAATCCTTACAGTCCAAAATCCTTCGAAAAATCCGAAATGCTACTTACTTTGTCACCAATGAACTTATCCATAAAGTACTTAATGTTCTATATGTTGATAAGTTAGCACAAACATGATACCTATTCTCTCATAGCAAGCTCCATAACGACTCAAATCCACTAGTTTCTCAACTTGCTTCCAACTCCATTCCCGATAATCCTCCGACGCGTTTGAAAAAAAGATGGCCTAAAGATCTTTTAGTGTAGAATTTTTATTGAAGTGCTACTAGTTAGTAATTGAACTACTCATCAGTAGCAAAGTTTTGACATGTTATTGTAAGCGTTATTATCACATTTACTTGATGTATATATTTGTACAGTTATAAATTTTTTATAAATTGATATAAAATAAAAATAATTAAAAAAAAAAAAATTAAATGAATTCAGTACCTTCCATTATCCATTGTATTAATTTCACCTAGTACAATGGTCCATGCCCGTCAATCCTTTCCCGTATTTTATGTATTTACCGAACTTCAACTTTCAGTTTTATTTTTGTTTCAAAAATTTTGTTTGTCAAGCCATTATTTTATATGTATTTAATCCACCCTTTTTGGATTTTGGTCTATATAGTACCCAATTATATGCATATTTATATTAATGAAAATCAATCACTATTTTCAATGGGCCTTATTATTGTCAACAAAATCATAACCTATTGTTAGAAGTGACAGCCGGGTAGGATAATAATTAACTGCTGAGGCTGGTCAACTCAGGGACCAGCGGCCATCAAGACCAGGTGAGCCATAAAGCCGGGTGATCAAGAGGACATCACCATAGAGGCCGACCCTGGCTCACCTCGCCGGCCTCAGCCAGATCCGATGCATCCATAGCGCCATTATTTTGTGTACAGGGTGACATTTGGAACTGAAACTACACACGAGACTATTCTAGTAAAAGTATTAAACTAAATTCACCATAATATAGCTCGTTGTGAGATCCCTGCAGTGCCCGGGTGAATTTACTGATTTTTTGTTTTTCAAAAAAAGCAAAAATTTAAACGTTTTTTTCTTTAGAACCTCTCGAAGCCATCTTCTTTTCAGATGCCTCTGAGGGCTTTCTTGCTCTTTAAGAAGAATCCCGCGACACATTACCTCATTTCCCACCCTACAGCGCAAAATACTCAGGTCATACCTTTTTTTTTTTTTTTAATTGTCGGTTTATTTTTTATCTTTTGATATTAACAGAAATTCAAATTCATGCTATCAAAAATTAAACAGTACATACAGTTTACTTTAAAAAAAAGTGAATTCATTTCAAATTTAATTTTTTTTTTGTTTCCTTTACGGCCATAGAGACCACACCAATATCGTTATTTTCACTTCTTTTCATACCCCTTCCCTCCTTCCTTGTCTCCTCCCACCTTTTCCTCATCCTTTCCGACTGCTCCTTCCTTCTTTCCTCGGTCCACGCTATTACTTTTATCGCTTCTTTCCCACAAGGACCTTAATTTCTTTTAGCCTTTTCCTATAGTCATCCCTATCTAAACAGTCTTGGTCTGTTATTTTCAGTCTCTCAGTTTTTTCCTTCATCTGTTTGATATACCCCGCAGCAACCTTGTATGCTTTCATTTTATAGAAGATTTCTCTATTTAATCTCTTTGGGTGCATCCTCACCATATGCCCATAGAAAGACTTTATTAAATGGTTATTATAAAATTTCATTTTATTAGGTAAATAAATTGATGTTACAATATTTTATGCACATGGTATCCTAAAAGTAGAGTAAAAAATAACCAGACCTAAAATGAATAAAAGTGCTTAAATTTATTATTTCTAAGAACAGTCTATATGAAACGGACATCAATTAATGACAATTGTAAAAAGCCTGAGAAGTCAAAGGTAGCAAGGTGTGAGAATGGTGTAATTGAAATGTAGTAATATTATCTTAATAGTTTTAGAATTGTATTATCTTATAAATAGTAGTAAAAACTACAAGTGGCCGTTCATAACGGTGGTTGGATAAATATTATATGAGTACAAGATATGTTTTTTTATGTTTAAAGGTGATAAAGAGTAATAAACGATCGTTCTCTGGTTGCTTTTATTTAAAACCTTGAGGGTGGTGAAGAGCAGAGGTGGATTTTTTGTGGACAAAGAAATCGGAAAAAAACATCGCTGCAAGGTTAGAACCTTGTGATAAGTGTATTCCGCGAGGAAGCGCGGTAAAGCCAGCCTTTCGGTATAGATACCTAAAATAGCAAGTTGAAATACCAGTGGATTTAAATGGTTATGCAGATTACTATGAAAAGATAGGTATCTGGTTTGGGTTAGTTCAGCAACATGTGGAACATTAAGATCTTTATGGTTATGTTTATTTGTGATGAAGGAAGGTACTAATTATTTTTCGAAGTACTTTGGGTTGTAAGGATTTTATACGAGATTAAGTTGATAAATCCGTGGAGTCCCAAAGCTCAACTCTTTATGTTCAATAGGTCTAATCACTTTTCATGTAAATGAGAATTTTTTATTAATTGGGAGCTTTGAACTTTGTCTATTAAATATTTAAAAAACATAAATCGATAAGCATTTTCTTGTCCTTGTAGTCTTGCGTGTAGACTCAAGTAAGACGTTGGTTCAGTTGGAGTCCATGGTAGAATATCTCTTCAACAATGATTAATAGAGTATCACTGAAGGACTCTGTAGGACAAGAAGTCGTAGGTTTATGACAAAATGTGAAGGTTATTTAATGTATTTTTTTTTTTTTTTGGATTTATTTTAATTCTTCAATTTTGAAACCATTCTTTAAAGTTTGTGATATGAGATTTTTTATGAGATAGAGAAGTTTATGAAATGCAATGACGGCTCAATATTTACTGATAAGACACATTAGTCATCAGAGTTTGTGTAGAGGATGGAGCTAGGATGAGGAAAGGACCTAGGATACTACCTTGAGGAATAAATTGGTTAAAGGGGGGGAATAGGAAGAAATATGATTAATTTTAAACTTTCTATCACTGAGTTATAAACGTATAGTAAGGAAGTATGTTAAAGTTGGAAATCTGCGGAGTTTATCAAGCAGACTAGGGTGATAGACTCGGCCAAAACCCTAATCGACTTCTAGAAACGCTCTAGTGAAATGATTTCCGCGATCCAATGGAGATGAGACCATGTCCACCATACGATGGAATTGCTGGATAGTTCAGTGTAATGTTCGGAATTCAAACTGGTGATCTGGGTTATACGATTGGAATGTAGGATATCAGAATGTCTAAAATAGAATTTTTATATCTAGTTTATTTATCAAATATTCAGGAATTAGAGTTTATTTTAACGGAACCTCTATTCACACACATTTTTTTCTGCTTTAGTTTTATTGTTACGGATCACGAACAAAATCAAACAAACTAATTAAAATAATTTTCAAATCAAATGATTGATTTTTACGTCAAATTTGTTTTCTTTTTCCATTATATATTTAATCTTCGGTTCACTAAACTCTTTAGCCCTAATTAGATAGCTATCCTTTCATAGTAAATTCCTTTACCACTCAAATTCACTATTCTTATTTTATTTCCGGTAATCCGCCTAAAAAGGCTGGCTACGTTCAAGACTACCTAGCATAGAACTTTTATTGAAGTTATGCCTATGGTTAGTTGCTTTAATAGTTGTAACTATTTTCCTAAACATGTATATATTCTATACAGATTTAATGATCAGTTTAGTCTTGTGATTCTGAGGTCTCGTTTACAGACAAAGACCTTATGAAATTGCGATAAGATTTCACATAATAAAAGTTCAATTTATTTATTTATCTCTGTAAATGCATTACTTATTGAAAGAACGAGGTTCTACTTGACAAGAATTTAATTTATAGATATTTCTAACTAGCTGGATTAAACTAATATTTTGCTAAATACCTGAACTGATAAAATTATTGTGTTTTCAGTGAATATTGATTTGTTTTTCTAATCAAAATCTAATCCAGTCATGAATAAAAAATATTTTAAATTTTATTATGTTACAATGAAATATGTGCTTAAGATTTTTTCTGTTTTATTAATTCTTAATTAAAATTCATAACTATGTAAGTGGGTTTTTACATATTATTATATTTTATATGGGGTTTTTAATACGACGTTAATTCATTTTTACGGCCATGTTGGATTAGACACTGTGATACGGATTCATCTCGCTTTTGTGAATAAAATAATAAACTCATATCCTTTTTTTTTTTTTTTTTTTTTTTTTTCATTTTTTTTTTCTAATTGAGAAAGGCTCGTGAAATAGAGATTTTTTTTTTTATACACAAAAAGCCTTTGATACTTTTTTCTCGTTAAAAATTTCTAGTCCTTCTCCGGTTTCCCGTTTTATACTTTTTTTTTTTTTTTTTTTTTTTTTTTTTTTTTTTTTAACCCTTACATCATTCTCTTTTTGATGTGGCCGGTGCTCGGCTGGAGCTAGCGGGGGAAAAAATATAATGTGATACAGCGATTAAAAGATGTGCTCAGTTAGTTACCGACCCGTTGATCATGAACTGGTCTTTCTTCATAAAGATCTACTTTAAATTTCATTTCCAACTTTAATCATTTAGTACTTAGCCATGCATAAGTTTGAAGACTAAGAGAAATAATCATCAAAAGCACTATGATTTGATCAACAATTCACAACTCTTATCATGTATCTATTGCAGTCAATAATTATTGTTATTTTATGCGTGCTGTAGTCAACACAGTAAAAAACAAAACAAAAAAAATACTGTAAAAAAAAAAATGTTGTTTGCTTTCCTTTCTCACTGGATGGTTTTTATTGTTAATTTTAATTGCATTATTCATATAATAATATTGTAATTTAATATTTAGGTATACAAAATAAATAAGATAAAGCAAATGTAAGAAGCTGATTAGCAATAACTTTGCTTTTAATTATCTCAGTAGCATGACTTATTTCAGCCATTATAGACCGGAATCAGGCAAAATTTAGTCATAATTAAGTATTTGCCAACTAACTCCCTGGAATCAAACACCTAATTTAATCATGATTAAATTAGGTGATTGATTCCAGGAAATTAGTTTTAAAATGTTTAATTATGATTAAATTTTGTCCTACTCTGGTTATACACAAAGCTATGTGAACAGTATTGCCTGATTACAATCATTCTAGCTGCTTGGTAAGGTTTTCCACATGTTCCCGTTTACTTGATGGCTTTGGAAGATCTATATTTGAAGGTGCTTGTGAAATTTAGGACAGACAGAGCGACATAAATTATAATTTAAACGCTTTTAATCTTAAATTTTACTATTTTGATAAATTGGGTAGTATAAACTTGATATTTCTAGATTAGAACTTAATCATGTAGCATGTTACCTCTTGTAATTACTTTTAATAATTTATAATTTTGTTATTAATAAAAATAAGAACTTCAATGTGGTTTTGGACAAAATTATGAAAGAACTCTGGAAGTCCAAGAATGCAGGGGCAAAAATAGGTACGAAATACAACCACATCGAGATTAAGTGTCTCGCATATGCAGATGATCTGGCTCTGCTAGCAGAATCAGAGGAAGAGGCAGTAGGCCAAATTAACACACTCTAAGAAATAGCTGAAAAAACAGGACTACAAATATCTTTCGAAAAAAACAGAACTGATGACCACAGATACAAACTTCAGAAAGAAAATAGTGGAAACTAAATACGGGCCAATCAAAGTAACACAGAAATTTAAATACCTAGGGGAGATCGTCTGCAGTAGAAGATTGGAAAGGGAGAGCATGAAGCAAAAGATCGCTTAACTAGAGAGATTAAGCTTTGTAACCAGTAACATTTACAATAAAAAGAGCCTGTCCATAAAAGCAAAGATCAGGCACTACAATAATGTAGTAAAGCCAGTTATACTATATGGGACAGAGACCATGAACCTCCTTAACCTGGAAAGAATGCTGAAAGTAGAAAGAGAGATCCTAAGGAGAATTTACGGTCCTAGGAAAACCCAGGAAGGATACAGGTTAAGATCAAATGAGGAGATCTACAAAGAAACAACGAACATAGAGGCGGATATAAGAATTAAGAGACTGGAGTTCTATGGACATATGGTAAGAATGCCTGAGGGAAGATTTAATAAGGCTATTTTTCAGAAAATTTGGGATTAAAAGAGTGCACAACGATACATAAAACAGCTAAAAGAGGAGACCAGCAAACTGGGGAGTGAGGACGGTGACTGCCTTGATAGAGAAGAATATAGAAGGAAACTACAAGGAATAGCGGTTCTCGTGGACAGGAAGGAGCCGAAGGAGGGAGGGTATGGCCTGGACAGAAGAGAGGCAATCAAAAAGAATGAAGGAGATATGGATGATCAGAAGGAACAGAATTAAAAATCCATCTTCGTAATATTCGCGTGGTCTCTATGGTCTTTTCGTGAAAAAAATAAAAAAGAACCTAAGTTGGTATCAGGCATTTATTTAGTATTATAGTAAAACAAAAAAATGATTCAATTTCGTTTAACCAGCATTATATGCGGTTGGTTTTGGTAGAGTTCACTATGAACTCCTAACTGCCACTACATATGACAATTAAAATAGATAATAAAAGTTGTTAACATGTAATTTTTATTATTTTATTATTATTGATTATATTTTTTTATTAAGATGAAACATTCACGTTAAAATTAATATAGTTTAAAAAGTTAATATGGTATATTTAAAATTCAAATATAAGGGCAAAGATAGCCATTAGCATGTTTTTGCCCTTAAAACCAAACAACAAAAAGGTCTGATTTGACTATAGTTGACAATTTTATATTATAATTAATCTCTTTAAATTATTACTTTTTTATTTGCTAAATCCGTATGGCCATTCATGTTGCAGAAATATTCTCTGCTCATCTTGGCCACTTGTCTCTGTCTTCATCAATAATTTTCTTTGGTGGCAGCAAGCGTAATTTAATATTTAATTTTTTATAGTAGAAGAAGAAGAAGAAGAGAATGAACTTTATTCTGGGACTACTTGTCCCCTAAGAATAACATATGATTACAGTACATAGGACAATCATCTGGCTTTGATAATTAATTATAATAAATAATAACAATAGATAATAATAAAAATTGATAAAGAATTAAATTATATGTTACAAGATAACTGTGACATCTTGTAAAATGATACATCTTATGTATACTATTATAATGTATATTACATAAATGTTCACGTTTTACATTAGCTCGGAAGATTGAAGATCCAGGAGGTAAAGGAATAAATGATGTTTAAAGGAAGTAAGAGTGGATCTTTTTCGAATTGTGATGGGCAATGAATTCCATAACGAGGAAGCACGGATAATAAAGGATTTCTCGAAGGATGCAGTTCGATGCGCCGGAGTGTATAGTTTGATGGGTTGGGTTCTAGTATTTAAGAGGTGAATGGAGGAGCGCAGAGTAAGGAGGTCATGGATATAGGTGGGTTTTTTGGTTTTCAAGGTTTGAAATATGAGAGCACCCAGGAAGTATTGACGTCGAAAACCGGGGTACAGCCACCCGATTTCAGAATACCTGTGAGATATGTGAGAACGTCTGGAGATCCCGAAAATAAATCTAATAAAACAGTTCATTACTCTTTTACATCTCATCTCGAGCTCATCAGACAGTCCTCCATATACTACGCATCCATAGTCAAAGTTAGGAAAAATAAGTGATGATACTAAAAGTTTTCGAGTACTTAATGGTAATGAATCACGGTAATGTGAAAGTTGCTTAAGAATAAAAATAGATTTTCTCGTGATTTGAGAGATATGGCTATTCCATGCAAGATGTTTATCGAAAGTTATTCCCAGATTTTTAATGGAATTTTGGAAATGAATTGGACGGTTTTTTAAGAAAAGCAGTGGATAGTAGGGAAGAGCTTTTAGGTGAGGTTTTGACCCAATGAGAATAGCCTTTGTTTTTTCTGGATTTAGACTTAATTTATTCTCCACTGCCCAAAGGTTAATGCTATCTATGTCTCTCTGTAGCTTACAAGTCGCCTCTAGCATATTTGAAGGATGAAAGGATAAATATATTTGCAAGTCGTCAGCATAAAGATGATATTGGGAGTAGTGGATGCGATTCGGCAAGTCATTAATATAAATAGAAAATAGGGTAGGTGAAAGAGAAGATCCCTGGGGTACTCCTCGCGAGAGTGGTAGTGAAGATGAGTGAAGTTTTCCAGGTATAATCACTGTTTGGGAACGGTTGGATAAAAAAGAATGAAGCCAGCTTAACGCACTATTAGATATTGAGAGGTTATGGAGTTTGGAGAGGAGGATTGTATGGTCAACAGAATCAAAAGCTTTTGAAAAATAAAAAAGTATCAGGATCGTAATATTCTGTTGGTCTAAGGAGTAGTAAAGGTCTTGAGTAATTTTTACCAAAGCAGACTGCGTGGAGTATCCGGATCGGAATCCTGATTGGAAAGGATTAAGGAGAGTTTTATAGTCAAGAAAGGAGGTGAGTTGGGTATGTGCTAATCTTTCTAATGGTTTAGATAAATTTGATAGGATTGATATAGGTCGAAAGTGGGAAACTGAGGAAGGAGAAGGAACTTTATTTAATGGACGGACAAGGACTTTTTTCCAAGCTGTAGGGAAAATAGAGTTTTGTAAAGAGAAATTATATATGTGGAGCAGGGCAGGTAAGATAACAGGAAGGCAGAGTTTGATTATTTTTAAAGGTATTTGATCCAAACCATGGTCATTGGTACGAGATTTAAAAACTGAATCAATTAGGTCATTACGGGAAATATTAAGAAAATAAAAGTTATTAGAATTAAAAGGGGTTTGAGGAATAGAATAGGATAAGGTGTTTACAGGGAGTTCATTAGGGTGGGGGTCAGCAAAGTAGGAATTAAGTTCATCTGGAGTGAATGGATAATTGTTATCAGATGTGGAACTGGGTACTGCAAATTTTCTCAAAATTTTCGATTTAGATTTAGGGTCAGGCGCTTGGGATAGGATATTTTGAAAATACTGTGCTTTAGCACGGCGTAAAGAGGTCTGGGTGAGGTTTCTAAGAAGCTTAAACGATGAATAATCATCTGAATGTCTAGTACGCCTAAAACGTCTCCTGGCAGCATCTCTTCGCTTCATCAGATTTCTAATGTCAGGGTTAATCCATGGAGCTGGTAGTCGTCGGATAATTAAGGTTTTGAGAGGGGCAAGATGATTAAGGACAGTATAAAGATTCGATGTTAGGCATTCCACCATTTCGTCAATTGAGGGGGAAGAATATATGGATTCCAAGGAATGGGATAGTGCGTCAAGTAAGGATTCTATTCTATCTGTGGTTATAAGGTCAAGATTTCTCCAAGATATTTTCTTAGGAATAAGGATAGGAACAGATATGTCATAGGAGATTTGGATGAGATCGTGGCATGAGAGGAAAGGTACTGGATTTTGAGAGAAGGATAATAGGTTTTTCTGAGAATCTACAATCATAAGGTCAATTAACGTATCTGTGAACTGGGTGTGATGGGTGGGTTGGAAAGGTACTGCAAAAAGATGTAGAGAATACACCAAGTCCATAAGATACATTTTATCAGAAGAATCTGAGAGGAGGTTAGTATTAAAGTCACCAGCAATGATGACATTATTATACAGAGGTACATAAGTAAAAAGAGATGATTCGAATGATGGGTCGAATTTGACCTGAGGAGGGCGGTAAACTATAAGGTAAAGGAGGGAAAATGATTCCGAAGAGATTTCAGTGAACATGTATTCAAGGTGTGGAATATCAAGAGAACTGGATTTTAGAAGAATTTTTGCTCTTAGGTTATTGCGAACATATAAACAAACACCTCCACCAGTTCGGTCCGTCCGATCATGGCATAGTATAATAATATAATAAGATTTTTACTTTGACTTTGAAATTATGGAACTAAGCATATGTAATAATTGTTGCGAGCATGCTTGTAATCACGATCGAATGTAAAAATTGTTTAATTTACTAAAATATAGGGCTTCAATCATTATTTTAGTTTTTAATTAAATTTAATTTAATTATCAAAACCTAATTATTAATTCAATTAATATTCGTAGTTATTGAATAATAGTTCGTTATTACTTATATGTATCGTATGAGTTCCCATGCATTTGAATTAAATAGCCTAGCAAAATATTCAAGAGACGAACTCTTAAGTTTCTCTTACTGCAAGCAGTGAGCAGTGAAATTTCCTTTCCATGTTTTGCCCGCCATTGTTGATGACAATTTGTCGTTGTTGTCATGTAAATAGTTTTAACTTCCTAAACGCTTCCTGATTTCATTTTGTCAGGGAAACTTTCGTCCCTACACTTTCCCTAGTCTTTGCGGTTTTCCTTTGTGCCCCATTGCAGGCTCTTTACCTACTTGTGAAACAAGGTACCTTTTACTGGGACGGGTCTTGATGATATTTTATTTAATACTGTAACTTCAGCAGTCGATTTCGAAGATCATTTGCAACAAAGAATTTCATGTAGACTATGGCTCGATTTTCATCCGTACATATTTTTAATTTTATGTTTTTTTCAAGAAATTATTACTTTTTGACGGATAATTGTCTATATTTCCCTCCCTACTAAAGCTAGAGCGATTTCAATATACCTTTTTGAAAGAAGATTTAACTTCCTTATAAATAAGTTTATTTTTAAATTAAAATAGTCCAATTCAATCCTTCCAATTACTTTATAACAAATCATAAAAATAAAAATAAAATAAATGATCATAATGTTCCATATGTTGCTGATTTAGCCCAAACGAGATGCTTCATCGTAAACTTTTTAACCACTCAGATCTACTAGTCTCTCAACTTGCTTCCTATTCTATCCGAATAAAAAGAAGATGGCCTCAGGACGTTCTAATATAGAACTTTTATATAATAAAAAATACATACCAATGGGTAGTTTCTTCACAAGCGATTAACATATTATTATGAGCATTAACTTCACATTTACTAGTTGTATTTTTCTATGTGCAGTTATAAATTTCAATAAAGTGATGAGATTGACTATTAATTTAAAAATCAGTCATTTATTTATTTATTTTTGTTTTTTGTTTTATATCGAATATTAACAAATACCACTGTGATTTTTCAAAATATTTTTCTACAGTCTCACTATAACATTTTTCACTGATTTCATCATAAGAACTCGTGTTCAATACATGACCTAAACATATTACGATATAAGAATGACTAATAGCTTTCAGAACGACTGAATATAATTTTATAAATTTATCCAATAAACCGCCGCCTAAAGAAAAAGTTGATAGCACAGAAGTAACGCTCTGTCGAAGAAGCCCATTTGGGCAATGATACATGAAATTAAGTCTTTTGACATGCAGATTTACCGGCCATCGATGAGGCAAATTACAAATATAAATCTTTTTTTTTTAAATCGTCAGTAATTTTACATGATTTTTTAAAAATTACTATTGATCTTTGATTCCATTTATCATGTCAATGTTTAAGTTTAAAATCCATTAATGAGTAAAAACAAAAAAAAATGTGTTTTCTTGTATCGTTATTAATCTTTTATTTATTTAAAAAATCACATGTAGCCAAATGATATGGTACATTGACCCCAAAAGTGAATATTTTTGTAAATTTCGTATCAATTCATTAAAACATATTAATGCAGATATGTAAGCCAATTCCAACAACTTCATAAAATACTCTTAAAAAAAAATGAGTTATGTTTGTATGGTATTCAATTTATACGATTCTTCTTTTTAAATGTCTCTTCTCTAGCATAATATAAACAAAATTGCGCCTATCGAACAGATCGTTTTTGCCAGACACGAAACATGTTTTTCGATCAGCTTCAGTATCATTTAAGTTTGTAGTTTATTAAAATCAATCTCTCTTTTTATAATGAATAAATAAAATATATACAGCAGATCTTTAGTCAATCGAAACCACCACGATTCTTTACCATTTTGTATCATACTTTTATTCTACCTGGTAATTAGTTTTATTTTATTGTAAACTGAAGTAGGGTTGTAAACATAGACCACTACTACATATTGCCCATTAATACGGCAGATTGCTTTTAATATCTTAGGAAAATAAAAAAGTGGAACCCAACAGTTCTTATCCGTCCGAAGAGAACAGCAATCATAAGTCTATAATTAAGCCAAGTTTAGATCGTTTTATTAAATGGTAGAGCGTTTTCCTACCAAATTTTGAAGTTGTAACAGATTCTTATAATTCTTATAACTTATAAAATATAATATTAAAAAAAAATTGTGCCTGATCGATAGGTTGCGTCTTTCCCAAACACGAAACATATTTTCCAATCAGCTTTAGTATCATTTAAGTTTGCAATTTATGAAAATCAATCCCTCTATTTATAATGAGTAAATGTATTAATACATACATATTTTTTTTCAGTTTCTGTTAACCGAAATTGTTAAAAAAATGAAAACAGTTATTCATTGCTTCGGAATTTAACAGGGATTACTAGAATATAAAGATAATGCACGTCGTAGGATTATAAAGAAGAGTAACATTTGTTTCAAGAGATTACTATGTTTTTTTTTTTTTGTAATACTCCATTTTCAAAGTTTTGTAGTATGTTATTGATGTAACTGAAACGGTAATTATTTACTAAACTCGGATTCATTAATGGCGTGTGGACAGTATTTGGATGACTTGGAATTCAAGCTCTATACAGTGTGCAGATAATGGAACCCTGTGTAACACCTGCAGACTAAAGAAAGAGGAAGGTACAGGCAAACCTATGATCTTAGAATTTTATATAAATGATACAGGAACGAATAATAAAGAGCCGGAATATAGGGGGGTTCGTAAATTAGTATGGATGGAGACTCGGAATTCATAACAAATCAAACACAACAAGAATAAATTGTTCTTTTAAGCATATGATTCGGTATGGACGATTGCTGTAATTCTCGATATCAGTTTAGCTGAGTGATAAACTAAACATTAAGAAATAATATCCAGAACCTACCTCTCCTAAAATACTAGTACTTTTTTTTAATATATAATATCCATAATTTCTATACTGTATGAACTTTGAATGAATGCATGTACTATTATTAATTTAATTCCACGGATAATCCGCAAAGTGGCTATTGAAGGTCATAAAGAACACAAACATGTTATGTATTCTATGTTCTGCTGTACTTTTAATCATTGACTTAATTACTAAACTAAATTATTATTTACTAAACTCATAACTACTGTTATGATTACAAAATAAAAAATAAAATCTTTTTTAGGATTTTTTCAGAAAAACCGACAATAAATGTTTTATGTGAAAACTGATAAGGAATCACTTAAATGAAAAATATTTAATTTTCAAAAACGAAAATAAGATCAAAAATTCAGCACATCAAAAATGTTATTTGGAATATCACCAGATGCACAATGAAAAAAATTGTGAATAAGACATTTTTTTATTAATTTCAGTTACGAAAAAAACTAAATAAAACTTTACTGCTTTTATTATTTATTTATTTTTTTTTTTTTTAACAACTAGTCAGTTTAAAATGTTTACATAAATTACTTCTTTTTTGTATTTTCTGAGAAAGGCTTTCGTTAAATTATTCGCTGCAGTGGGCTTCCAATTACCTTACTACTATTTATTCCGGATTCCTTTTTTGGAAATTAAATTGAAATCATTACGTCATCATTTCCTGACCGAGGTGTTCGTTGTATAACTATTTGATTACAAATTTACATAACAAAGAAACGTTAAGTAACGAGAAAGTAGTCATGAAAACTTTATATTATACTAAAAAATAATTAATTTCGTTGTTTATTTGATCTCGCAACATTTCATCTGGTCGTCAAGTTCTTTGTATTTTAATGAACACGAAAATTGGATTTCAAGAACTATTCAACATTTATAAAAATGAAGCTTTTATTAAATTTTTTCAACAAATATATTGTATTAAGTTTTGTAGAACAAAGGAATATTATGTATTGACATGTTTTGAGGGAGTTATGACGTATTAGCTATATTTATACTTTTAATATAAATATTTAAGATTTTCAGTACTATAATATTCAATCTAAAGAAAAGTTGTCACATCTGTTAACCCAGGGTCTCAATAATTCTGTGACTTTAGGTTATACATAAAATAGAGGAATTATGTTTTTAGAATTATTTCTTTTTATAAGTACTAAGCTACAACCGATTTCATGAAAGAAACCAAAACATATAGCTGTTTTTTTTTTTGTTAAAAATGCGTGTTGGTCCAGGGTCTCAATAATTCTGTAGGTAAAAAAGAAATAGCGGAATTAAATATTGAAATCGCTAGAATGAACACGGAAACCCTTGTTTAAAAACTGAATGGAGGAGGAAGACTATAGACAGTGAGGGGTTGTACAGGTTTGGTTTAATCGAGAGGGTGGAATGATCCTCTTAAGTCACGTTTAGAGTGCCCTCAATTGAATAGTGAAGGGGGGGGGGGGGGGATCGACTTGTTAGCTTAGGCGGCTAATATCTAAGCTTGTGGGATTTTTTTTTTTTTTTTTTTTTTTTTTTTTTTTTTTTAAAAGGTTCAAATGCATTGTTTACAGTCAAATACACTGACAGGAAAAAATTCCAACCAATTATTTTTTCACTCTCTCGGATGTAATTAATATAGTTTCAATCGATTTTAGGATTTATGTTCCCATATACTTAAACCAGGGCTATGAAAATAAGAATTTTTATAGTTTCATAAAATGAAACTCTAGTATAAAACTTTGAAACGTATTAGGATTTTAAAAAAATAATAATTTACTAAATCCATGCAATGTTTAAGAAAAATTATCAAGCAATTTTAGAGTTACGGAATTTTTAATAATAAGGTTTATAACTGCCTCTTACATTCA
Source organism: Euschistus heros (assembly GCA_003667255.2). Taxonomy (NCBI): domain Eukaryota; kingdom Metazoa; phylum Arthropoda; class Insecta; order Hemiptera; family Pentatomidae; genus Euschistus; species Euschistus heros. Next base: position 655,736 of record RCWM02000098.1, on the reverse strand, counting down.
TTACGTATGTTAAAAAGAGAATAGTATGTATTTTAGTTTTTGTTTCGTTATTTTATATTTTTTAAATTTTCATAAGGGAATCTGTTGTAACTTAAAACACATTTCTGATTTTTAGTGTTGGCACTCCTAATTAAGCTGATATGTGTTTTTCGTTTTGGTGTCCCGTCGAGGTAATACTAACCAATAGTTGCAGAGGAGCGGATTGCCAATTTTTATTATTTTTTTAGAATGAACAGCAAAATACGAAATAAGGTTAACCAAACTTCATAAACTTGAACGACAAACTAGAAAACTTTGATTCTTTCCTTATTCTGTCATTTTCAGCTATTCTCCCAAATGAGATGTGAAAAAAAAAAAAAGTGTTGCAAGGTATAAGAGGTTTTAAACTCCTCACAGGTCTGTTTCAAGGCCATGAATGCATGACCTTATAGACCTTACAGACCTTTAATGTACTAAGGTATGGATGAAGAACTTGAAAGAGGAAAAAGTGCATGAGAATCGTCCATATTCTTTCTTTATTCTGAATCTTCCGGGCGCCTTCCCAAGGAGTATCTAGTAGTACCCAAAAGCAAACAATCGATAGCTTTCTTTCAAAAAACGTAGTAGGAAACAACAATATTCCGAGGCAACAACGATTCTAAAAAATCGAATGATATCAGTAAGACAAAGAAGCTCTTCTCCGGGAGAGATAAAAGCACTCAGACGGATTCGTGAATATACATGACTAACTGAACTAGCAAAACATCTGCTAAAGTGCAGCAATTTGAATTGTATCAAGGTGCACTGTTATTAAGTTACAACAATCTCCCTTATACATATATTTTTTATTCCATTATTATTTATTATATACATCTATATCATTTATATTTAAAACATTTATTTTATTTTGGAGATCCCGAAGAGCACCCTCATTTCACAGTTGTATGCGAAGTTAAAGTGGCTTTTTCCTTCCTCTAGTCACCAGTATTTTCTGGCATTCTTTTACCAATCCCAAGGGCCATCTTGCATTTCCGAACTCCTACTCAAATATTCAGTTCATACCCACCTAACCCGTTCCCGCCAATCAGATTAGTATACTCCTGCTCATTGCTCAGCTGCTTTCGACAGATCTTTTGTAATCCGATCCTCTTATCTCTGGGACTCCATCCCTCTCACCATTCATCATTCAAATAACCCTTTCAATTTCAATTACTACTTCTTTAACCACCTACCACGAAAAGTGTCGATAGCCACTTTTTAGTTAAAGAAAATATGAACAGTTTATATGCATGAAATTTTATTGTTTTTGTAGAAACTGAATTTAAATATCCTGTTATTCCACCGATTCACTAAACCAAACCTATCCTCTTATACTATCTGATAAGTACAATTTCATTTGAAGTTTCAAAGTTGTAGCTTGAATTGTAACGCCCAGTTTTCAATCTTGTCATTATGCCCTGATATAAGTTAGTGTTCCGATAGAACAATGAGTCAATAAGAAGCAGAGACTGGATAGGGAACGTAGCTAAGATTAAAACCTAACGACCGCTCGCCGAGCCTGCTCCAGATAAGGAAAGCTAATTCCGTTTGGGGGAAGGTAGATAGGAAGCCGCAACTTTATTGCTCCGCTTTTCGTGCAAACACAACTCTTCATTAAGGCATACTTTAGCCCAAACTATAAATGATTTTATCTCAATCTCCTATCATGCACTAGGATGATAGAGCAAACTTCGGGAGAAAATGAAATCGTTGTAACGTCAGCTCAAAACTAAGAACCACGAGTTCCATTTCAGTGCGGAAACCAAATATATAAAATGTTTAATTTTTTTTGTTTTTTTTTGTAACATACTTCATATTCGTTCATATATACATTATTATCGTACTATTATAACTCGAATCTTTAGTTTCGAAATTACAAGAGAGCAAAGTTAATGACAAAGAACGAAAATGTATGGAAAAGTCTTAGAGAAAATCATATTTTATTTTTCGAATGGCTTGATGTGTATATATATACAGAGTGTTTCAGAATTAATTAGTAAATGTGTTAAACAAAACGTTTACAATAACATTCCAAAACTTGGAAAGAACTACTCATCAGTAGCACTGCAGTAAAAAAAATGCAGAATCAAGTTGAGAAACGAGGGGATTTGGGTGGTTATGGAGCTTACTATGAAAGGATTGGTATCTGGTTTGGGGTAAATCAGCAACATATGGAACATTAATTTATGGATAAGTTTATTGGTGATAAAGTAAGGAGAATTAAGGATTTTTCGAAGGATTTTGGATTGTAAGGATTGGATACGAGATCAATTGGATGGTTTAGTAGAGCCCCAAAAGATCAACTCCGTACGTCCATATAGGTCTAATCACTGTCAAGTAAATGAGTCTTTTGTAATTTATTGGGAGCTTTGAACGTTTGTCAAGTAAATGTTGAAGTAGTCTGTAACGACGAGCAGTTTCTTGTAGTTTTTGTCTTGCGTGTGGATTCCAAGTGAGACGTTTGTCCAAGTGGAGTCCTAGGTAGCGGATCTGTTCAACAGGGATTAGTGGAATGTCATTAAAGGATACTGTAGGGCAGGAAGTCGTAGGTTTACGACGAGGGGTGAAGGTTATTTGGTGTGATTTGTTTGGGTTTATTTTGATTCTCCATTTTTGACACCATTCTTGAATGTTTAGGATATGAGAGTGGAGTGTTTGGGAGGAAAGGAAGGGATCACTCTTTACTGATAATACACATGTGTCATCAGCGTAAGTGGTGAGGACAGTGGTAGGATGAGTTGGGATGTCAGCTGTATAGATCGTGTAAAGCCTAAGATGCTACCTTGTGGAACACCGGCAGATTGGGTAAAGAGGGAAGAGTAAGAAAATTTATGGTTTACTATGAACGTTCTATCACTGAGATAGGAACGGATAATAAGGAAGAATGTTGAGGGAAGGAAAATTTAAACTAAGGACATAAAAAAAAAAAATTATCTATGCGAAGGTATGTCCGCAAACGCTTTGTTTAGAAGATATTGAAACCTATAGATTTTCATTATTATGAATTATTTAGGCTTAGTAAATAAATAAGACTTCTTTGTTTGTTCCAACTACATTTTTGTTAAATTTAAACATTAACAATTATATTAGATGTTTTTCAATGTAATTTCCTTGAGCATTAAGGCAGACTCAACATCTTTCTTCAACAGCATCAGTGAACTAACTGAAAATATTAACTAAGGACCTTAAAACAAGAAAAAAATATTTCCTATGAAGGTATGTATGCAAACGCTTTGTTTAGGAGATGGATTTAAATACAATACTAATATGACATAGTAAATATTAATTATCACAATTAATGGATTCTTTACGAAGAAGGATAATTGAATCCTGTGAAACAATAACAATGCCGTTCTGCTACTGATGCCTTTGAAGAAAGTTCAGGAGTCTGTCTGATGCTCAAGGAAAGCAGAACAACATTTAATATGAATATTAATGTTTGCATTTAAAGAATAAAGTATTTGGAACAAATATAATAAGTTTTATTTGTTTAATACACCTAAATAATTCATAACAATGAAATTCTGTTGGTGCGAATATTTCCTATGCAAAGCGTTTGCGGACATAGCTCTATAGGAAATTTTATTCTTGTTTTGAAGTCCTTATTTCAAATTTGCTGTTTGGTTCCTTAACCCTGAAAGACCCTGTATATACAGGTGGTGATGAAAGAATGGGTTAGAGATGATTAATAAGAATTCATTTGGATAGGTAACCATTTTTTCTTAAGTAAAACTGGTCAAGTAAAAACATTTTTTTTCTCTTTTGAGTTTTATCCATAATACACAGATTCCGAGACATTCCAAGTTGGGAATAAAAAAGGGACTTTTTGATAAAAATCCAATTAAACTTAAAATGGCTTAACGAAAAATCCTGTTGCCTTCATTTAACGCCTCTAGAAGATTTTTTCATTTTGCTTTTTTACTCGAAATAAAATTTTTTTAATTCAAAGTTTTTCTGTTGGCTAATGAAATTGTTATAAATATGAAATAAAAAACAGGTTGTTTTAAATTTTGTATTAAAAACTTAATTTTAATTTTTCTATTAATGTTAGGTACACTTTGAAGGTCTTTGCCTATACTCTATATCTGAGTTGAATGGTATTTAAATCTGTTTAATTTTTAACTAAACTTATGGAAATCGTTTCATGGTGGCCTCAAACTTTTGACAGCTAGTTTATATTAAAAAAAAAAAAAAGTTTTTATTGTTAGAGGTAAGGGGCAGTTGACAATACTGGTATTGGTTGCATTTGACTAATTGTAAGTACAATATATGTGTCTACTACTTACTGCTTAATTCATAATAAACTACATTAAAGTTTTAAACCTATGAAGTAATTTTGTTTCTAAACTCCCCGTCAAAAGTATTGCAACACTTTGAAATATTTGAATTTTACAAAAACCTCTATTTTTTCGTAATAAATAAAGGTTCTGAAGTCTATAATAAAAATGTTTAAACTGGAAATAAACAAGTCTTATTAAAATAAATTTCAATATTTCTTCTCATAAAAAAGTTTTTTCAATTTTTGCTTAACATTTAACTAGACGTATTGCCCCCTTCTGGCTTAAATGACTGCATACACTCGTCTTGGCATATTTGAGATATGATTTAGAAAAAAATCTTCGGGTAGGCATATTGTCCCACCCCTCCAATACAGTCGCCTTTGCATTTCAAGGGTAGAAGGAGGTGACTCTTGTAACCGAACAAACAGACAGAGAATAACAACGCTGTCTCTAATCCCTAAAGTCTCTCATTTAATAATATTAATATAAATATAAACAAAGTATGGATTAAGGTCAAAACCAAAAAAAATCTCGAGAATTATAAGTGTTGCGATACTTTTGCCGGGGAGTGTATTCTCGTTGTTAAATAAATTGCCTAAAAATATGAAATAAACATGAATATTTTTATAACATAATAGGAATATTTAATGTGACATTCCTAAAAAAAAAAAAAAAAAAATAATAAGATAGATATTTTTTGTAAGATACCCTAGATAAGAAGGTCCCTCCCAAGTTATTACCACGCTATTGTATTTACATTATTTTCTTTAATTTGATTTCCTTTTAAATTATACGGTTAATTTCGATAAATTATTTTTTTTAAACTATGTTCGAGCTAATTAGTGATGATTTATAACAACATCATAACACTAATTATCTCGAATGAAAATTAATAAAAGAAAGTTTGACTTTTATTTCATATTGAACTCATTTTTTCCCCCTCTCTTCGGCTAAAGTAAAAAGTTGGGCGGGAGTAATCCGTTAGGTGGGCACTAAGTAGCTCGGGTTTAGGCGAAACGAGGTGCGCTGGTGGGAAGTGTCGAGTTAGTGTCCTATAAAAGACAGGTCCCAGACCCTTAGCACGGTTATCAAAATCTACTATCCCTGCCTATGACACATTACTCACCCCATGATTTTTTTTATATAGGAAATGGTCGTATGTTTTTCTTTTCTTCTCTTATTTTCCCATCTCGCCTTTCTTGGTATCATCTAAAACCTTAAATGACCTAAAAGTGTGTTCATATAATTGTAAAACTAAAATATATTATGAATGAATGAATAAAAGTTGTATTTTAGAAAGAAAAGAAAATACAATAAATACAATGAAGGTAATATCCAGGTTGAAGAGTTTATTTTGTTAGAAATACAGGTTTTCATTATGCGATTATCATAGTGTTCTATTAACAACAATTATGAAAACATGTTTCTTCGGTTTTAAAAATGAATTTCTCCATGAAATCGATTCGGAATTAAAATTTTAACATACATTTCAAAAGCTGGTTACTTTGCAAGTTTTTGTTATATTTGCAGTTTTGTGGATTGATTTTTTTTGGAAATACCAGGTATGCAAGTTTAAAATGTCGTTTATTTCTTAAAATATATACACAGTAATTTAATAAAAAGTATAATATATTTTATTCAAAGTACTGACCCTCGCTTTCTACACATTTTGTCCATCTCTCGGGCAATATATGGATACCATTCCAAAAGAATGCTTCATCTTTATTTGAAATCCATTCATCGAGCCATTTTCGTACGTTTTCGAAATTGTTGAAGTGTTGCTCCGCCAATGAGTGTCCCATCGATGAGAAGAGGTGATAATCAGAAGGCGCCAGGTCAGGTGAATACGGCGGGTGGGGTAGAGTTCCCAACCAAGCGAAGAAATCGTTTCCTTAGTCAATCTGGCTGAATGTGCAGGAGCGTTATCATGCTGAAGAATGACTTTGGCGTGCCTGTGAGCCCATTCTGGGCGTTTTTTTCGATCAATGCGTGACTCAAATTGATCATTTGTTGTCGGTAGCGCTCGGTATTGACTGTTTCACCGGGTTTGAGAAGCTCGTAGTAGACTACTCCCTTCTGATCCCACCACACACACAGCATTGTCTTCTTCCCAAAACGATCCGGTCTTGCACTCGATGTGGATGGTTGTCCTGGCGTTACCCATGATTTTTTTCGTTTGGGATTCTGAAAATAAATCCATTTTTCATCGCCAGTTACAACTCGATGCAAAAAGCCCTTTCTTTCGTGGCGTAAAAGCAGCATTTCGCACACAGTTTTTCGTTTTTTTTTCCATCTGTCGTTCGTCCAATTCACGTGGAACCCATTTTCCAACCTTTTGAATCTTTCCCATAGATCTCAGGCGCATCGGAAATGGCTTGCCTAGTGACATTCAACTGTTCTGCCATCATTTGTTGGGTTTGGGTATTGTCTTCGTCTAATAAAGATTGCAATTCGAAGTCCTCAAACTTTTTTGGTCGATTTTCTCGTTTTTGATCAGTAGCATCAAAATTACCACGTTTGAAACTTTGAAACCAACGTTCACATGTCCTGACGGTTGGAGCAACATCGCCATAAGTCTCAACAAGAATTCGATGACATTCAGATGCCTTTTTCTTTTGATTAAATAAGAAAATCATGACATGCCGCAAATGCTCTTTATTTGGCTTAAAATTAGACATTTTTAACACCAAAGAAAGGTATGATACGTCCACGTAAACGACTTAAAAACAACTGACTTTTGTAAACAAATGACTAACAAACAAAATAGCGTTTAGAGATAAGCAAATCCTTCAATAGGCTAAGAGCGCATTCTATTGGAATTAAAACGACATTTTAAACTTGCATACCTGGTACTGTGAGCGTTGAAGTATTATAAGAAATTGTATTTTCCTAAATAAGTTGTAGACAAAGCTGATCTTTAGGTACCAAGTTTGTATAATTCAAGGTCACATTTGCTCTGGTCTAATGGGAAATATAATGTTTATTTATTTTTTATTTTTCTCTGTTGGCTCTAGAGACTGTGTATTTTTAAACTGATTTTTGTCTCACTCGCGGTCTTTTGCCAGCTATCATGTCATTCAAGATTGTGAAGAGGGGACTAAGTTATACTACATAATATATATATTAATATACATTCTTTATGTATATCATGACCTGATGAATTGTTAATTGAAGGTGATTTATATTTTTTTCTTTATTTGTTTGCAATTGGATTCCCATTGATAATAGGCACTTAGGGACTTATGAATTTCTATTCATTTTAAAATACTTCAACATATTTTCTTCTAATGCTGACTGATTTGCTCTACCCAGCTTAATGAAGTTTTGCAAAAACAAACTTCAAGTCAGAAGAAGTAATTTTTTTCTCCAAAATTATGTCATCAAAGCTAAATTTTCTTAATCCGGCTTTCCTTTTTGGCACCCATATTACTGTGAAGCTGATCAAAATATAATGTCCCTTATTATAACAATTTAATAAAGCGTGGAACAGTGTCCATTGCCGGCATGATTCCCTTATTTGCCTCCCAGCATAGAGCTTTAGCGAAAAATATATCCTTTCTTTCACAAGTTCCCATACCCACTTGAAGAAGAAATTACACTTTTTCCTTCTTTTTATTCCTCTAAAATGACATATAGTGCAACAGTAGTGGAAGGCGCAACCGCCTGGTTATGCCAATTGATTAAGAATTAATACATAAGAATTAAATAAAGATATATAAATTGATTTTATTAAACTTCTTCCACATTTACCTGATAAACGGTCTAAGATGTCGATTAATTATTAATTAATCGGGGTTGACCTTAGGGACTCCTCTAAACCATACAAATCATCGTTTGCTTTCAATCTGAAATCGTTCAAAAAATCCTCAGTTTTCCTCACTTTGTCACAAATGAACTTAAAAATAAATCATGGTAAACTATATAACAATACGAATCCAAACAATGGCTGTTAAAACATCAGACCAAAGTAAGGGGGTCTAATGACTTGCAGAAACGTTGACACTGTATTACATGTATGTCATTACTCATTACTGCATCCTAGACTCTCTTCTTCAATAATAACGTAATAGATTGAACATACATCTAAACAATCGTATTTATTCGTGTTATTTAATTATCAGGCTATTTCGTATCACACCTAAGTTTTAAAAAAGTGCCAATAAAAATCTGTATTCTTCCTTTTTAATTTACAAGATCGAAAAAAATTCGAGGTGAGAATTTAATTGGGATAGCGGGAGATATATGGGAAACTTAAGCCTGAAATGTGAAAGTGATTATGTGTGAGCATAGGTTCGGTAATGGCATGTGAAATATTGCTGTGTGTAAATAGCCCCCTTCTACCCCTCCTCTCCCCACCCCTCCTCTTCGCCCCTCCCCCCTCCTCTTACCCCTCCTCTTCCTCTATCTCTCTCTCTCTAACGTCCTTTGGGAATATTTGAAAAATCACTACCCACACTTGGGATAAAAATATTACCCCCTTACACGAGCGATCGCCAAAAGGTTTCTAAAGCTTATTGACAAATCGCTTCCGGAGAACAAATCTTATCTCCCTTCGGGATAGGATAAACATAGAAAAATTCTGAAAAAAAAAAAATCTAAAAAACCAACAACACATGAATAAATCAAACAATATGAACGGGGTGAAAATCTTGAAATGAAGTTATCTTCTACTTTACAATCTGGTCTATTTCTCTTGCGTTTTTTTTTCTGTTAAAATGCAATATAAAATTTATAAGGGTCTCGATGGTTGAGCTAGTTGGGACGAGGGTCCTAGCACGCTCGGTACAGAAGGTGGTGGGTTCGAATCCCTCCTGGGTGGGTTGAAATTTATTTCGTGAAGGACCCACGAAATGAATCTTAACCTTCCCAACCTGGCTAGAATAGGTTGGTAACCTGTAGGATAACCCGTCTTTCCTGCTCTAGTTGGAGTACATAAGCACGTTAAGTCACAATAAAAAAATAAAAAAGCATTGAATTTATATTTTTATTATTTTCAATGACATACCAGACTAAAACGACAAGAAACTGCCCGTCGTTACAGACTACTTTAACATTTACTCGACAAACGTTCAAAGCATCCAATTAATCACAAAAGATTCTTGTACACGACTGTGATTTGACCTATTTGGGAGTACGGAGTTGAGTTTGGGGCTCCACTAAACCATCCAGTACATCTCGTATCCAATCCTTACAATCCAAAATCTTCAAAAAATCCTCAATGCTCCTTAGTTTTTTTTTGATAATCCTCCGAGGCGCCTGAAACGAAGATGGCCTAGAGAGACTGTTTATAGTTTTTTTTTCTGTTGGTGTTGCAGTCATATTATAAAATTAGTGGGTTTTTTTTTCTGTTTATTGTTTTTTTTCATCTGTATTTACTTTTATTTATTTTAAAAATCTGTTAACCGGATATGAATTTACTTTCTGATGATGTAATTCATAAAGGTATCGATACACTGTATACTGAATTTTTTTTCCGATATATCGATAAGTATCTTACGATATGCCGTTCTCTATATTTTATAAAAATACAACATACTTCTATATTTATTTTAAAAATGTACAAAACCTTATAAAAGTGGTTTAAATAAGGGAAAGTGATTAATGTTTAATGCTTTCAGTGCTTTTAAACATTTCTAATTTTATGTAAGTAGGCTGATAATTTAGCTACCGTTTACATTTCAGTGCCAAGAGAGCAAGTATTTCCCAGAGCATAGCGAACCATCACCAACAAGGAATGAATTAAATAGACAAATTTTGGGGTAGTCAATTTTCCTATAATCCACTGATAGCGATATGTGAGAATTAAATTGTTGACCTCATAATATTGATAACTAACTATATGTACCTAAGGCCTGCTGCTCAGTTCATAATAACCTACTTATAATTTTTAAACATTTGAAATAACTGTGTTCCTATTTATGTTGTAAAATAAATTAAGATAACGACATTGATCCGAACACTGCTCCAACCCTGCTCCCATCCAAATTACCTTTATGTACCAAGATAGAAAACATTAGATAAATATTTAAAGTAATGTTATTAACTTTTGGTAAACTTTCTTACATCGGGGAAGTGGAAATAAAAAAAAAATGAATTCATAAAACACTATAAAGCGATTGTAATAGGTTCGAGTCACCTCTTAAAAACCATATCCTCTATTCCCACCCTTTTCCTGAACAGTGATCCTATCAAATTCTACTCCTCGGTCAAAAACCTTGGAGTCATTTTCGATGAAACCCTATCCTGGAAAAATCACGTATCCGAAATTTCCCGCCGCACCATCCCTATCCTAAAACGTCTCAATTACGTTCGCCACCTTCTTCCTTTCGAAACCCGTAGATTACTAGTTACCTCTCTCATCTTCCCCTACTTTGACTATTGCTGTGCTGTGTATGGGGGTGTTTCTGTCGATCTCGAGGCCAGAATCAAAAGATTATTTAACCGCTTTATCCGCTTTATTTTCGGGATCCCGAGGAGCGCCCACATTTCGCAGTTTTATGCGGAGTTAAAGTGGCTTATTCCTTCCTACCGTCGCCAGTATTTTCTGGCATCCTTACTTTTTCAAACCGTTCAATCCCATCATCCACCTTACATTTCCGAACTCCTTCAACTCAAATCCTCAATTCTTACCCGCCAAACCCGATCCCGTCAATCAGATTTGCATACTCCTGCTCATTGCTCAGTCACTTTCGACAGATCTTTCGTAATCCGATCCTCTTCTCTCTGGAACTCTATCCCTCTCAACATTCGTCATTCAATTAACCTTTCAACTTTCAAATACTTCTTCTGTAACCACCTACTATCCACCCAGATCCTGTCCTCCAAAAACTGACAATAGCCACTTTCTAGTTGTTATAAACTATAAACTATAATTATAAACAGTTTATATTTAAGAAATCTTTTTCTTTTTGTAAAAAATTAATATAAATTTTCTGTTAATTTTTATTAATATCTTCTTTCTGCTCTTTTTTTATTATTATTATCTGTTACTTTGTTATGTAAATATTATTTTATTTTAAGGCTCTGAAGGCCCTTGATTGTACATTATTTTTTATTCTTAAGGGACTTAAGGTCCCAAAATTAATAAAGAACTTTATTATTATTATTATTATTATTATTATTATTATTATTATTATATTCATTATAGACGAATTTAATAGAGTGGTGGTTGGATGTCGATACCTAAATTAGCTAAAGCGATTAAATAAACAGTATTTTTAATAACCATTGAAGCGTGATGTAAATGAAATTTGTAAAAACAAAATCACGATATATCGTTATTTTTGGATATTTATAAATCGTTTATTGATATTATAGTTCAAAATATCGTCAATAAAGGATATCGATATTTGTCTTACAATAACCATCCCTACTTAAGTTTTAAGGTAATTGTGTTCGGTGATGTTACTATTTAAATCGGATCAGTAATAGTTAAACAAATAACGTGAAAAAAAACTGTTATAATTTATAAAATAGTAATATTTTATTATATTGTAGAAAATAAAAACGTTGAGAAAACTTGAAAAATATTCTTTAATAGTACCTATACGCTGAATAACACTAATAGTTTCTCTTTAAGTAAGTTCACAGCTTCCCGCGCAATATCAGTAGTTCCCTTTACTCTAGTCTCCCCAAATGAAAATTAGAAAAATCCACATTAATAGAACAAATCTTTTATAATGTTGGATTTTCAGCTTATTCCTTAAAAATACGAAATCGTTTGAGCATATCGATCCAGAGATGTATTAATTAATTTTACTATCGATGGGGGAGGGGGGGGAGCGGGGTGAAGGCTTGAGTCTAATTGGTCCACTTTGTATGTTGATGAATATTTAGGAGTTATGGGGGCCTATTGGTTCGGACTCTATGACTCTGTAAGTGCTATTATTCCTCCTGGCAATTAGCAAGTCAATCCCCCTTCAAGAGGAAGTCCCCGTTAATTGAATCTTTTATCCTACGCATTCAGTTTCATGTATTCCCGGTCGATAAGAAACTGTCTGAAAAATTTTCCACTCAACCTTCTCCAATTGGAAAACAAAAATCGTAATCGCTATAGAGATTGCAACTTTTCATTTACAGTCTCCTGTAGGGATTCTCATCCCAGTTATCCGGGGTAATGATGGGTATGAGGGTTCACGTATGATCGAAATCCCCCGGATAATCCGGTTCGACCGGATAAAAAAGGTTAGAAATCACGTGGATACGACATTATCAACCTTAAGACTCCCCTTGAATGGTCAACTGCCTGATACTGTGTCTTTTATTTTTTTTTTTAATTTTGTGAGATTCCATCCCTAAGGACCAAACTCTTTAATGTTTAAGTTGTTTGTTTATTTCGTGTAACGTCACTTAATGCTGCTATGGCTAATCGAACGATGCTACGGTGGGATTCCTAAATTTTGCCAATCCAGGTATAATTAGGATAGGGATCTTTAACGAGTACCTGACATCGCACAGGCTCGGGAACCCCATTTTACGTCCCTTCCGAAGGACGGCATAGCTAAGGATTTTTTATTCCCTTTCAGAAAGCCTAAGGTCATCTGCCGGGCTGCGGACCCGCGATCTTGGGTTTAGTAGGCTGCTATGCTAACCACTACACCACAGGTGACCCCTTGAATGTTTAAGTTTTCATGAAACCATAATGCTTTTTCACTTGCCATTGGTCCAGAAATAGGAAATCCCTCGCGCGTTTTTGTAAGAACCATTGGTAGACGGTTTCATCTACGTTTTTTAATGTAGAGTGCTTCACTGTATTCCGCAGTGGTTTGGGCCGACGACGATTCGAGGTAATAAATGTCTTAAAGGATTAAACAGGAAGAGAGATTGTAATTTTAAAATTATTAAACAGTTCAGTTAATCTTCAGAAAATATCAATGGCGGTCAAAAGGACAATGATGAAATATCCTGCGCCAATATTTAAAAATCGTTAGGTCCTTTCTATATCTCTGAATAGTATCCTTAAGTGTCCTTCCAAAAGGATTTAACGGGAAGAGTCCTATTAAAATTTAAACAATTGAATCAATTTTCAAAAGAAAGAAAATTAATTTGTCGGGAAGGAGTGGCCAAGGATGTCCTTCGGTCGACCAAAATCGTCAGACTCTGGCGGATCTGAAACCAGTGCCCTTCAGTCCAATGGGCAATGTTTTAAATCTTTCACCTTTTTCTACTCGCGTTATAATGGTTAATATCGCTTCAATTTTTAAAACGACACGTTTTCATTTTTGTTAGATTTTGTTAGTTCCTATTTAAATAGATACTAGAGCATATCTGAATAAACAATTTTGTTTTCTTTGCAAACAGGGCAGTAGTAGTTTCATGGAATGACTTGAAAATATTACCATTCCTAGAATATGATCTGGATTAATTCATAGTTACCGGAATCTTATTTATGTGATACCACCATGCCGTGTTTTTCTGTTTATTATTCTATTTCATTATTTTAACAAAAATACATAATAAACAAGTATGAACGAAGCGTTGAAGTCCATAACCACCTAAGTCCATTTTTTAAAATTTTTCACTGCTGGTTGATAAAGTTAAAGGTCAGACTGGATTAGGAAGGGGAATCGTTTTTTGTATGGCCATTTTATATGTGATTTGATAAATTTTTAGAGGACATCTTTTACCTAAAGATAAAATAGAAGGAAAACTATTCAATAAAAAAAATAAATAAAAAAAAATCTAGATATAGGACTAAGCAGGTTTTGGATTTCCACACCTTAAATTAACTTTCGTGTTATTTATTTATTTATTAAATAAATATCATACTTATAAAATAAATAGTCTAAAAATAAAAAAACACCTTATTGAAAAAAAAAAAAAAAATGGGCCCCTCGGAACCCCGATTAACAGAGCCCCGGATAATGGGGGTCTGTACTACTAATTCGAACGAAAAATAAAATCAATTGTCTCAGTTTCTCTTCCAGAAGTTAGATGGTTCAAACTTCTACATCGGTTAATGTACTGAATCAGTGAACGACAATGCCGTCGTTAGTCGAGCCTAGGCCAGGTCGTGTGGGTTGATTCATTTAGATGTTTCACAAGAATCTGCAGTTTCCTGTTTTGCGACTATACTTATTATTTTGAGGTGCCACATTTTTCTTTGCCCAAATATTATGCTCAGAGAGGGTCAATATTTATTGTTGCTGTATTTTACCTAATTGGAAGTACGGAGTTGAGCTTTGAGGCTCCACCAAACCTTCCTCTCCTATCCAATACCTACATTCCAAAATCCTTTGCAGAACCTTCAATGCTTCCTCTTATATCTTATATATTATTATCCATCCAAAGCTCTAACTGATGACCTAAATTAATCTCGTTCTGAAAAGAGTTTGGCGCCCATTTTGGATCAGCCATTTTGGTTATAACCTTACATATGGAACCTGTAGGCTTAAAACAAAATAACCTATATCTGAAAAAGTAATTTTGAAAATTTCAGCTTGTTTTAAATTATATTTATATCTGTCAGGTTTTCGCCTCTAGATGTACTAGGTACGCTGATATATCATGATCCCATCATAAAATTATTTATACAAATAAATACAAGTATTTATAAAATATATATATATATATATATCATAATATATAAATACAAGTATTTATACAAACAATTCATAAGCCTACGACTTCCTGTCCTCAACAAAAATAACAATAACGTATAAACTTATCCATTAAGACCTTAATGTTACTGATTTAGTCCAAACCGGTTACCTATAACTTATCGAATCTGTTAGTCTCTCAACTTGCTTCCATTTCCGACTACACTTCGAAGTGAGAGATATATGCTTTATTGATATAAATAACATACTGCTGCCCAACTTTATTGGATTGCTACTTATCTATCTAACTAAAGATAACCTATAATTCATATTATTTATAATTTGGTTATAATTCTAGAATGTAATACTTAATACTAAATACAATACAGGACAATAATACTTAGTACAAAATAAAGATGGACTAGGTAGTCTAATTTAGACTTTTTTTTTAAGTGCTAGCAGTAGATGTTCGCTTTATAAGCAATGTAAATGTTATTGTGAACGTTATAATAACATTTACTTCATGTATTTATTTTTTAGATTTCAATAAATAGAAAAATAAAAAATAAAAATGATCTATAGCCTATAAATTACTTATTAATAATTATTACGACTCTTCGAGTTACATAACAATGCATTCTTAACTCTTTTATTCCCAACTTAGCTTTTACCCAACTTACGGCATTACCCATAACCTGAGTCTTGGGGGAAATGTCTAAAAGAAAACTCTTGAACAAAGCTCGGTGAATTTCAAATTCATGAAGTGGACAGGGTCACTAAACCTTCTCCTTTGATCTTTCTTGTTCATTATTACAAAGTAGGTTGTGCCTTCTAGGCCTATTTTGCCATGTCTTATTTGAAGCCGCTGGGGCGTACCCTTCTACCTCCTTCCCTAATTAGCTTGCGTTTGAAATTGCTTGGCCTTAGGCTCAGCTGCAAGTTGAATTTAGCTACCTTTGGAATTGACTTTTTTTCGTCTTATTCTGTCGCTGTATAAAGAAGAATATATTTATACTAGGCGTACTAGCCTTAACTGGTAAAAAACATTAAACATTAAACCAACAATATAATAACAAAAAATTAACTATAGCACCAACTGTATATTTCCTGAGCTAGAATAAAGATATGTAAAAAACGAAAGAAAGAAAATTGACAAACTGCGGCGATAAATTAAACTACAAAATATTATGATATGATAAAGTATGGCAATCAGATAATTGTGAAAGAGAAGTAGATTAGGTGGGCCGGAAAATAAGGCATTCTTTCCTTTTTTCTTTAAATTACCCCCCTGTGTAATGTACTGATAATATTTAATAGATTATTTATTATTTTTTTTTGTATGGAAGTCAATACATATGTGTTTACGTTTTTTCTCTTTAGCATTTAATCCATTCATTCATTAATGGCCTCTACTGCTCTTTCAACCTCAGATAACAGATGTGGAAGTGGAAATGTTTGTTTAATTTTCTTTCTTCTAGAATAGTCTTTACCGACGATTCCTACGGTAAACAGTATAGTAGAAAACGTGTTAAATATGCGTGCTTATTTAAAGTTTTTTAAATACTTTACGTTAAATTATTCGTTGCTTAATTTGTGATTAATTTGTACTATAAGCTAACGTACAAATTGAATTTACACTTGATTCAAACAAGCACTGAAATTAAATGGATTTGTATGTGTCAGATACGCGCGACCTCTAATTGTATTAGGTTATCTGTTTATTAATTTATTTCATATTATTTTAATCACTATAGATCATGTTTACAAAAAACAAACAAAAAAAAAAACACCTGTTTCAGATGTGAGATGTGTTGGCAACTTATTTGTTTGCGGCATTCAAAAAATATTTCCAATGATTGTATTTTATCTTCGAAGTAATTTTGCAATTTTCATAAAACTAGTTTTCAAGTATAATTTTATATAGCTTATCGTTTATTTAATGTAATTTTGTTGTTTTTTTTCTGAATTATTTAAGAAGTTATAATAAAACAAACCACGTTCATTTTTAAATTAATCGTTTTTTTTTTTTTCTTATCGACCCATGAGTTATAACAAGTAAACTATATCAATTAACATATCTGCCTTTTTAAACATCAATGTAATATAGATGCTGCTAATAAAAAAGCAGATATGCTTATTACATACAAGCGGTATCTGTAGACGTCCTAGTTGGTATTGTAGACGCGTCTATCGGAAAGTTAAGAACCATGGCCTCTGCTATAGATTTCTTCAACTTTTCTCTGCCTGTTGCAAGGCACCTCCGGTGTATTGCCATCTCCTTCAGGTCACCCTGCCACCTGGGGCGGAATTTTCCTCTTCATCTTTCTCCCCCCTGTCTGTCATAATGCAACCTCCTTGGAATTCTGAACCCCTTCATCCTTTCTACATAGAAATTTAACGTATTATGTTCTTATTAGGATATTTTAAAAATTAAAATACATTTAATATTTATTAAAATAAATTTAAAAAAATAAATAATTCAGCTTAACAAAAAATTGTTCTTACTTTTTTCTTGAATGCGAATTTTTTTTATTACATATTGGAAGAAGAGGGGAAAGAAGATTATGAAAGAGGAAGTAGTTCTGATATTGAAATATGCTATTAAAGCTGTTAGATTCAAACGAACTGAAGAGACAAACAGGACGAAAATGGGTAGACGGGGATGTAAGTGAAAATGGGTTATTAAGACGTAACTGTTGATATCAGGCAAATCTCTGTAAAGACAGTGACTGCTATTGGTTTCGGCATTGAAACTTTGAAGTTGACCAACTCTTTTTCATTATCATATATAAATTCACAATAGTTGCATGAAAAAAAATTCCCTGTATTTCCCTCATGATTTTTGAAATATTTTAAGAGATGTGAAACAGTTCCCCGAGAATTGTTTAGCACGAACTGCTTCCCCTCTCCATTTTAGTTTTACCTTTCGGAATAATTTAGCTTCAACTTTTGCCCGGGCTTAATTAAGGTTTATGAGTATTCCATACTTTAGCTGATGGCATCCAACTTAGAGATGAGGTTTTTGAAACCTCCTACTGAAACTTCGGTCAATTTTCTAACGGGTTGTTCTCACTCTCTCACAAAATTTCTGTTTGAAAACCTTTGTAAATATTGATTGAGATGATTATATTTTTTATATATGCTTAATGAGATCAAAAATTATAAAAAAAAAAAAAAAATTAAAATTAATTTTTTTTAACACCGAATGCCTCTAAATCGTTTATTTGTAACCACCACCATTTTCTTGCAATTTTTTTTTATTATCCGTTTATTGAAATTTACAACTGTATATATATAAATATATATATATAGATACATCTATAATGTACATAATAACATTGCTTGTGAAAGAACTACACTCTGGTAACACTTAAATTAAAGTTCTGTGTGAGAAGGTCTCAAGACCATCTTCGTTCCAGACGCCGAGAGTTGTCGGGAACATTTTTTTTTTTTCAAAAAGTACTAAAATCAAGTTTAACTTGTAAGAAAACAAATAAACTTTATCAAATAATAATTATTTGCTTGTAACGAAATTTAAACAAATAACAGAAATTTTGATTTTTTTTTTTCAGCATTATACAGGGTGAGTATCTCTTAGTGTAAAAAAAAAAAAATTTGGGTAAAACTAGATCAAAAATGTAGCAAAATTCTGCAGACCTCACCTTTCTATACCAATCCGTTGCACATTTACAATAAACCAAAGACTTTTTTGAGGAAACCACGGTTTTTCCATAAAAGCTATATCTCCATTTGGTTTAAATATTTTTTCAAATTTTGACCGCATTTTCGGATTTAGTATTAAATGTTTTATAACAGCTGGGTACCTGTAACCTTGAATTTTACAAACTTGTTATCTAAAGAACTGCTTGATCTGCACCTTATTTGGGGAAGTCACGTCTTATATTACTTCAACGCTCACCGTTTTTCGAAACAAACTGTCCACAAAACGTCAAATCTTACAAAAACTTGAAAATTTAATCAGCTTTGAATGATATGTTAAACGTAATTATTTTTTTTCAATTTCATGGAGAAATTTACTTTTGAAACTGAAAAAACATGGTTTTCTCATTTGGCATACAAATAAGTTACTCGTGTAAATAAAACATTGTGACTTCCCCAAATAAGATGAAGATCAAGCTCTTCTTTAGATACCAAGTTTGTAAAATTCAAGATTACAGGTACTCAGCTGTTATAGAAAATTTAATGCTAAATCCGAAAATGAGGTCAAAATTTGAAAAATATTTAAAAAAAATAGAGATATTATAGCTTTTATGGAAAAAAAAACGTGGTTTGCTCAAAAAAGTCTTTGATTTATCGTATATCTGCAACAGATTGGAATAGAAAATTGAGGTTAGCGGTATTTTGCTACATTTTTGATCTAGTTTCACCCAATACGTTTTTAAAACTAAGAGAAACTCACCCTGTATATACCCCAAAATAAAAGAAATCTTTTCGATAACTCAACTATTAATGGCACTACTTCTTCTATAGCACGTAAATTGTTGTTGTTCCAGAGATTTGTATTATTATTTGAAAGTTTTTGTCAAATCAATTTTTTTTTTCAGGAAATATTTTTTATGGCCATACTCACGGCGTTTCGGCTATCCAAGGAGTTAGCTTGGAATTTACAAAATAAAAAATATTTTAATTAATAAATCAACATAAATCCAACAAATAAAATTTATAATACTAAATTGCAACAATTTTATCAATTAAAAGTATCTCTTCAATTTAATCAAAGAATATTAGAAAAATTATATTTTAAATTTATCTAATTTTTTTTTTTTTTTTTTTTTTTTTTTTTTTTTTTTTTTTTTTTTTTTTTTTTTTTTTTTTTTTTTTTTTTTTTTTTTTTTTTTTTTTTTTTTTTTTTTTTTTTTGTATTTAATGATATCTATAACTGTATACATTGTATAAAATTAATAACGTAGCGTAAAATGACTAAAGTGACATGTCAATAAATTCTTCTTTTTAGACACCTTGGAGGGTTGTCGGGAACAGAATGGGGAGCAATTTGAGATACTAGTAGATTTGAACTTCTATGGAGATTACTGCCAATGATGTGTATCTGGATTGGTTAAAATCAGCAGCATATAGAACATTAAGGTCTTTATAGATAAGATTATTTGTGATGAAATAAGGAGCATAAGGATCTTTTGAAGGATTTTGGATTGGAAGGATTAGACGTCAGAAGAATTGAGATGTTTAGTGGAACCCTAAAGCTCAACTCCTTATGTCCAAAATGGTTCTAATAACTGTCGTAAATAAGCCTTTTGTAATTAATTATGAGCTTGTTTAGTAAATGTTGGAGATATCAAAAGCGACAAGCCGCTTCTTGTCCTTTGTCGTATGTGGATTCCAAGCCTTAGGTTTTCAAATAACCATGTCGTAGGGTAAAGGTTATTTGATTAGATTTGTTTGGATTTACTTTTATTTTTTATTTTAAGGTTTTTTTTAGGTTGGGAAGGTTAAGATTCATTTCGTGGGTCCTGGTTAAGAGTCTGGTTAAGAGCGTGCTGAGATCCTCATCCCAACTCACTCGGCCATTGAGTCCCCCGAATTTACTTTAATTCTCTAATTTTGACACCATTCTTAAAGGTTTGCGATATGAGATTGACTGTTTGTGATTCATAGAAACTTAAATGCATTTAAATATGTAATAATGTAGGATCGTTACATATGATTCGTTATATTTATATTCGAATAAAATCAGGTAAAATTATAAAAATTAATAGTTTACTTTTGGTACAAAGTTATCTCAGTGTGTAGAATACTTTGCTCTAGGTTGATATTTATGGTATCTTAATTAAATTATAATATAAATATAAATTGAAATCAGACACGTGTAGTATTTTAGAACAACTCTTTATTATAAGAGTGATTTTTTTCTTGATAAAGAAAAAACTGAAAACTATTTGATTAACGAAAAATATCAAAATTGGTCATCTCAGAGACATGATACAAACTATGATGGTTGGAGGATTAAATTTTATATCTTCTCAATTCTATTATCGAATTTATTTCAATTTCTGAACTAATAATATAATATCAATATGTAGGTTCTATTTATATTTGTATAGTAAATAAAAATATATAACTCTTGTAATACTAAGTATAATGTTGTTCAGTGGACTTATTAGCGGAATCCGGTAGTACGGTAATTATGTATAATCCGCGAATCGGATAATATAATCGGCGAAAATCGAGTTTCCACCCTATCAGATTCAAGCCCGAACATTTTGACTTCACCATTGGTGCATTTCTTGTTCAAAAAAATTAAATACTTTATTAGCTAATATATAAAGGTGCTTTTTTAATAAGTCTATAAAGCCTAGTAGACCACCAATAGTAGTAGTATTAGACAACAGTAGACCGCGTTGCGCAACCTGCCTATAAACAAGTCTTGTTTATAGACGCGGCCTATATACGCTGATCTTTGCTCTTCTAGCTTCAAAACCTATAATGTGAGATTCTCAGTCTTATCATCCAAGCCCACGACATTGTACATGACATTGTTTTGTATGGAATTAGTTCCTGCTTATTGCTAATTACAAATGAAAGGACGTGGAATGTGCTCGCAGATGGACCTATGTTTGGCCACCAGCTGAGTGATGTTTTTAAGTTGTGAGTTTTCTTTTCTATATCTGCCACTGTCACATATAGCTTTGCAGCAACAGATTTAAGGAACACTTTTATTTTGAATCGTTTTTTGAAGTCGGGACTCATAATATTCACAAACAAGGAGCCTCTTTATTTTAAACATATGTCTGCAATTAGGTTTATTGTTAGACCATATGTTGTAAAACTTACAACAATTATATATTTTACCAGTGTGTAAAGTGCTACTTTTACTCACTCGAGGCAAGGTTTGCAGGCACGAGCGAGCGAAGCGAAGCAATTGCTGCAAATTGCCGAGTGTGAGTAAAATATATAATTTTTTCTGCAACCATTATTCTCTTAACATTGTCTAAACTAATTTTCTGTTCATTAAATAAAATAACTAAAAACTTTATTTTATAGTTCATTAATTATTTATTCATCATAAATATTTATTGTCATGTTACAGTTATTGAAATTAGTTATAAAAGGAAGATTTTAAGAGGATTTTTAATCCTTATGTAGACTAGGCCGTGTCTCGTCTCTAGACGAAAACTAACTTCCACCAGATCAAAATGTTGCGGAATATGTCTAACGTGGCATGTCTTGTTTGCCATATCGATAATCTGAGATTAAGTCCACACTGGTTTAAGCAAATATGAATACGTAGCAATCACTTGAGGTACGCATGACGGCATAGAAGGATCATTACAATCAGGATTGATGGATTAATTGCTACTTCTATTGGAATTATTTTATTAGAAAATTACTATCGAATGATGAATATTCATCTTCAGTTCTGAGGAGGTCTAACAAATATCTGTTAGACTAATAGTCCTTCTAAACTACACTAATAAACCTATCAATAAAGATCTTGTTCCATGCGTTTCTGATTTAGCTCAAGCCAGATACCTATCTTTTCACAGTATAATTCATTATTATTATAATCCACTATTCTCTTTAATAAACGTTTTTTTCACCATATGTACACACTCTAGCCCTGTGGGTTTTGCTCAGATCTACAATTTTACAATAGTTTCCTGATGAGAAATTTAATAAATAATATATTTTGTCACTAGAAACAGTAGATTTGTCGAGTGAAAAATTAGGAGCCATATTGGTTAAAATTAAAAAAAAAAAAAGTTTTTCTTATATTTTTTAAGTGTTGGGGCTTTTTGACACGCTATAGCTCATTGGTGTTTCTCGGATCAAAAATTTAACGAAAGTTTCCTTATCTGAAGTAGATAATTATAGATAGGCATATCTGGAATCTATTGTTTTTCCCAGTCAAACATTGATTTTTTTTTTTTTTTTTTTTTTTTTTTTTTTTTTTTTTTTTTTTTTTTTTTTTTTTTTTTTTTTTTTTTTTTTTTTTTTTTTTTTTTTTTTTTTTTTTTTTTTTTTTTTTTTTTTTTTTTTTTTTTTTTTTTTTTGCAGTTTCAAATTTCAATAAGAAGATAAAAAAAACAACATAATGATGGACCAATAATTATCGAGAAACAAATTCTGTAATGGTAAAAATAATAATTTACCTATTTCAATGATTAGTTTTCGTGACAATAAAGATTTTTCTCAACGTTCAATAATTACTTAAAAGTTAATCCCAACAATAATTTAGGAAGGTTAAGCATTTCCATTGTTTTACGAATGTTTCCTCCTATTGCAGAAAAGTACCCATCTTTACTTGTAATTTAATGTAACCCAACCCCATGTTATTCTAAGGTATTTTATTTAATTAGGTATAATGTTACAGTGAATAACAGCTACAAGTTAATAACAGCTATTGGAGAATTATCATAAGTCCCTCGGCATTATTAGGAGCATTGCTGTCTTTATTTCAATGAATTTCAGTCATTGTTTAATTATAGAACCTAGATCAAAACAAAATGTAAATTTTTAAAATAATGATAAAACGAAACGTTTTAAACATTTTATCAAGGTCTATATATCTATAAAATTAAATAGTGGTATTGTACATCATGCCACCCAATTCATGTCACCGTTACTTTCAATTATGATTGAAACACTAAACATGTTTTTATTCGTGAGTAGGTCCTCCATCATGGATCAATCCTAAATGGTTCCTGGATCCTCTAGAAGAGACATCTTGTCGATCCATCTTCATTCCTCCTTCCCGGCAATTCGCTCACGAATCTGTGATTCTCCCGAATTTCTCTAACGATCTATGACGGCTGAACGGGAGTAGTTTATTTTTAGTATCCATAATGTTTCTTTATTCATTTATTGTTCTTTGTTCTTGTTTTTTTCTGGAAAGGTCTATAGCTTGATTAGGTGTTATCATTTTGTCATTTCCAACAGTTACAGTTCACTAAATGAATTTAAGTTTCTAGACAAATTACATTTAAATAATAGTATTTCATGGGAAAAACCATTAGTCTATTTAAGATATCAAATACTGGATCAATACCACGAACACATAATAAGATAGGATCAGGTCCACCAGCTCTATTATTCATAAGAAATTGAATTACGACAATAAAAAAAGAAGACATATCTAAACAATAAAAAATTGAGAACTACAAACAAATGCCATATCATAAAAGCAAGAGCAGAGGTGTTCAATATAAATTATAACATTTATTCAATGGATTTTATAAATCACGAAATCTACAATAATTATGAACCGATACAAGATGTATACCGCCTTAATCTCACTTCCAGCGTTTACATCGAAACGTATTAGATATTTCAACTAAGACTAAATTATGAACAATTAATCTAAACGTTAGATACTGGAATAAAGTTGCTAAGAACTGTAAAGAAGCCTGGAAAATTAGACGTAAATTAGGTAATTGAAAATAGCCAGTTTTTATTCGAAATTAAAAAATCTGATGGACGTTCTCCAATACTGTAATTATGTTTAGTATTAAAACGCTTTGGAACAAAGAAATATAATTTTAATGCATATCGGATGATTTTAAAATATTCTAATTTTTCTAATTTTTGTTTTTTTATATTGAAGAAATGTTAGTTAGAAATATTTTGACCTTATAAAAGTAATGTAACTTAAGATCGAATATTTGTTTGTTGAATATATTCATTTATTATGTACATTTTCCTACGTAGGCTAACTACTCTGATGGCCAAAATGTCAAGAGTATATAAATTGTAAAAATAAAAGTGTATTTAATAAAAGCTTTCAAATGTACAATAATAATACAAGTAATAAATGTTATGTTTTTTGTTTTTTTAGGTATATTCTAGTATTTGCTGTAAACACTAACGAAAAATGTAAGTAAAATTTATGATTCAATGTATTTGTTGTATGAAATAGTATTTCGTATTTTATGATCAATACTTTAGTAAGGAGAGAGATAAATTTTAATCCTACGTATAACGCTAATATAATTTTAATAGTTTACTATTTATTCACTTATTCATTGTATGATATTCGATGATGCTCATCGATTCATTGTTCCAATTTGTTTTAATTTTGCTCATAAAAATCATAAAGTCTATAGTTTTTATTTTAAATAATCCTGTTTTTCATAAGGCCAAAAAAATATCAAGTTATCAAGTTTAAATTGCTAAACTAAATCCATTTACTTATCGGCGATAACTGGTGTCAGGTTGCCTGATTAGATTTATTATCTTATTTCCTTAAAACAGATCCAATTACTGTCAGTATCGAGAAGAGAACTAAAATAATGAATAATTATTAACGAATGTTTAACACTAATAAACTCATTATGATTTAATAGTAACTCAAGTTAATAATAAGAACTCGAGAATTAAAATTGTGTGAGTTGGTCCATCTATGTATCTTAAATTTTCTGGGGGAAAAAAAAAGTATTTGGCTTGAAAATCAATAAAAATTAACAACACAGTTGTGATGTTATTGTTACAATAGGCTAAAAGATAAATTATAGTTAAGATATATAATAATATTGGTTCTAGGAACGAATTAAGTATCATATGCCTGCAAAAATTAGATTTTTAAATATGATGTGTTAAATTTGAAGTAGGCAACATCACTGAATAAAGCCTTATATCTATATATATACCAACACATATGTAGTTGGTACATATATAGATGGTACCAAAGATATCGAATAAATCTCTACAATTAGGATAACTTGCCACTTCTATTGGTAATTTTTTTTTTTTTTTAAGTAGTTCAGAATCTGAAACATTTTCTAGGAGACTTCGCTCACTACTTTGCATCAATAGATTGTTTACCGGGATCTTATACATCGATAAATCAGGTATTCATGGATTTTATCTATTCTCGGCTCTTGAATAGATGCAACTGTTCCATCTTATACAAACAGGAGTCCTCGTCATCCACTACGGTTGAGAAAATTCCGGTGAAGCATTTATTCCGCTCGGGGGATTTCCATTCAGTAAAGAAACTTTTATTTCTCTTTTCCTGTACCGATGCAGACACTCCATTCGTTTAAGAAAATTTTTTTTATATATATATATGATTTCCAATGATCGATTCATATACTAATTTATCATATTTTATAATTACAGTAAAATTAATATAAAAATTGGTAGCAGTATTTTTGATATAACTAAATATGCTGCAAAATATAGGTGATTGAGATGTTTGCTTTTGAGAAGTACTAAAACTACCAATCATTTTTATTGCCATAGTTCTTTTTTCGGTTGACATTATAGATCTTGGAGATTTTTAGGCACAAGCAATGTTCTTATAGAAATAAATCGCTTGCACAGACAGCTCAGAAAGGCTTACCCGGCCACACGTTTCTACAAAAACTATGGTTTCTATGTTGCAAATGTGATCTTATTAACAGTCTTTTTATATTTATATCTATTTCCAACACGTACCTTCAAATAATCGGGTTAAAAGTGAAAAATCACTCTAAAACTATGGATTGTGGTACACATCGCTATTCTCCTACACAGCTTGGGAGTTATCATACACTTTACCTTTAATGGTATTAAAGTCTTATGCCTAGTTACACAAAAGCATCTGTATTGGTATCTGATCTATCTGATACCATCTTTTCACAAACGGTAACGTGTTTACCAATTCATTTCATTTAATGGCATCTTTGAAATTATTGATTTATTCTTATTGTTTAGAATATTTTATTTTATGCTATTAAAATATAAATTACGCATGGAAGGAATGATAATTACTTTAAAAATGTGACCTTACGAGATACATTACTGTAAATTTATTTAGAGTCAGCGTTTAATTTACATTATAAAATTTATTCGTGACTATCTACAGTTCTGTAGTTATCTTTAGTTTTAATGGTCCAAGCTGGCATCGTAAGATCCTTCTTTATCTAGTCCTTACCATCCTCCTCACTTTTTTTAAGGTTTGATTCCACTCCTCTCCATCAGGAATAGGCTCAACAAGCCTTAGAAGTTCCACCAATATAAACCTTCTCTTTTGAAGATGAATGTTTAATTGAGTGTTTATCATGTGTAACACCCTTGTCCTTAACCGAACCAACGCTGGACGGGTCTTGGCTTCCTTTGCAATGTTGTTCCACACTTCCTCTGCCTCTTTCCTTCGTCCTCGATCTCGTGACTCCCAGAACTCTTGGATCCTCCTCCAGCTCCTGTAGCCTTCGTCATCGTGGTTGACCCACTTCCCTTTTCCCAAATGCCATGCAATAGTTTGCTTTCTGTCTTGAGGCATTTTTATTACATGGTCTGAATTTAGCAAAATATGTTTGGTTGGATGCAGTTATTCTTCCACCTACCTCATTGAATTTCCTAATTTCTTCGTTCAGTTCTAACCTCAACTTAGTTTTACATTTTTTTATCAAGTGGGCCATTTTTTTTTTTTTTTTTTTTTTCTACTTTCTTCATTCATCGAACTTAAAAACTGTTTGGCGAATTATTTAAGTATTTACAATAGCGTGTCATACTGCATATTTCTATGTTGCTTTGTTATATATAAACCAAGGTCCTATTTACAATTTTATAATTGGACTCTACACCTTCGAAATTAGAATAATATGAATAATATATGTAAGATTATAATTGCCCTTTAACATCGTAAACCAGTCCCATGCAGAAGAGGATCCCAACTGTTAGATACAGAAGCGCCTCTAATGGAACACATAGTTAGCTGAATAATATGTTTTCCAATCGACTTAAGGGAAATTTATTCATGAATATATAAAGTCAACGATTAAAGTTAGGAGGAGAGCTTCTCTCCAAGATAGAGTTGTGCGACCAAGTTTGTTCCCTTCTAAACTTCCAGATTCATACACTTTTTCCCCTCCCCCCCCCTCAAAGTATTTAAAGAGAGTTGACTAATATCCCTGCTGATAATTCAATATTACAATTTTATTAGTGAATTACCAACTTTCTCCGAGAGAGGGTGTCGTTTAGCGCCCTTTTTCCGGTTTTCTAGAATCGGTGAGGGTCAGAATGCCAATGAGTTTTATTCTTCCCCCAATTTAATTGATGGCTTGAAGGGGCCGAAGAGGTGGAGATTTTCCTTAAATATGTTCAAGAAAAGGAAATTTATTGTGGAGGAACGTTTCTGCTGAAAACCCTTGTTCAAAGCTGATAACGCGAAGCTTTTTTATTCCAGATTTCTAATATATATTACGCGATACTTGCATTTTATCGAAATTCATTATTTTGATTTACAAATACATTTTTTACTGCCGAATGTTGGCTCAATAATTTTGTCTTTAATGATGGAATGTTAAATTTTGAAAAAAAAATGTATTGATGTTTACAACCGTATACGATATATAAATCAAGTAACCGTGTGGATAAATTATTACAATAACAAGTATACTTATAAATAACACATCAATAAATGCTTTACAGTAATTAGGATTAATCCATTATTTGTCATTTCTATTGGAATTATTTTTATTTGTAAACTAGTTTCAACGCCCATTATCAGTTTTGAAAACATACGGAAATTTCAGAATATCAGCACTTTGTTATATAGATAATATAAATTATATATATATATATATATATATATATATATATATATATATATATATATATATATATATATATATATTTTTATGTAAAACTATAAATCAAATATGTTGTTATTCACCTATGGAAGTAAAATAAAAAAGACATCTTTAAGATATCTGGACCAAAATAAGACTGAATATATAGATAGGTGGAAAGATCTGGATGTAAAGGTCACGTAGGTGGCTTAAAATCTTTCTCTTTGATCTATATTCCAGTTATTTTTTTCGTATGGTTATATTTGGGTATGGAAATGCTGGTTACGGGGGTGTATCATTATTTTAACTAAAAATGAAGTCAGTAATGTTAATAAGATTAGCAATACAGTTATGTTTGGTTATTTTAACTACAACAGTTGTATATTGAGCTAATTCAAACATACATAAACAATTTTTATACAAATATTAATCCTCAATAATTTCGTTTTTTATTTTTAAATCTATAATACATTTATCAAGAACGTACGGGCTGCGTATTCTAGGGGATCCAGTTATATAAACCTTATATCTACATACACTGAGGATTGATACGTGTTCATCGAAGAGATGGGAGATTTAATAAAGGTGTGATGTTCCTTCCAATATGATCGCAGCCCTTCCCCTGTCTCCGGTGTAGGAAATTCCTAAATTTAATTTGGGGTAGTCGGTGGAAGACAATTTCGTCAAGGGAGCCGCGTTCGTTGAGTACGCTTCTGATTGGATTCATTAGAACTGCTGAAGGTAATCTCCACTTTCTTGTTGAAAACGCTTTCTATTTCTATGATAGAGATGAGTGGCTAATTAGTTATTTGTTGCTTATTACAGTTATTTTATGTTGGTGAGTGTATATGTGTGTGTATTTTTGCGTATACAGTATTAAAAAAAAAAAAAAAAAAAAAAAATGCACGCCTAATTCTTTTCACAGATTTTTTTTTTTTTTTAATTTGGTATTGAACTGTTTTAATGAATAAATATTAAAAGCTTCCTTACCAAAGAGCAATAAGTAACATTGACGACAATGTAAATAGATAAAATAAAATAAGAACCCTATGAATAAATAAAGGTGCAAAATCAAACATAATATAAAATAAATTAAAGTAATAATAGCAGATAGAAATAAAATGTAATAGGAAAAATAAATTATAATACTTATGAGAAGGCGATCCAGGCTTGATGAGATACCTGCGCCTCTCAGCTGCGTCAGTTGTAACAGAGATAAGATTACAAATAGTTTAAATTAAAAAGCTATAAACTTTCAATTTTTTAAAGTTTAAGATTCTGTGATAACGTCAACATTGTTTTTTTTTTTTTGTTTTTTTAAATTCAAACATCTACTTGTTTTCTTTATTATTATTATTATTATAACTATTCGTTAGCTTTACGCTTCTCCAATACTGTTTCATTTGTTTACTTTTCTCTCTCCTCTCTTCCGCCGTCCATTTTCTCCCCTTTTTGGAGCTGCTTTGGCTTGGAAACCTTGTTCTGTCTTCAATTTCTTCTGTATTCAGGCCAATTTCTTTTAAATCTTCAAGACCTTCTGAAGCCAATCGGGTTAGCCTTTTAATCGAAATGTTGCACAATTTTTCTTGTCAATGTGCTTGGACTCATTCTTTGTATGTGCCCATAGAACATCAATCTCCATTCCCTAATTTCATCAGTTATTTTTTCTATATGTTTGGATATTTCTGTATTATTTATCAATTTGGAAGTTTCTCCCACTGTTATGTTTCCCACTGTCTTCCTCACAATCTTTCTTTCCTTTTTTTGTTTTCTTTATATTTAATAATATTTTATTTTTCATGAAAAATGCTATGTAATTCAGCAAATACGGTTGGAACGTTTCAAGATATTAATTTTTCAATTGGAAAATCCGTCGTCAAATGTCATTCTTGCACAAATGGATTAAAATACGGTTTTACAAACAGCTATGTGTTTACAAAAAAATATTTTTTTTAAACAACATCACTCATATTTTCCCATAAATAATGGTTTACATGTTCCATATGATCTATAAACATACATCAGTATGTTTTTAATACGTCAAAATTGTATACATCTTGCATATAAATATTTATTTTTCAAATTTCTCTGTGAAAGAATATTACTGGTATATAAAATTAAATACTGATCCCCAATGGCTTATGGGTTTTCGGAAAAATTGAAGAAGAAGAATAAATTCCCACTCCATAAA
The DNA here is from genome assembly GCA_003667255.2 of Euschistus heros. Lineage (NCBI taxonomy): Eukaryota > Metazoa > Arthropoda > Insecta > Hemiptera > Pentatomidae > Euschistus > Euschistus heros. Next base: position 625,180 of record RCWM02000098.1, on the reverse strand, counting down.
AACTGTGCAAGAGTTTCCATTAATGGTTGGTACCACATTTAAGTATTAAAAAATAATTATCTCCAACATTTCCCAATTTGGTGTTATTTTTTTTATTTGAAAAGATTTTACTTTCATATTAAACATTTTTTAAAAAACAATGTTGACGTCAGCTGACTTAATCGTGACGGATATAAAAAAAAAAAAAAATCCGGAATCATAATCTTGATTTATGGAAAACATTTATAAGGTCTAAATTTGAAAAAAAAATTGTGTGCAGTAAAATGTAAGGGTAGTTGCATAGTTTTTCTCCAATTCCAGTCATAATATGAATGAAAATTGTTAGTTTTAGTTAAAATATGAGTAAAATCTTTAAAAACAGGGCTTATTTTCTATTTTGAGATAATTGATCGAAAACTATCACACTTATTAATTATTTTTTCCATCGAATTATAAATAGTTACTGTCTTTTACCTAGAAAATATAATTTGATCTAAAATTCTAATACATTTTGAGGTGTGCAAGTAAATACATATATATTTAACATGCCAACATGCAATACACAATTAAAAAATAAATTTTAATTTTCAGTGCCGACGTTTCGGCTTAAGATGCCTTTAATTTTTCTGTTCCTTTTCACTCACTATGTATTTTATATTTTATTTTATGTTTATAATACTATTTATGCCTCAATCTGAATCATTCCGTTATTGCTATGTACTATCTAATTCTTATACTTTATTTATCAACTGAATGAACAATATCTGCCTTCTGCTATACTTTATTTTTGTATTTACTGATCAACTATATCGGCTTATCTTTCTGATCTTTGTAAAAACAAATATTTCATTTATTTATCATTTTTTTTCATACTGTGGTCCTTTAATATTTCTTTAACATCCAATACCTCCATTTGTCTTATATTTTAGTTTTATTTTTCTTCTAGCCTTGTTGAAGGCTTAAATTGTAGAAAGAAACTTCGGCGCTATAAATTAAATTTTTTTTTTTTAATTGTGTATCTATGACTGCATACCCAAACTACCTACATCTTCATTAGTTATACAGTCAACAAATAACTCATTAATAAGTCTTTTTATAATTTACATTCGAATTTTATGATTCTTTATGACTTTTATTCATAATATCTATATATTTATTTATAAATGCTTGTTTCTAAATAAGTCTTGATATATATATATATATATATATATATATATATATATATATATATATATATATATATATATATATATGTATGTATGTATTTATAAACTTTAGTTTATCCAATGGATAGTTAATTAAATCAGCCTTAAACTTTTCACATTAGCATCAATCTATTAATTACTAAACATTTACAATGAAATAAGGCCGCGTGCAGAGGAAAGTGGTCACTGGTTGGGGAAATTATGTGGTCCGGCCCAATGGTGCGTAATCCAATCATGGTTGAAAGTCCTAATGTTGAATACAGAGTGTGCCATGGTTTTGTCAATTGACTGTTTCCTAAATATTCATTTATTCACACACACACACACACACACACACACACACACACACACTATTTTTTTTTCTAAATAGTGGTAAACGGTTCAAAGGGTTACATTTGTATCATATTAACTCCCAAACAAGTAATACTAGCAAGCAATTATGGATAAGAATACAAGAGAGGGAACCCCATCCCAAAGTCAATCTGATTAGCTGCTACAATAAAATTAATATTTATCAGTCACACTCGGACTTGAACCTGGCCCCAAAGTTGTAGTTGTGACAGTCATATGCTGAATTTTTTTTTTTTTCTCATCTCCATATTTAAGAACAAGATATATATCAAATAACAATAAGTTTATTAAAACATATTGTATTAGAAACAGTAAATAAATAATGGAGTTTTTAATTTATACGAGTTTCATTTGGATAGAGATAAGATAGTTCATTATTTCATTGAAGGTTCAGCATCGATTCCACAAATGTTTGGTTATCTCGGGAGTTCGTTTTACTGGGATTATTTTACTTATCTCCATAAAAAAATCAATTATTTCGTAAAATAAAGCACTTTTATATACTCAACAGTAACACCAAATAGATCTGTTATTTTTAACATAATATATATATATATATATAGAAAAAGAAAAAGCAAGAAGGGCAATGAATAGAGAAGTATATAAACATGTCTGTCACATTTGTCCAGTTCTGGACTGAAATCATTTGGTTTCTCTTTGTTTCTGTATTATCCCCAAACTACGATTACTAAAATTATGCGTGTATGTGTGTTTGTGTTTCTATGTCGTCTGGTATAAACCAAAATGTTATTATTTACTTAAAAAGCTATCCAATAAATTTAAATTTTCCATTAAAATACTTAAATATTTAGAGGTTATAACAGGCCACATCATGGAAATTAATTTAAATACCTCTTGATGGTTATTGAAATTTCATTTCAGGCCTAGGCTGATGTTGTGTATTACATCATGCCGTCCATCTGTTTTAATGTTAATTTTAGATTGGACTAAAAGCTTTAGTATTTCGTTCCCATTAGGTATGGCGTCTGTCAATATTTATGAACATGAATATCTCGTATTGGAGTGGATGCTTGTCAATAAAATATATTTTAGGTAGTATATTAAATGGATGGACTGCGTGGCTAGTGATGCCGGATCCCTCGGCGTAACTGAGTGGTTGTAGCACAGGGCCAGGACAAAATAAATATATTAATATTGATTGAGGGAAGTCATGTTTCTTAACATAAAAATTAACAGCGCGGTAATTTTCACGAAGTAACCAAGTATGCTTACTTAAGGTAAGAAGAAGAAATGGTTTAACTAAGAAACTGAAAATTATGGTTTCTCTACGGACGTAAAAATGGTCTACGTCCCAAAACAAAAGTAGCTGGTATGCTAGGGGTCTAGAGAGAAGGGGGGTTTAGGCAGAGACTCATTATCAAGCTCCAAGTTAAGCTTTTCCTAACAATGATTTAATTCCCGTTCTATGCTTAAGGTCATTCAGTTTTCTTCAGGTTCTATTTTCTAATTGTTATTTTCACTGCACGTTTTCGAACAGTTCTCGGATGTCCATCCTCCAAAGCTGGCAGAAGTCTTCTATGGAAATATTTTGAACAATTGTCGAACTAGGACAAACTCACGCGTCACCCCGCACTTTAGTAATGTTTCTAGCACTTGTTTTAGCCGATTTTGAACTTTCGAAACGAAATCAAAAACGGATTTTCCCTTAAGAGTTTTTCAGTATTATGTATAGGTATAGGAGTTGTGGAAATCAATGGGACCTATTCAGTAACAATTTAAATTACGAAAAAAAAAAACCTTACCAAAAGTTATACAGGTTTCTCTGCGTTCTATTAAAAATAAAAAATGAAATCTATCAAATATAGAACAATCTTTCTTTTTTTGTCAATAAAAAACTTTAATCTTTCATTGTAATATATCTCTGGTCTTAGATTAAACTTAAAAATTGCGTTCAATATTTCGAAATCTATTTATTTTTTGCAAAGGTACTAAATTTTAATTTTTACTTATTAACGCTCAGATCGGACAATAACTATTGATACTTCAGAATCATCATTATTTATTTTAATAGTTAAATCATTCTCTTGATAATTAAAAAATTTCTCCACAAGATTTCGCAATATTATTATCTACAAACATTAAGTATGGTAAGCAAGTAGTAATTGCTATATTGTTATTTTTAGTTTTTTCTTTGTTTACATTTTTATTAAAACCTAAATCAAATGTATTTTTTTTTCTAAAAATGTTAGGTGTAAGATGATTTTTTTTTTTTTTTTTATTTGGACACATAGTCTGTTGAGCTTCTGTGAAGACTAGAGAGGATGTCTTTTTTTGTTTGAGATGGGTTTCCCTCCGCAAGGCAATCAATCCTCATTTCGGTGAAAAGCCCTCGAATTTTTCAGTGAGGGGCTACTCCCGTTTTAACTGTAACCTCAATTTAGTACCGAAAATTTCGAACAGAAAAATCTGAATGAGCATCTAAAAAATTGTCATTCTTTTTTTAGAGTACTCAATCAGATATATAAACATTGTTAGATATGTAAACCTGATTATAAAAAGCTTTTCCTTAAAAATATACGGAAGCGTTTACTGACAACTTGCGGTCTTTAATAGGAAAAGTAAAGGATGAAACTTTTCGAATTCAACTTGATGAACTTTTTCGTTTAGCCTTGGAAGATTATGATTAATTATTTCTAAGAAATTTTAATGGTGATGTGTAAGAATGTAGTGTGATATTGTTTCTTTTTTTTAAGTCAAATATTTTTGAAGATTACTCACAATAACATTTTTTCTTAATCTGAATTTAACATTTAGATTTTACTATACAAACGTTCAAAGCTTCCAATAAATTACAAAAACTCATCTACATATCTGTGATAAGACCTATTTGGACGTACGGAGTTGAGCTTTGGGGCTCCACTAAACCATCCAATTCATCTCGTATCCAATCCTTACAATCCAAAATCCTTCGAAAAATCCTCAATCCTCCATATTTTGTGACCAATAAACTTATCCATAAAGATCTTAATATTCCATATGTTGCTGATTTAGCCCAAACCAGATACCTATCATTCCATAGTAAGCTCCATAACCACTCCAATCCACTAGTCTCTCAACTTGCTTCGCACTCCATTCCTGATAATCCTCCGAGGCGTCTGAAAGGAAGATGACCTAGAGACCTTTTAGTGTAGATTTTATTGAAGTGCTACTAGTGAGTAGTTCTCCACAAGTTATTTAGATGCCATTTTATTCACTGTCAACACATTTACTTAATGTATATTATTTTGTACAGTTGTAAATATCAATAAATGAAAAAAAAAAAAAAATTTAGATACGTACCTTTTTAATAATTTTTCTAATACACTAACCTTTGTACAATTTTTTATAATATTTATTTTTTTACTTCATTTGTAGAACTTTTTCTTGTCCTGTCTAAATCGCTAAGTATGTATATATTATCTTACACATATATATATCTGACCAGTTAGGAGGCGCGGTAGCTCAGTGGGTAAGGCACTTGACTACCATGCTCCCGGGCCCGAGTTCGAGTCCGACTGAAGGTAGAAAAATTATTTTCTGTTATTTCGGCCTAGGATCGAATTCAAGGTCGGGAGACCCTCCTGGGGCACACCCAGCCTCCTAAAAAGTGGGTACCCTTAATTGGGGGAAAAACCTGGCGGTTGAGAGTGAATTCTGGCCAAATCACCTCCTTTCACAACCGTTGGCTCAGAAACAGTACAATCTTACCTAAGTACTGAACCCGAGACCCTTCATGGGTTGTAAGTGCTACAGGTTTTATATATCTGACCAGATGTAATTATATTTTTTTGTACCTATTTTTATTCTTAAAGGACATTGACTTAAAATAAAAATATTTTTCTAATTAATTCCGTTTAAACCGAAATAGCAACGTTTGCCTAAACAGATTATTTATTATTATTAATGTGACTTATAACTTCTCTGTGTTCTTTATTATTAGAGATCAACTGGGTACCGTTATACACAAACTCGTGAGCCCTCTCAAAACTGAAATATCCAATATCTACTGTACTAAGATGAGCCAGTAAATTACTTCATATTTATTAATAACGAGTATCAATCTCCAGCTGATTACAATTTTTCATATACTGAGTAAGAGAGGGGGTAGCTCGACCTTTTAACTCCGTTACCTTAGAATTTAAAACAATCCATACAAATTCATCGAGGCGTTAATGATTGTAGTCCTTAAAAAAACAATGCTGTTGAAACATTTTCTGATTTTGAATATTTATAATTTGTTGTGAAATAACTATATATACGGACGTATTGGAGGTCTGGTAGTGTGTGTCTTACTTCCGTCTCTGTTACTCGTCCGGCATCCATCTTCTGGTTGAGGTAAGGAGATTGCAGGTCGTAACGGCCACCTAGAATTTACCAGGGGGTTGGAGGTTGGGTTAATTCAGTGAGGCAGTGGGTAGTGTGGATGGTGAACCGCCTCTGTTTATCGTTCCTTTTGTCAATTAATGTGCCTCAGTCACGAACGGCTATGCTCTTCGCGATTAGTTGGCTATGCTCTTCTGGGAATGAGGTGTTGCCTTTTTTCAATTATATTTAAAAAAAAAAAAAATCTGCCAACAAAATAATCTTTAGGTATCATCAAATATTTGCCACTTCAATTGGAATTTTTTTTAATAGGAAACTAGATTCACATGTTAAACATTCATCAACAGGTTTAAGAGAATGCAAAAAATTCAAAATATCAGTACTTTGCTTATTTCTTATGCTCAGATTATTTATATGTATACAACATTTGTATATTGAAATTTACAATTGTATACTAACTAAAATAAAAATACATCTAGCAATCGAGAAGACGATGGCCATAACATGTCAATTGCTTGTAAAGCGACTACCCACTTGAAGCACTTTAATGAATGTTCTATATGAGAAGGTACCGAGGCCATCTTCTTTCAGGCGATTCGGAAATATTTAATTCGTTCACTACTGAAACTTTGTTGAATTTTCATTTAAGTGGATAGTGAAGTGCGATTCGAGATAAGACAGTATTGCATGTTATTTGAATCTTATATTTGCTGACCGTCCAGTTTTTCCTGTGTATTTAACTTCACGGTCATTATTGCTTATTCCATATACACCACATTTTTTGAAAAAAGTCTATTTCGACTTTAGAAGTGAAGGGAAATAAAATAGCATAGGTTTATCAATTTCAAATGCGGGAATTAAAAATAATATTCTTAATTCCTTTCCTTTAAAATAAGTTTTATTGGCATAAATCGCTATTAATTTTATAACATCGTACGCGAAAAAAATAATCAGTAAACCCAGACTGTATCGACTTCATATTAGTGTCGATGCAATATACAGGGTGAGTATCTCTTAGCGTAAAAAAAAAATTGGGTAAAACTAGATCAAAAAAGTGTAGCATAATGCCGCAGATCTCACATTTCTATTCCAATCCGTTGCAGATATATGAAAAATCAAAGACTTTTTTGAGGAAACCATGTTTTTTCCCATAAAATCTGTAATATCTCCATTTTGTTTAAATATTTTTCAAATTTTGACCACATTTTCGTATTATGCATTAAATTTTCTATTGTATAATGGCAGAATATCTGTAATCGAGAATTTTATAAAACTATCGACAAAACTGCAAATCTCACAAAAAATGATATGTTAACACAAGCTTTCGAATGATATGTTAAACGTAATAATTCTGTTTCGATTTAATGGAGAAATGTACTTTTGAAACCGAAAAGACATGGTGTTCTCATTTGGCATACAAATAAGTTACTTGTGTAAATAAAATATTATGACAATCCCTTAATGGAAATTTGCATTTTAAACATAATAAACTCTTCATTCGGATAAAAAGCAATGAAAAAAATGATTGTTTAATAGGAAATAAAGGAAAACCGTCAAAAAAGCGACACCAGATCAGAGGATCTTATTTTATTACATTTATTTATTTATGATTATTATTTAGTATTTATTTTATTAGATTTTCAATGTAATGTTTAAAATCCAATGATAATGAACATATACCTCAATTTTGCCATTAGCTTTTGTGAGATTTGCAGTTTTGTCGATAGTTTTTTCGAAAAACGGTGAGCGTTAAAGTAATTAAGACATTGTGACTTCCCCAAATAAAGTGAAGATAAAGCTGTTCTTTAGATCCCAAGTATGTAAAATTCGCGGTTACAGGTACGCTGCTATTATAGAAAATTTAATGCTTAATCACAAAATGTGGTCAAAATTTGAAAAATATTTAAACGAAATGGAGATGTTACAGATTTTATGAAAAAAAAAACATGGTTTCCTGAAAAAAGTCTTTGATTTTTCATATATCTGCAACGGATCGAAATAGAAAGTTGAGATATACGTCATTTTGCTACATTTTTGATCTAGTTTTACACATTTTTTTGTTTACACTAAGAGATATTCACCCGGTATGTTTGATAAAAGTCCTAAGACTTTTGATAAGGCCTAAATTTGGAGATGGATTGCCTCGCTCGAGAACAAACAAAGAAATTTATTCAATGTACGACGACATATCTATCTCCAAGTTCGCTCGAGTCAAACGTATGAAACGGTTGGGGCACGTCCTGAGAATGGATGAAGCGAAAACTGCTAGAAGAATTTACCATGGGAAGCCAGAAGGAGTAAGGTCTACAGACTAAAGGTCTAAATCTAGATGGATAGATAATGTAAAAGATAATATAAAGTAGAACGGAATATCCATCAGGTGCGCTGCCAACAGGTACGACTGGGCTAAGGTAATTGAGCCGGCCAAGGACCGCTGCATGGGTTTGTCGCGCCAATAATGAAGGAATGAATTTAATAGTTCAGCTCACCATTATTGGTTAGTCCAGGTAGTTACTGAATGGCCCACACAAGAGTCTGCTAACCTTCCAGGGGCTTTAATTATTTTTTCAATTTAACATCTAAATTTTTGTGAAAGTTTGGAAAGACTCTATTCGTCCCCTCTATCAATTCCTCAAGATATCGATTCCGCATAGTTTATCCTCTGTAATCCGTGGATTAGGTACCCTCTTTCAGATGAACTGGGTTCCTTACCCTCCCTATTTATCGCCAGCTTTACAGATTCTGTATCGTCTTCTGTCTTCGTGAGACGACGGATTATATGCTTAGGCTATAAGTTTATTTTCTTTAATTAATTGCCACAATTCTTAAGAAGCTTATAAGTTTATCTTTTTGGTGTATCTAACATTAACATAATAGTGTTAAACAACACTTAACATATACGATAGCAATGTTATTTTCAATCCTGCATTGAATATCCCTTATTAGTTTTCATTCAGTGTATCAACTTCAGATCCCGATTTTAATACGACTATGTCTTCAATCAATGTTAATAAGATCGTAAAAAATATCACGATAATTTTCATATTTTCGATTTTCTAACTGTGTACCTGGTTTTGAATGACAAAAATTGAAATTATGTTTTATAAAGTTATTAATCCAACGCAACAAACCTTTATAACTTTTGGAAGGGAATGGAGATTAAAATAAAAAAAAAAATGTTGGGAGGAGTTTTTTATTTCCTTTAAAATACAAAAAAAGTTACTTTTTATACAGAAATCATATTAATACATCTGTTCAGATCACTGTATTTATTTATATTAATTATCATTATTTATATGGCAACAAAGATAATGTCAAACCAATTAAAAATTACTTGGTACGCAAAAAAAATTCGTTTTTAAATATTTGACTATTTGATTTTAATTGAGTACACGATACCAGGAGTATTCGGTCCATGAATCAACAAACCTTTTGATTAAGCCTATTATGATAAAAAATGGAAACAAATGCACTATTTAATGAAAATACATATTTAAATCATTCCAATTAATTACAGCAATAACTCCCATTTAAACAATCATCATGATGTGACATGTTTCGGGATCTTCCATCCCGTCATCAGACTGAAACAATGTTTACATTATAATCTATTCACATTTCAATTTAACAATACTACTAAATGAATCAACATAACTAATAATCTATTAACAATAAAAACAATAATATAATTCACCTTTCTATTCTTCTGGTGTTAACTCACCAAGTCAATTTAACAGTTACATTTAAAATACCTCAACCCATTAGGGTTCAAGGGTCTATTCAATATTTTGTTTATTTATTTTTTTTTTTTTATTTCCAAGTTGGTCTATCTTATATTTTCAATCTGTCTTTTACATTTGCATTAATTGTTCCTATTTTTTCAGTATCTGTTTTATAATTTATTGAGTTATCTATTTGTTTTATTTATAAATATCGCCTCTTTAATTTTTCTGTTGCGTGTTTGTGTTTCATGTTGTAATATTTCTACGTTTTAAAAATCAAATTGGTGGTTTAAATATTGTGCATGGTCCAATAGTGCCGTTTTATTTTTATTTGTTTTATTGATCTTTTTACAGTTGTACATCTGTAATTCATTCTTTTATACAGGTTTTGTTTTGTTTCACCTATGTATATTATATTAATTTTATTATTACATCTTTTTTTATCAGTTTTTCGTAAAAGGAGAGTAGTTATCATTTTATATATCTACGTTCCTGCCCATCCTATCTTACTCTTTTTTTCAAAACACAAAGGGCAGATCCAGACAATGGATCTTGAAGGAAGGACCAGGATGATCTATTCGAGGTACATTATGTGGTTTGGGCATTATTATTTAAATCATGGGAGGAAGGCGTGCGGGAGGCGTTGTTTATTTTTCCATCGCTCTATGAACTAAAAAGTCTTTAAGTACTGCTAAATTTTAAAGGGACAATAACTATGGCAGATATAACCCTGATGCACATTTAAAAACAGATTAAAAAACTACAAGTTTACCAATCAGTAATCAAAAATTGCTTATTCACTTCAAAACAGTGCGCTGGCAAAAGTGTAAATGCATTGTTTGAAGCTTTCCATCAGGCCTACGTGCTGTAAATATTTCAGTATTGGGCAACAACAGGGCACTGTGTAAACCTCAGCCAACACAAAACTAAAATGACTTGCTTTGTTGCAAACACATGTAGTATGTCTGGACATAATTCGTCGTGTCTTTGCTTGTTTTCACCCCATGAGGCGAAACAAAAAAGACATCAGTACCATGTTTTATCCTACTCTCTCACTTTAATATATTAATAAAGATTATTTTTACAAATACCCTGAAGAAAAACAAATAAATTAAATAGTCTAAAATTAAGTATTTATGAATTATTAGAAATGGTAAAATCGTTTGAAACTATTACATTTTTTTTTTTATTATACGTCCAAATAATATTTCATATAGTCTTATTTTAAATTCAGTTGCACAATAGCCCACACCGATGGATCTGATTGATTTAAATTCTATCGTTTCTTGTTAAACAATTCTATTCTAATTAGTAGAAATTAGGATTAGTTAATAAGTTGGTGTGTTGGTGAATATATTTTATTTACTGATATTTTGAAGTTAGAACCTATGAATGATATTACAATTGCTTTACTCATATTTCTGCACACATTTACATTTTTAACCTATTCCTGACTAATTACTATATATAATTACTTATCGGAAGTAAGTTTATATAGTCTGGGGTGTGTCTCAAGCGCCTACTTTGTCCATGGTCTTTTATATCTTTCTCCTCGCCTCCTAGTCCAGCAGTATACTCCCCTACACTCATCTCCATCTAAAGGACCTCTTTTTTTGTGTACATCTTAAATAGGGGTATACCCCATCCTTTTAACCTTTAAATGTTTTCTCGTTGATTTTGGATTCTTTGTTGGGAACCTTTTTCCTGGGTGTTTTAGCCACCTACCTAAGTAGGTCAGGGCGGCACCCATTCCTATAGTACTGAGGCTATTTTCTAATTTGGTGCTCATCTTTACGTACCACCGTTAATGGCACCGCTAACCCATTAAACCTTTTCTAAATAGTAATAACTATATGTTTGATATTTGAATGTAAGCCAAATACTATAGCATTAATTTTGTTTTTAAATATTTATTTTCCTATCTTAATAATAGAATCCAAGTTAATCATAACATTTCAATTCTTCTCTTTTTATCTAATATGTCGGTATTCCTCAAAGAGCTATCCCAGGTTTCATCCTCCGCACGGTATAAACAGCTGACATCTCCGAGACTTCTAAATAGAAAATTCTCAACGGCTCTCTTTATTTTGTAATTATATTGAAGTTCTACTAACGTGAAGGTAGTTACTTTACAAGTCATAGACTTGATATTCATTTACAGTTCCTCTTATTTATTTATAGTGTTATTTTACTGTTCTAAAAATCATTAAAGAAAAAAAAAAAAAAAAAAAAGATGTATTTCACTGTAAATGAGGCATATACTAAACCATCTAATTCATGTTGTATCCAATCCCTAATATCCAAAATTCTTTGAAAAATCCTTAGTTCTCCTTATTATGTCAAAAATAAACTTATGCATAAGACCTAAATATCTTATGTGTTGCAGATTATGCCCAAACAAGATACCGCTCCTTCCATGATAAGCTGCAAACCCACTTCTGTCCTCTAGTCTCCCAACTTGCTTCTCACTCGATTTCCAGTTGTAAAGTTTAATAAATAGCTTTAAAAAAAAAAATCCTTCGTGGTAAGTCATAAAATAAATATCTTAAATAATGTAAAATACCTTTGTCTGTTTTCGATACCAAACCAGACATTAATAAAACGTCTTAGGCATATACTACATGGAAGGTGGATGCAACATAAAAAAAAAAAAATTCATATCGGGTGAATCGGACCTGTCTACATAACTACTCATATGAATAAAAAGGAATCTTCTAAAGTAAGAGAATCAGGTGACCTTACGCAGATTACGAAAATTTCCCCGCAATTCCCTTTAAAATTTATACGGCGGATGCATAAGTTAGGAGCTGCGGCAGTACGTAGAGATTCCAAGTCCCCGCGTTAGAACTAATAACCTGATTACACCTAAGGAGTGAGCAACATCTGATTCCCTGAGAAGTTTACACTTGACTATTACATATTCATGATTCCCTTCCCTCCCCTCTCCCATCCCCGCAGCCACACTTGGTTAGCTTAATTTTAACAACATTATCCCTTTTTTGTTTGAGCTTCTTCGCTCCATCCTTAGTAATCCTGGAATGAAAGATGAAAATTGCTCAAGGTAGAGAATTTCTTAGCTTGGTTTAGGTAACTGTTATTTGTAACAGAAAAAAAAAAATATTCATAGAAGCAAATTTAGTAAATCCTCATATGTTATTTTGTTTATTTATTCCCAGTGATTGCCATCTATATTACTTATTTGACAGATTGTGTTAATTACTCAATGAAAGTGTAAAAAAAAAAAAAAAAAAAAAAAATCCTCGTGGTTAGGACTTTGACACAAGTGCATATGATCCGAGTCAACGATGTTTTAAAGATATCAGAAAATTAATTGTATTGGTTATTATAAAACTAAAGAAGGGTGGAATCTTTGGTAAATAAAACTAAAGGTATATGGATTCCCAGATATGGTTACCAACATACAGAGGGGCTAAATATGATGGCTAGGGCAGTTACAAAGGATGGAATCTAGGCTAACTAAAATGATGTAGTAGGCCTCAAATTTGTTGGCACGAAAATGTTGAGGACGACCTTAGAACTCTGAGTGTAAGGGGCTGGAGAAGTGCAGCTGAGGACAGGTCTGATTGGAGAAGGATTGTAGGAGAGGCCAGTGTTCTACAAGGACTAACACATAATGATTATAAACATTAATCTAGAACAGACAAATTGATAAAGAAAAATTTCCTATAATGGCCCCTCTGTCTATAGCTACTTGCTTGAATATTTGGGTTTAAGTTATATTTTTTGACAGAAAAGATTTATTTCAAAAGCCGACGGCACAAAATATTCTATAGGCTTCCGAATATATGACTGATTGTGAGAATGAGAAGGGTATGTGGTGTACTTTACTAATGACAAATTAATAAATAATCTTAATAATTATTATATATTAAAAGCTAAGAGTGTTAGTATTAAGTATTAAGATTAAATGTAGCTGGCTGGCAAATGCCCAATTAAGGTTTGCCTATAGGGCCGGCCTTCTTTTTCCTTTGCCCCATGCTTGTCTGCTTATTTAGAAGAAGAAATAGGTTAGATGGAGGGGCATACCCCTAATTAAGATGGATCCTAGAAATAGATAGTCATTTAGATGATCTTGTAATGGAAGAAGTAGATGCTGAAAGGACTAAGAGCCATATAGGAAATGGAATAGGATGAAAGACTGAGGATTAGATAGTGCTATATCGGGTCCTACTCAAGAATAATCTAATAGGGATGCCAGTCAGGATCAAACTGCCTGGCAAATTATAAATATTCTAAAATAATTAATTGATTAGAGTCTAATAAAGATTTCTTCCCACAAAGGTTACGTGGGGTCGGCGTTATTAAGTTAATTTAGTAACTAAAAAGTAATCTAAAAGAATAAATTTGAAGATAAATTCGACTGGTGTTATGTTAAAAGCATATATATTCAGACAAGGGTTGACATATGAAATTACAATTAAAAGGAGAGATAATTTCATACTTTTAATAACTTCAGTTCTAATAAAAACTAACTGAATCTAGACTTATCTTAATGAGGGATATGGCGTGAGAACTAGATTGTATGTGGAAAGCCATGGACACAGATAGGTGAACAAGGGGTGACGATGTAAGTTTACGCATGGATAAAAAAAAAACTATATTTTGATTCCGGCTCGCCTGCTTTTCCGAAAAGATTGTGGATTCATTTACACAGGACGAGATCTCAGCTGTAATATTTTGCGATTGAAAAAACATGACAATCTTAATCGGTTCCAAATCATGCTCAAATAATAATAAAAGAGAAAATAAAGCAGTATATAAAACTATAACGATATAACACACAAAGGGCTTTAAACTTTATTTTCAAAATGCAACCATTCTTACACACGTAATATTGCTGTCGTAACCATATAAAATCTGTCTTTTTAAAGAGAAGGAAAATTTAATAATACCTTGTTAAAAGTTAAAAAACGAGGCGCGGTAGCTGAGGGGATAATGGATGGTACTGGATTACCATGCCCGAGTTCGAGACGGGCTGTAGGCAGAAACTTCTTTTTCGGTTATTTTCTTTAAATAACCAAAACTTTAGTTTTGAAATTTTTCTCCCCTGATGCAGTACCTATTAATAAATAAGGTATTTATATAAATTGACAATACACCATACATATGTTAATTAATTTTGGAAACTAACTTTGTCTTCAGAAATAATAATAAATTTAAGTTATAGACGAAACTTTTTACGAATGATTATATATTTTTAGACTTATGGATTCTATATTATATGTAATTGAATACTTATAAAATAATATATTTTTTTTTTTAAATAATATAAAATATTGTCTATAGCCATGATATATATTTATGAATTATTATTATCGATGCCAAAATAAGGCTTGGCCATGAAACGTTGCCCAACTAAGAAATATTGAAATTCTCTATTAAAGTTTTCATATGTCACTTTCTATATGTCTATGTACCTCTCATTACCACATAATACATATCATAATTTATAAATCCGCTCTAAGAATGGATTCAGTAGTGTTTAGTGGCATTCATAGTATTTTATTTTTCCAAACTCTGGAATTGATTATGTATATTGCCGAAATAGACGGGAGACATCATGAATTCAAAGTTCAAGAAAGAAAAAGAAAAAAAAAAAAGGCCGAGTTTTGAATGAAATTATTACTTAGGGGGAAGTTCCCTCCTCTTCCTCTCCTCGCGGAATAAAAAGGAGTATTTCAAATCTCAGTTTTAAGGGCCCTTATGGAATGACGTAAATCCCGAATCCGAATCCGATTTTTTTCTCCTCACAGTTTTGTAGCCGATGGGTCAGGTAATCACTTCCTACGTCCAGGCCGAAAATTACTGGGAATATGTCGTTAAATTACAGCAGTATTGGGGAGGGGGAAGGCTTAACCCATATTTGTTATCCCGTTCAAATATTGGAAAAACGGATTGGTGTTGATGTAGCAACCAACTTGATTATTTGACTTAAATCCTAGGAGCCTTGAGTTCGTCTATTCCTATCTTTATATTACAGTTGTACAAATTCATTATTTTCTTTCCGAATAAGACATTACACAAGATATTCATAATTTATTTTAGCAAGTCCTGATAATTTTTTTCTCTTGATAACCTTTCTCAACTAGTCACTAATCATTATTTAAAAATGAAGATTAATTGAAACCAAAATTCAACATATGAAATATAATTAATGTCCGTCCTAGGATATAATACAAATAAAAGGAACTAACAAAATAATATCATCATAGTCCAGTCAATAAACATATTGTAGAGTGCATTAAATATGCGACAATTTTTGACTTCACAGCTTCGGTAGGCATAGTTGGAATGTTAACATACTAAACGTCCCCGCTACTGAGGAGTGCGCTAACGGTGAGGGGGGAGGGGTAAAGCCACATTTTTGGGTTTTTCAATTATATCTCAAAAACTGTAGACTCTAGAAAAATATGTTTCAAATCAAAATTAAAGCTAATTAAATTTCCTATGAAATTCTAACGGTTTTCGAGATATTAGTTATTGAAAATAGATTATTTTCGAGAGGAAAATATAATTTTTACCTCATTTTTGTCAAACATTTGTTCTTGGTGCCTTCCACGATCGTTTCTTAGAAAAAATGACAGAATCAAAGTTATAGAGCATTAAATGCAAATGTGATTTTGCCACTTGAAGCAAATGGTAACATATTTTTCTAGAGTCCACCGTTTTCGAGATATAATCGAATAACCCAAAAATGGGACCTTCTCCCCTCCCCGTAAGATCACTCCCCAGAGGTGGGGACTTTTAGCTTGATTACCTTCTAAGTACTGCTAACAAAGCTGTGAATGCACTCTACACCTCTCATTTCAGCACTCTCTGAGGTTGTACTTCTCTGCGAAAATACAAATAATATTTGTCGGCACTTTTTTGGCTATAGCTCCGTAACTAATTGTTCAATCCAACATTTCTTTGAATCTGAAAGCTGGTTAAATTTGCTATAAGAACCTTTAAATTGAATTTTGATCATGTTCCGTAAGATACCCATGCCAGCACGCTAAAAACCACTTACTTTTTTGAAATTTGTTTGGCTCATTTTTCACTAAAACTCCGAAACTATTTGCCTATCTGAAAATTCTTTTTTTAAAACTTAAATCTGGTTAAATTTACCATCAGGCCATGTATATAAAATTTCGATTAAGTCTGGTAATGCACCTCACCCAGCAAGTTAAATATCTATGTTTGGGCAAACTATAACGATTTTAACATTTTCAGTAGGCTATCTTGAGTGTATTATTTATTATTACGGCATAATATTTTATATTACTTATTTTATCTACTCCTAATGAAGCTATGAAGTAAAAAAAATATCGTCTATTTTATGCACTCTACACCCTCATTGATGTAATAAAGTTTCGAAATATTTTACGATTTATATTCGAAATATTTTCTCTTAAAATACGTATAAACATCTTAACAAAAAATAATAATAAAACAATCAAACGTTTTCTCGTATTCCGTATTTTCAAATATTCGCATATAAATAATTAGTATACGAAAAGATATGATTTAGTAAATATGTAAAATACATGACTAGGGCAAACAAGTAACATTTTTTTTTTAATTTTGTGGATCGTTATCTTTTTTATTCTGCTAAAAATATAGTAGGCATATTTTAAATAGAGTAATGTTATATTCAGATATTTGCATTAAAGCTTTTAAGATAAGAAAGTTTTAAAAACGTGTTTTAGCACTAAGACGAATTTTAAAAAGCCCTTATTAAAAAGCTTTTATAAATTAAATAATTTTATAAATAAATTTTTTTTTTTATGATTTAAATACGTACAAATGATAAAAATATTTCTAAATGTTTTAACCTATTATTTAAATAAGATTAAAAAAAGAGGAATTTTAATTGAGCTTTTACTTAGCGCTCTTTTTCTCCAATCAGGAGCTCATTAGCTCAGCGACACCTGAGACTTCTTCTTACGTTTGCAGGCATTAGTTTTCCCTACGCCTTTTTTTTTTTTTCTTCCTTTCCTTAAAGTTTATTTTCTCCAGTGGAGCTCTTCTTGTGACTGATGGACATTGACTGGAACTGCGCTCAACTTTACAAGGCTCATTCGATTAAAGCTGTTTACTGCGGAACTCAACTCAGGCGAAAAGCCCAGACGGAGTTTAAATTTTCTTTCTTTTTTCACTTTTTTTTCTCCTCTTACAAATGCTGACTAGAACTTCTTGTTTTTTTCACTAGTCAAAAGCGTTCTATATAACGATAACGATCGGGACAGCATTAAATTGTATTCGTCCCCCAGCACCTCGAAGGAATGCTGATGTCCACTGTATCGTTTGAATAGACTGATGTCGTTGTGTGAATAGAGAATATTATTTTATTTTAAAGGAATGTTTCCACTACCTTAGCAACCAATGACGTGGCGAGACGTGGAGAGATGTGTAGAGATTTCTTTGAGCTATGATATCTAGCAGCTTTGGGAGTCCTCAGCTGGAGTTTTAATATAGCAAATAACACTAAAACGACAAGAAACAACCCGTCGTTACAGATTACTTCAACATTTACTAGACAAACGTTCAAAGCTCCCAATTAATTACAAAAGACTCGTATAAATGAATGTGATTAGACCTATTTGGACGTACGGAGTTGAGCTTAGGGGCTCCACTAAACCATCCGATTCATCTCGTAAATTTGAATCGAAATGGGTATTTTTTTTGTTGACATTATTATGTCTTTGGCTGGGGGTTTATACTTTTTTGCTTTAATTTTAATTTTCAATTGACACTCTAACTCTGTTAGTGTTGCTCAAATCAAAAATTTTCCGGTATTTTCTCGATAAGAAATTCAATAGAGCATATTTTGGTACTTTTTGGTATATAAAATTTTTTGCTAGGGCCTTCCGTTTAGTAGATATGTTGGTTTGAATGAAAAAAGTCACATTTAAAACCTTATTTTCTCTCAACTTTGTTTATTTCGGATAATCATAATTGTAATTGCAATTTAATTAATAATTTAAGCAATTTGACCCTTTTAATTATAAAATTTAATTTGGAAAAGCAGTAGATTATAGATAGAGATATTCATGATCATTTGATTTTCCCAGTCAGGGAGAAATGGATTTTTTACTTTTATTAGTAATTTACTCAAATCAATATGTGGAAAGATTAAATTTATTTATTGCATTTAGATTATTATCCAGACTTTTCTGAATTATCACCGAAGATAGTATTTTGATTTCTCCTTTTAGCTCAAAGACAAACGTTGGAACGTCACATAATCTCTTAGACTTCCTTTAAACAAGCCTTTCTTCTTTCTCTTGCTCTAGATTTTTTCCCCTGATATTCCACCCCAATTAGGAACCACATACTACATGAATAATTAATACCGTAAAAAATGCGTAGCAATATTAATAATTAAAATAATATCCCCGAAATAGAATAATAAAATACTTAATTTTTAAAATTAACAAAAATATAATATTCAAACAAAAATAACAAGAAATTAAACATGCTGCCCATCACTACTTAGTTTTTTTGTTTTTTTTAATTTTGAATATAATACGTTCCCATTTGTATAGTTCGTCTATATCGCCTTCATTTCTTTATCTTTATTAAGTAATCTTTATCAGTGTTCAGAAACACGTCATTCGGCTTAGCAATCCAGCTCGGGTAAGTATAGATACCAAATATCTTATTCTCAACTTGATAAATTTTTCTTTCAGGCTGATTTATTTAGAAATTTTAAAATAATTTGTTTGATGCATAAATGGATTCACTGGTTTCCATTTTTCTTATGTCCCTTGATTAAGACCATAATTTGTCTGTGTAAAATATTAAATATATATATTAGTAAAACTTAATTCTATAATTGTGTATATATAAATAATATTTTTTTTTTTGGCTATACAAACCTTTGGCCGCCTTAGCTGGCCTGCTCCACCTCTGCTTATCTTGGGCTATCGCTTCCACTCTATTTCAAGTTGTTCTCTGGTATCCTTGTTATCCTAAGCCGGAGTTGTTACCGTTTTTATGACAGATTTTCTGAGGCTGACTGAATGTATCTTAATAGGACGGTTTTTACAGGACAGAGTTATTAGCCCAATGCTTAACCCGATGAGTGTGAATTAAACCTCCCAAAAAAAAAACAAAAAAAAAACACTATAGATCCCTAGAGATATCCATGTCAGTAAATCTATAAAATTTAACTTGAACATTCTGGAATTTTTCTAAACATATTATAATTTAATTACTATTTTGAAATAAGTCATTTAAGTGTAAATAATTTTATTTATTTATTTATAATTGAGCGCTACAGTCTTAGTCGGACCTTGGCTTTACTAAGTACAGCCAGCCACTCCTGTCTATCTTCCGCCTTCCTCCTCCAACCATTCACACCCAGTTTTCGTAGGTCATCTTGAACGTTGTCCGGCCATCTCAGCCTTGGTCTTCCTCTCAATCTTTTTCCTCCTGGCCTGCCGTTCATCATCTTCTTTGGAAGTCTATCTTCCGTCATCCTTTGCACATGTCCAAGCCAAGTGTAAATAGTAACAATGTTATATAAAAAGCATAGAGTACAGGGTTAAAAAGTTATTATTGAAAAAAAAATTGTTCCTGGAATAAATAAAAAACTATGAAGGTGAATCTCCAATACAAATTATAATCGATCAAGACCAGGTTTTCATTTTAATCAACCTATTTTAAGCTTGGAAATATAAATGAATAAAAAGGCCAACTAGTCAGTTGATCTCTAATTACTTTCATTTTTGTTTCACCACACACCCTGGGATTTGAAAAAAACGAAAAGTCATTCATATCCTAATTCTTAAAAACTAAATAACCAGCTTATGTTCATGACTAATTGCTCTTCAGTCCTCCATCCATCTCTTATATACAAAAACCGAACCCATCAACCTATATTTGATATTAATATTTGACAGGAAAACAAATTTTTTATTTCAGTTCTTCTCTGATTTACTCCAGTCAGTGCTTATATTCTTACTGTAAAAATATAGAAAAAAAAATATAACTTACCTCTGTCAAATATATACTTTTTTACGACAGAGTATTTTTTTTCCGATTCAGAACTATTCAGTTACTAATTATTTTTATTTTAGATTTTTGAAAACGGCAAACATAATACTTTCATTTCAAATTCATACTGAGCCTAAAGGAACAGTAACGTCACCTATACGCAATGGTTTGTATTAAGAAGTTGCTGAGTATCTGACGATTCTATCGAGATGTCAAGAGATGTCGCTGCTAAAATTTTTAAAGCTTTTGGAACGATAAAAATAGCAGTCCCGCATACGATGCTGGGGTCCTAGTAGGGTTAAACACCATCTATCAGTTAAATCTCTGAATATTATTTAACCAGATGTGATCAATAAAATTATTTCTGCCGAATAGAAATGATTACCAAAACAAAATGACGATATTTTGCTTTTTTTATATTGTGTGTAAAAGTATGTTCCATTGCTTATTGTAAGCACTGATGTGTGTCACCAGTTCTTTAATAGTCGCTGTCCGTCAAGATTACCAACTCATACATTAAAACATATACGTGCTGCTATGCGTGAAAAAAACATTGTTGAAATACTTCTCAACATTATATTTCAATTCAAGATTTTTATCAATAATCAAATATAATTTCAATTATTAGTTAAAATCGTTTTTTTTCTTTACCTATGAGAGCGGGCGAAGCCGCGACGGGGAATGCAAGTATAGATAATATTTTGCAACATCTGATGATGTTGATGAATTTCATTAGGAATGTCACTAGCAGATATCATGGGTAATGGAAATATGTTTTTTAGAACAATTTTTTTTTTAAATATGTGGATGTACCCCCATTTTTATCAATAGCAATTAGCATAAGGTTTTAACGTTATTTTGCAAGCATAAAAAAAATAAATAAAATAAATGAATTGATAAAAATAACAACCTTTGTGAAATAACATGTATGTCTTTTATTATTTCAAGTTCAATTTTTCTCCATAAACATTTTTCTCTTTTTCTTCTTACTTAATTTTATTTTAATAACTATTCCTAACCGTTAGGAAACAAGATATAATTTTATTTCAATTGTCGATTTGTTATCGCGCTTCAATTACAAATTGAATCATTTTACTCATCGACGATAACCGGCGTCAGGGTGCTTAGATTAGTTATCTTCTTTTGTTATAATTGATCCAACTACTGCCGGTATCGAATAGAAATCTAAAATTATATTTTTTAGATACAGTATTTTTTTTTGTAAAATTTTTGAAAGTTGTATTTAGTAGTTGGTCGTACCCAAGAACAAACATTTTAATAGTAGGGATTTTTGTTAATTTTAAAGTTTTTGTTAAAGGATGTTAATTTTTCTTGGCTAAACTCATTTATAAGACTTAAATTTTTTTACCATATGCCTGCAACAAAAAGATTTTCAAATATGATGTGTTAAATTTGAAGTTTCCAATGAATAAATCCTCTGTCCTCTCTCTCTCTCTCTCTCTCTCTCTCTCTCTCTCTCTCTCTCTCTCTCTCTCTCTCTCTCTCTCTCTCTCTCTCTCTCTCTCTCTCTCTCTCTCTCTCTCTCTCTCTCTCTCTCTCTCTCTCTCTCTCTCTCTCTCTCTCTCTCTCTCTCTCTCCTCTCTCTCTCTCTCTCTTTACCTCACACACACACTCTCTCTCTCTCTCTCTCTCTCTCTCTCTCTCTCTCTCTCTCTCTCTCTCTCTCTCTCTCCCCCTCCCTCCTCTCTCTCTCTCACTCTCTCATTCTCTCTATTTCTATCTCTCTCACTCTAATAGCTTTTTTTTTAGCTTTTTTTTACTCAATATACTAAATTTTAGTTTATAGCTTATTAAACTAGGCTTTTAAAACATGAATAAAACAAAGAATTTTTTTTTAATTCCTTAGAAAAATTCCAAAATGTAATGGATTTAAAGAAAAGCTTTAAGATGACTTAATGCTGGAAAAGAAGACCTCTATCTTATTTTTATTTCTTCTTTTAGACCCTATTCTGTTAAACTTTTTGACAAAATGTCATGTTTCTTGAGGTCTCGATAATTGTACTTAGTAAAGTTTACTTTGTACTTTACTAAGCCCTTCTCTCCTTTGGAATGTCTGTAAGTGGCAAAGTAGTATTATCTTTTCATCGAGTAACTTTTAAGTTTTTAATATATAAAAAGTAAATTTTTTTTTGTTTAAACTTTTTATTTGAATAATTACAAGCTGCCTTACTCAAGGGCAATGAGTAATATTGATGACAGAGACTCATTTACACAATTCACACAATATGTACAAAATGATAAGAAAATCAAAATAAATATATACAGCTTTAAAAAAAATATAAGAAAAAAAAAAAAAAAATATACAAGAAAAAAAATAGATAATACAATATCTAAAAATAAATAAAAAAATAAAATCAGTAAAAATATTCAGTAAAACAAAATTTACCAGTGGGGAAGGCTGAGGAGAGAGCGCAATGTTCTATCAGCTGCGTCGCACAGTGGAGGCTGACTTTACAAGACTTTAGTTGAGAAGCTGGCCATTGCCAGAACTCCAATATTAAATATTTACAATAAGTCTCGGGGCCATTGCCGTTTTAATCTGCGAGGTGGATTATAAGGGTGCGTGGAACTAGATAATGAATGAGCCAGAGGGTTAGAATGGTTGGAAAAATTTTGATGGAATTCGGAGAATTTAACTGGTATCAGATCAAGGACAAAAGGTATATTCATATCATTATGAAGGATTTTGTTGGAGACATAATATGAAGCATTTACGATAGTACGAAGGACTTTGGATTGGAAGGATTGAATGCCTTTGATATTCGATTGTTTCGCTGTCCCCCACAGTTCAAGTCCATAGGTCCAGATAGGTTTAATGATGGTTTTCTATATGAGGAGTTTGTTTTCAATGGAGAGCCGGGGTGTTCTATTTAGTAGTCTGTACAATCGGCTGAAGCGTCTGTTAAGTTCTTGCCTTTTAAGCCTAGTGTGAGGGTTCCAAGTAAGTCTTTTGTCTAAGTAGAAGCCAAGATACCGTACTGTGTCAGCTTTAGGTAGTGGAATATTATTGATATAAACAGGAGGGCAGGATGTACGGCGGAGGGTAAAAGTTACGTGGGTACATTTCGATTTATTAACTTTGATTCTCCAGCTGTTACACCAGTCTTCAATCAGTGATAAGTGGTTTGGAGATTATAGGATGCTATTAAGGGATCTGGATGGGATGAAAGGATAGCAGTGTCATCGGCAAATGTTGCTAGGAAAGTATCAGGAGTTGTAGGGATATCTGCAGCGTAGAGGATATATAGGACTGGACCAAGAATGCTACCTTGCGGAACACCTGCAAAAACTAATTTAGAAATAAAAGCGTATGATAATAACGAAATAATTTTTTATACGTCGAAAAACTTTAAATGATAATAGATTAATAAGAAAACTATATATATATTCATGTATATAGTTCTCACCTTATGTCGTATTTCAAAAGGTATATCGTAATATTATACTTTCAGTACACTTCTCCTCCATTTGTTAATATTAAGTGTACTCAGTGAATGATAAGTGCTCAGCAAGACGACATTGCACTTCACCATCTTTTATTATTATATATTTTTTTGAACACATTATATTTAATTATAAATTATTGATTGGATATTATTAAGTACATGTGTATGTATTTAATAAACTATTGCATTATGGTTTTATTCTCTTTAGTATGCATGACAAAACGATCATTTAAATCTAATTATTCATCAATAAACTAATAATTGAATATTATAAAGTTTCATTTTATTTATTACGGATACGTTAAATATTAAATTTACAAATTTTAAATACTTACAGTAAGATTTTCCTTGTTTATGAGCTCCACTAAAGAGATTGCCGATTAAAGAACGCCGAATAAGACAGTTTATTATATATTGTTTTAAACTCATGCGCAAATGCCTGGTTGGAATTTTTTCAAATTAAAAGTTTTATGTTGTTTTGTTTCTTCATAAAAATATATAATCATTAAGTAAAAGTTTTGTGTTGCTAAAAACGGAACTTGGTGACTACATTGGTTAAAATAATAAGTTTTTCTCGAGCGAACTTAAATACAAAAAATACTTTATGAGGTGGGATTATACCATACAAGATATAATATAAGACAATCGTTGGCTTTGACCCAGCTCGGATGGTTAATTACTTCTTTATTGAAGTGCTATACCAGTGAGTTAGTTGCTGACAAGTCATTTTAACAATTTTCTCATTTTATATATGTGTACAGTTATAAATATCAATTAATACTTTTTAAAAAAAATAAATAAATAAGCAATTCTATAACACATCTCAGTCGATTTCTGCAAGAGAAAAATATTTTGATTGGTGAATATCCTTTGTAGATAGGCTTCATTATTTTATTAATAATATCATTCATGAACTGTTTAAATAAATATTATATTAAATTTTCCTTTTTATTTACTAAACAGTTCTCTGACCTTTATGATTCACCAAGAAGAAATTATAAAAAAAATCTCAAACCCACTATAAAATAAATTTAAGAAGAAAATAGAATAAAAAGTTTAACCTCCTCTCTGAGATTCTTTTCTTATTTGAAATATGGCAACGAGAGAAAAATCTAGCTAAGCGCATCACCAA